>JBBBDQ010001728.1:867500-1000000 GCA_037127315.1 Ascarosepion bandense
GATAAAGTAGTATTTATATATTTACATTGTTCGAACTGCTGTTCTCATCTTTATTGCCACGTTTGCGACGTTTCGGCCGTTATACACACCGGCCTTCTTCAGGTGATTGAAATTTTGACTGGAACTCTTTATCTCAATCACTGGGGTAGATTGCTCTCGTTCCATGAGTCATTACACTTCCGGATGTTTTACTTATTTTTCTTTAACTCAACTCTATGATATTTGTTCACCACTGCTGTAGCCAGATATTGCACTCATAATGTTTTGGGTCAAAACAACTCTTTTATCTACTAGACCAAGTGTCCTTGATGGCACGAGTGATACCCCAGTGATCGAAATAAAGGTTCAGTTCGAAATTTCAATCACCTGAAGAAGGCCGAAGCGTACAAAAGCCGAAACATCGTAAATATGACAGTAAAGATTAGGACAACAGTCCGAATAATGTAAATAATGTAAGTATTCCCTGTTTATTTTTATTTCTATATGGAAAATCTCATCCCTATTTTACCTTTGTTTCACCATTCATTTTCTTAAATAGGTTTCTCTCTCTTTTCCCGGATTTTCTTGCCTTCAATAGGCCACATGAGTATTAAATTACCTGGAACCTCGTTCATCATTGTGTCTCTTTTTAATTATAAGTATTAGTCGTTATTGTTCTCATTAAACATTTACGTTATTCAAACATTGTGTTTATGGTATCATCCGTGTTTAGAGAACATCACATTCGCGTCAAATATCTTTCTTTGTGAAAATATTTCCTAGCATTCAGTAGATAGTACATTGCAGTTCAGCACTTTTATATTTGTTTCTAACGAAATTTTCAAATCATTAATACTTTGAAAATATTATCCAGCTTTCACTGCCATATAAGAAATTGAAAATAAAGTGTAGTTCATCAATATTTTTTATTTCTAACGACATTTTCTATCTCTTAATACTTTCGTCAGTTTATGAAAGACACGAAGGGATTTTCCAGGTTTCACTGCCATATAGAAACACATCATTCAATAAATCCCCGACCTAACTAATAAAACAACAACTTTTATGCAAAATTCGACTTTATTCCTCAACATCGTCACCTTCTTGGGTGATACATTGATTCCAACGCTTCTCTAACAAATTCGATTCCATTTTGTAGAACGATTTGTCTTTGGTCTCAAAATACGACTCAGTTTCTGATATCACTTCTTCATTGGAGCCAAATTTCTTTCCATGAAACATTCTTTTGAGGTCTACACACAGCCAGTAGTTGCTGGGGGCCAAATCTGGGGAATATGGTGGACGCGGAATCAATTTGAAGTGCAATTCATGTAGTTTTGCCATCGTTGCAATCAACTTGTGACAAAGTGCGTTGACTTGGTAAAAGATCACTTTTTCTTCATTTGTGGCCGTTATTTAGCGGTTTCTTCCTTCAAATGCACCAATAATGCTATATAATATCGCTATTGATGGTTCTTCCTTTCTAAATGTAATCGATGAACAAAATACCTTGCGCATCTTAAAATACGGAGGCCAAAACCTTGCCAGCTGATGTTTGCGTCTTTAGTCGCTTTGGGAGGTTTTCACTTGCTGTTTTGCACTCAGCTGACTGACGGTTTATTTCCATAGAGAAGTGGTGGATTCATGTTTCATCCATTGTTACATATTTACGCAAAAACGTCTTATGTTCAACTCCTCCGCTATATCACGTGACTTTAATTTACAATCAGCCAAAACCAGCCAAAACACTTATCAAGCTATTACTTTGCTTGAACAGTATTTTTCCCATCAGAAAGCAATGCTTTATTAACACACGAAATTCAGATTTTTCCAATTGTTTTGACAATTTGCAACAGTAGTTTCACTTAAATAACCGTAATTTGTAAACTCATAATCCGATTGGGCCCAAATTTTGTCGCGTGCAATTTGAAGGTTAGTAATTCATAAAAATCATATGAATTTTTTTGGTGGCGCCATCCATATGCCAGGCCCCGGGACTTATTGAATGATGCGTTACATTAGATATAGCAGTTCAGCGCTCACTTCCTTGTTGCTTACAAAATTTTCTTATCTCTTAATACTTTGTTTGGTTTATGAAAAGCATGAGAAGATTGTCCAGTATTCACTTCCATATAGGAGATTAGATTTCACATAGCAGTTCAGCAATCTTTTCTGTTTCTAATGACATTTTCCACTCTCTTAATACTTTGCTTAGTTTAAGAAAGCACGATGAGATTGTCCAGCATTCACTGACATATAGGAGATTAGATTTCACATAGCAGTGAAACAGTCTTTTTTGTTTCTAATGTCATTTTCCACTCTCGTAATACTTTGCTTAATTTATGAAAGCATGATGAGATTGTTCAGCATCCACTGATATATAGGAGATTAGATATTACATAGTAGTTTAGCGCCCTTTTCTTTTCCTGTTTCTTAATACTTTGCTTAGTTTATGAGAGGCATGAAATTTTTCAGGATTGAATTGTTGTCCTCATTTTTATTATCAATTTTTTCATATCTTAGTATAAATTATTTTCCTTTTCGTAACTTAAATCTTAAAGTTTTAGTAATCACTGCTGTGGCCAGGTATTGGACTCAAACCTCTTTGAGTAAAGTTGCTGAATTAATTCAGCCAAGGCTTTGGGAACAAATCGCCCAGTAGACAAAAGCGTTGGCTGGAGTAATCCAGCGTAAATTGTCTATATTGTGCGTAGGTATCCCATGTCATACACACTGTCATAATATTTATTCATCTATGATGTTTTTATCTAATATTAATAACAGATATTTTAAAATATATTTTCCCTAATCCTTAGATCATCATCAGAATGACAATGTTTTAGGGGTCCACCCTATAATATCCAACTGGCCCCACACATTCTGGAGCCAGCTCTTCAATATAGACTTCACAGTTTCTATACATAGATTAAAACTATTCCCTTTATACCATTATCCAAGAGAATCAGACAAGTTCCCTTAAGTATAAATATCCAAACAGGCTTCCTTGTTTAGATCCAAAGCATTCCCTTTATTGCATTTCCAGCAGAGTCAGACAAGTTCTACTAAGCTTTGATATTCAGACTTCATAGATAAAAACATTTAAAGTCTTCAGTACAAGAAGGTACTTTCTGCCATGTGTGTGAAAATCATTTAAGCATAACACCAAAGTACTTTTATGTTAAACTAGATGCTTTCTTTAAAATAAATGAGTGATTTTTTTTAATTATATCACCCCGAGCAAGGCGGTAACCCCACTGATGTGCAGGGGGCTACGTAAGAGTGAAAAGATTGGAAAGGAGACAGCCGGAAAACACCTCCTAAACAGGGAACAAGGGATGAGCCTCTTCCCCTGTTTAATAGACGTGGGTGGAGTGTGAACAGGGCGATAGTTTAGTCTATCTACTCCAATTATCTCAAATAGAGAAAAGGTTATGGCATTTTGAAAGTCGACAAACTTTAAACACGATTTTTCTCATTTTTTTTTATTTTGCGGTAGAAACTACCTTCTAATTGCAAACGCCACTTAGATTCAAAAGTTTCTCTTGATAACATTATCCAAGATAATTAGAGAAGTTCCTTTAATATATACTCAGGACAAACTTAAACATATAGATTAAAATAGTTTCCTTTATAATATTACCGAGGAATTCAGATAATATCTCTTAATCATAGATATCAAACCAGACTTCATAGTTTAAAATATTTAGTTTCCAACCATTCACTTTATAACATTAGCCAAGAGATTCAGCCATGTTCCACTAATCGTAGATATCTAGACAGACTTCTTAGTTTAAAACATTTGGATTCAAACCTTTCTCTTTATAACACTATCCAAGAGATTCAGATAGGCTGAAAGAGCCAGTGCATTCAGGCAGTTTTCCCATATTAATAGAGATTTCAGAATTTCTTTTACGGAAACTGCTGCTTTTAATAATCTAAGAGAGTGCTTTCTGCCTATGGCTGATTCTAACCTCCAGGAAAGTGATTTATCGCACCTTCACGGTCTAATGTTTCCCGCCGCCATGATGTGGAAAGATTATATTGAGTCAGTTGCTATGTATTTACCTTGTTTGGATCAGTGTGTTGAGCTAGGCTATGTTTCTCCCTAGAATCTATCTTAAACAATTATAAGTCTGCCATTCGTTCACAATTTGAATATTGCTGCTATATATGACCCTGTGCTCCTGCTATATATTTATAGGTTCTTGATGCAATCCAAAGTAGAAGTTGCAATGTTATTGGTCTTGAACTGGCATCTCTGGTTCAGTCAATTTTATCACTAGCATAAAATAGTTTCCATGATAAAGCGCTGATAAAACTTACTTCATGTTACCTAGATTTAAGTTCAGTGCTAGATTGACTTATAACGAGAAATCGGAGAGTCGAGTTCGAATTTCTCTTGAAATTTCTGACTTCACTTACACGTAAATACCACCGGGAAAGGTATTAATCCATCTCTTCTTCCTCATTGGGTTTTATAGCCTTGGTTGGCAACCAGTCTACCGCTGAAAATAATGGCAAGCTACTGCGGGAAAATCTCCCCAGTCAGTCATGTCTCTTTCGAGATATGATCGCTCAAACATATGTGGCACTTAACTGTCTAACTAGATTTGCGGAAAGGTCTCATCATTTTACATTCGAAATGGATTTATGTAACAGTAAGTTCTATGGTAACAGTTTCTGTTACACTTGTCGCTAGAAGATTTCTCTTCTGGCTTCTGCTATCCCAGTTAACTTTGACATTGAAAAATATAAATTCATTGTTAATCGCTATCTTCTCTCTTCTTATGTCTTGTTCTTTTATTGTTCTCTCTCCTTATTAATGTTTTTCACATATTCTCTTGCACTCTGTAGTCCTCTTGCGTCTTAGTGGCTTTATTGCCTTGGTTCTTTTGAAATGATTAAAAAATTAAAAATGTAAAAATTAATAATTTTTTTCTGGAGAATGTGACAATGGATCGGATGCTAGGCAATTCCGGTCACTATAGTGTTAGCACGAATTCTAGATATGGACAGTTAGAGTGAAAAATGACGTAAGAAGAGTGAAAACAAGATGGATACATAGAGAGTTCTCGCTAAGCAATGAGAAGATATGGACTGATAGGCGTTAACATTGCTTACCTTATCTCCACTTATGCAGGATGTAACACGAGGCTTTCTTGTATGTGGGATGCTCTTACGCATCCATATGAACCCAGAGCAAAACTTTACCGTTTTCCGCAACCATTGCCACGGTGGCGTCGATATTACACCGCCCCTGTCTCTTTAGTAATGTGAGTAATGTACAGCCACATGATTCTGTTTTAAAAGAGACAAAATAGCAGCGAAAATGACCCCGGAAGTATGAGGTGAATTGATCCATGAATTTGTCGTCACTCACAAAATCGCCCAGTCTATTCGCAAAACTCAAACGCCATTAGTTGGTAGAATCCGTTCAGCACATCTAGTAAATTATGTGTTAAAAACGAGTGGTTTAAAAATAAAGAAATAAAGAAATAAAGCAGACCTCTGTGCAAAGAGATTTGATGCTTATAATAACCCAGCCATAGAATTGCATCTCGTAAGTTAATGAACTCGCATAAGAGTTTCATTTCTATAGACATACGGCTGTGGGCGATAATAATCGAAACGGTCCACTGGGTCTTAATTGCCGCAAATCAGTATTTTTCTAATGCGTTATAGATCAAGCTCCCTCGTAATTGCATCTACCTCTAATCAGCTATTTAAAAGTTGATTGTCTGTCTTGATTGGCTTGGCTTCGATCCATTTCTGGCCAAGGGGAGGACCGGAAGGGCGGTGGAGCGGAAGTGATGGGTGGAATAATGGGAGGGTAATATGATTAAAGGCCAAACGATTTAATTGAATCATGAGCGATTATGATTTTTTTCGTTTTGGTTTCATTTAATAAAGCAAGCTGAACTGAGTTTTAACTCTGATTACTTTAGACTCCTTTGCCTGATAATAGTTTTATGGAGGCCTCATCATCATACGAGCTGTTTAGAATTTGAAATCGATTCCCACATATCCATATTACCTTGTGACAATTTATGAAATTTTGAAATATCAATGGGCATATTTCTGTATTTGTCTCTTCGGCTTTCCGCAGTAAAATTATAATTGACGACGATTCCATCAACAGCATTGTGCGTGTAAAATCAAGAATACTTCAGAGTTATGTATTTTTTAAAATCAGTTTACCCCAAAGAAGGATATAAATACCATTGAATACAAAGGACTTGTCTAAGATAAAAAGAATGAAAATAATGTAGAAAGAAAACGGAGGCCCAATTCTAAACAGGAAAACGGGATGAACTTTTACTCCTGTTCAAAAACTTAGGAGGAGTGTGAACTGGACGATAGGCGAATCTATCTACCTCTGTTAAGGAAAAATAGTAAATAAAGTTTAAGAGTTTAATGGTAGAGGTCAGAAGTACAGAGTTTAAGTAAACATAAGAAGAAACCGGAAACCCAATCCTAAACAGGAAGCAAAGGATAAGCCTCTACGTCCTTTCAAAAGACCGGAAATCAGTATGAACCAAACGATAGGCGAACCTATCTACTCTCATTAAAAAGAAAAATTCATAATAGCCCCAAAGGTTGTTGTATATCATACTACTCCGGAATAGGACATATTTGACAGTCAATTGACGGCCAGTGATCGGTTTATTTACCAGTCCAGTAAGCAGCTGATTCTACTTGTATATTATGTCCTGAGAATAACCAGATCAAACTAAAAATAGAGTATTATGACTATCTGGACTGGAGCATTACAGACCTTGCTCGTTTGTCTTTAGTTCAAAAGCGTCTACGCGGACTTGTGGCTGATGAATTATTTTCTACCTTGCAAACTCTTTACCACTGACGAAATAACGCGAGTCTCACGCCTATTTGTTTCTGTTTACATGGCATGTCTTCTAAGAGCTAGATTTCTTGGTGCCACCAACATTTGCAGCTGACAATCGCCATGGCACGTCCACAAGAATGAATCATCTTCATTCCATTCGTATTCGATTAGTAAGAAGGAAGTTCTACTCGGACATCTTCTTTTTAAAAACTACGGCTTTGTGAAACAGATTGCCAGTAGAGTATTTTTCCAAACACTACAATCTTGACCCCTTGACCTATGCTTATACAACACCACACAGTCACCCTTCTATCATAAGTGGCTCTTGAGTCTTGTACTTGTTTAACATTAGTGTAAAGAAAAGCGGCTCAAACTTCGATCTGAAGTTTTAATAGTTTCTATTTCTAATTTCAGGTATAAACACGTGAACTCTTCCAAATATTTTCTGGTGAAATTCAGCACAACTTTAAGAAACAAAATTCTAAAATTAAACTTGGAATGTTACTTAGACTTTTGGTGGTAGATGAAGTTGTCGGCTTTATGTAATATCGAAGAAATTAATTCCTTCTTCGCTTATCGCTTCCATTATGATGTTGCCATTGATGGCTAATTTCGCCTCCAATGTGCAGCTTCAGAACTAGAAGCTTCCAGTTTTAACTGCTCTCGTCACTCATTACTTATCGCCGGTTGGCTTTGCAAGAATTGTTTGAAGGTGAAAAAAATCAGGGGTAAATTTTCGTTGTAAATCCTGACGCTTTTCCCCTTCAAATTTATCCAAAATAGCATTATCTCTGTGCAAATGTATATACTGAACTCAAATCAACTGTTAGTTATTGAAGAAACTTACCATTTTTTATCTAAATGTCCATAAAAAAAGAACTATATCTTGCACTTTTTCTCTCCCATAACTCTCACAAAGTCATGTAATTAACTGCAGAATGACGTACTGCGTAATACAACGAATTTTGGCAGATTTATGCTCGACTTTTCTTCATTTACTGATACTTCCGGTGATGTACTTCCGGTAATAAAAGTAATGCGCTATTGTATTTCTACGCTTGTTACTTTTAAAACAGGAAGTACATCGTCGGAAGTTTCAGTAAACGAAGAAAAACGACCAAAATTCGACAGAAAATTCTGCCTACGTAGAACACCATTCTGCAGTTAATTACATGATTTTGTGAGAGTTACGGGAGAGAAAAAGTGCGAAATATAGTTCGTTTTTTTATGGACTTTCAAAGCAAAAAAGGTAAGTTTCTTCAATAACTAATTGTTGATTTGAGTTCAGAATATGCATTTACACAGAAATAATGCTATTTTGGATAAATTTGAAGAGGGAAAAGCCGTCGGCACCTAAAACGAACATTTACCAAATCTGGGTAGAAGAAGGTACCGATGAATTTGATAATGGTGGGCCTCAACTTGCCAGAAAGTAACCTACACATTTGATTTCAGGAAGTTCTCCTGCGACACATATGGAATAAAATTTGAAGAATCCAGTTATGAAACTGCAATGGACTGTCGCTTACTAATTTGGAGTGACGCCATATGTAGCATGTACACATATACGTAGTTCTCTTCAGATCTGTTGCAAACATCATTGCTTTGTTCCCCAGCTGTAGGCTGTGGGGTTGGTCACGCCTATTTTGGGTTCTAAGCTTCGACTTTGCCGCTATAGGATGGCAACAGCTAAGAGTTTGGACTAAGGGAATACCTCCTCCAAGACAAGGATCAACATAGAGATAGAACTGAAAAAAAATTCAAAAACAAACAAAAAAAAAAAAACAAGAAAAAAAATAACGAATAATAACTGTATATAGTTATTCGTCTTCTCTCTACTTTATTTTCCTTGGGATATTACTTTGCTTTGGACAAATCCGGATACCGTTACTTGCTTTATTTATCAAAATTTTCACGCCAATAATGAGAGAGAGAGAGAGAGAGAGAGTATCGAGGCAAATGAATTTCATGCCTATGATCGCAAAGAATGGTTGGAGAGAAAGACATGAAATTGACACTTGTCGGCCAATACAGGCCAAAGGATTAGTCTCTTGTTCAGTGACTGCGTCTTCCGACTTTTGCGAGAAAATATCTTAACATTAAATCCGGAGAAATAATATCCACGTTGATCACAGATCGGATTTAATGGGGCTTGACCATACTTGACCGGCGGCTGTATTGATGCAGAAGTTTGCAATTCATCAAAATTAGAGAAAAAGGAAGCCATAGAACCATTGCAAACCAAACTGACATGAAAGCGGTAAAGTTGCTAGAGAAATACGCACAAATATGTCTCTCTCTATATATGTATATATGCATAAATATATACAGAGAGAAAAAGAGAAACAGCGAGAGAGATTGATCGATATGGCCAGAATAATATATATAAACAAACAGCGATAGATATGACCAGGATAAAATAGATAGATAGATAGATAGATAGATAGATAGATAGATAGATAGATAGATAGATGTGACCAAGATGGGATAAATAAGAACTGTATGTATGTATGTATGTATGTATGTACATGGATATCAATAAATATTGATATGGATATACAGGCAAGTACAAACACATAAATATTATTTGTTGTTAATAAAACGTATAGACGTAGGACAAGTAGGATAATATGTATATAATTGTGTGTATTTTGGCAGCATTTTTTCATTAATGCAGGTTTCATAAAATTCAAATATATTCCGTCATTTAGAACAACACGGTTATCAACGCACACTTCTGAGAAAAACGCTTGTTGATAACACGTACATACTCAAACAAGAAAATAATAAGCAGAAACTAAAAATCCTCGAAGCACTCTACATTAAACAATTTAAACCTGGTTTGAATACAATCAATTTCGATATTTCCAACAACGTACTCAAATGTCTGTAATCAGACCAGGGACCATAACTATTTTGTCACTGTCTTCGGCCATCCGCCACGGTAGGGATGGACTTATATTTTCAATTCAATTATCTTTATTGTTAATAGCTTAAATGTTCTATGTTTACTGTGTGTTAATATTTACTCTTTGATAATGGCTTATGTGAGCCGAAAGCTTAGACCTGATAAAAAATTCAACAAATACTGTGATTTTTTGTTGTCTTTCAACGACATCACCATCAAGTATATCAGACGGTATGAACGGATCCTACACAAAATTAATAGACAAAACTTGTCTATACTATTCAATGAAACCTGCATTAATATGTATATATATATAGTGTTAAATTATAATGATGCTTATTGCCAAAATTGCTGCTTATTGAGTAGTTTACTCGTAGAAAGCCCTGAGGAGTGAAGATATTGCGATTATGCGTTCATGAATCTTCACACACACACACACACACACACACACACACACACACATATATATATAATGCCTTTATATACACATCTTCCTGATGTTTTGATGAATTCATATCTAATCTGTTTACGTATCCTAATGAGAACAAACTTAAACAAAGACAATATTTATTTACGACATTTTACGAATTCGTTACAACTCCAACATATTTTTAATTGATATTTTTAAAGGTATTATTTCAAGGCTTGTCTGACCGTAAGTCCTTAGTGGTCGAGTAGTCTAAAGCGCGTTATTTCAATTTACGTTTTTTCCTAGGAAACGCGGGTTCAAATCCTGTCGGAAGACGCATATTTTCCTAACAAAATTTCTTGATTTGAATAATCAAATAATTATTTGAATAATCGGCAGATATAAATAAATATAGTGTTTAGTTATAAAGAACATATACGAGTAGCCATTAAAGATAATGTTTAAGCAAACAAATTAATATATATAGAGGGAGGATTGTGAGTTTGTGTAGGGATTTTTCCGCATTGAAATAATTCATTATTGTTATCGGATATGTTTTTAATAATTTAAATAATATTTTCTAAAATTTATTTTAGGTAGGGTCATCTATCAAATAGACAAGAAAGGTCTTGTGAATTACCTTTCCTAGCAGAAAAAGGCCTTCCTGAGGCCGTTATTCGAGTATACTACCGTCGATGTGAAGAAAACGGCGCACCCCAAAAACTTCCATAACGCTTCTGGTGTAATAACATTAATTAGAAATGTAAGCGGGAAATTGAAAATATAGAATATTTTAGACGGCACCCGAAAATCTTTCTGAAAATAAAAAATGCGCTGGTGGAGTTGGTGGTTGTGCTGGGAGAGGCCTGGTATTGTTCCTTCCCTCAGTATACGGTCCTAAAGCTAAGGCTTCCTACGGATGCCGGTGATATTGTCCTGGACGGAAGAATTACGTCCGATATAGGTTTTGCCAGTTAGGAACAATCCTTCGGGGTCCTGACGTCTGAGGAATAAACTTTTAAAATGTCTATCATACTAGCCGGTTTGAATGCGAGGCACTTGCGAGATCGAAGTAATGCGGCCCACATGCTTCGCGATCTTTTGTCCTTCGGCGGAGATGATTCTGCGATCCAGGAGACATTTTGCTGCTCCTGTGCTGTGTAGTCTCCTTGCTGTCTATTCAGTATATTGACCAGAGGTGTTTCCTTGCTGACTAAGCGTACCCTGGGTGCGAGGAGGTACCTTGTCCTTGTCGATGTGGTTGATATTTTCGTGAACAGTAGTTCGTTTCGGGTCGTTCTGACATGCTTAAACATTATTTTTAATTGATACTCTGATATGTTCTTTATAATTAAACACTATATTTAGTGGAGTAGATAGATAGACTAAACTATCACCCGGTTCACACTCCACCCACAACTATTGAACAGGTGAAGATTCTCGTTTCTTGTTTCCTGTTTAGGATGGGGTTTCCGGTTTTGTCTTTTCTAATCTTCTCCCTTGGTTTATTCTTTTCAATTGGAGTAGATAGACTAAACTATCGCCCTGTTCAAACTCCACCCACGTCTATTGAACAGGTGAAGAGGCTCATCCCTTGTTTCCTGTTTAGGATGCGGTTAACAGTTTTGTCTTTTCTAATCTTCTCACTTTGTTTTTTTTTCAATTGGAGTAGATAGACTAAACTATTGCCCGGTTCACACTCCACCCTCATTTATTGAACAGGTGAAGAGGCCCATCCCTTGTTTTCTGCTTAGGATGCGGTTTCTGCTTTTCTCTTTTCTTATCTTCTCACTTTTTTTTCAATAGGAGTAGATAGACTAAACTATCGCCCGGTTCACACTCCACCCACGTCTATTGAACAGGTAAAGAGTCTCATCCCTTGTTTCCTGTTTAGGATGCGGTTTCCGGTTTTCTCTTTTCCAATCTCTTCACTCTTATGTAGCCCCCTGCACATCAGTGGCCTTACCGCCTTTCTTGGGGTGATCCGATAAAAAAAAATATCTACCGTCCTGAATAATCGAGGAATCTTGTTAGGAAAATATATGCGTTTGTTTACATTTGTTTTCATTAGGATACGTAAACAGAGTAGATATGAATTCTTCAAAAGATCAGGAAGATGTGTATGTAAATGCTCCCAACAACGGTATAGAGTGTGTTTACTTTTTCCATCGTTTAGACCATTCTTGGTAGATTTATCGCGTTTTATATTAATGGCGGACTGGAATATCATCTTGATGCCAAAAATAGACGGGGGACTGAGAGCTAGCGGGAAGGCGTAGCTTGAATGATCTGATCACCTAGTTTGGTCTCGTCTAGTCTATATCTACCCGGTTGATCACTAAGAGCAGAAGATATGGACGTGGTTTCTTAAGTGGTCGTCTATCTGACTAGGCAGCTACTTGACTGTCCCATGTTCCACTTGTTATGCTATTCTGAACATAGAAATGTCTGTGCCCAGATGGCATTAGGTGCTAGATCTAAAAAAGCTGAACATTGGAAGCTCAATCTGTCTTTACTGGACAGGCGTTTCTAGTCAGTTGTCGTAATTCTGTTGGAAAAAAGAGCAAACAGGTATTGTGAAGAGATGAACAATTCAGAGCAACCTACTTCTGACCCGCACGATCGTAGAGGGTGTAAAATATGATGAGCAAGCTCAGATATGTCCAATGCATTTGATAGGGTCGACTATCAGTAACTGGCTGCTATCCAGCAGATCGCCGAATTCAAAACCGATCTCTGCAAGTGGATCAGCCTTCTGTATCGCTTTGCCAGTACCGTTGTACACGTGAACAGAAAGCGGTCGAACGCTTTTGCATTCACTCGGTCCGTTCACACTGTCGTCCCTAATTTAGTCTTCGGCGTTGGAGCCTGTCTTTTGTCTTTACAAGGAATAGCTGTGTCTGGTGGAGCTCAAGCCAGGGTTTTAGCGTATCCATGTTCGTATCGTACCGCCTAAAACTCTGAGGTGGCACAGAAGACGCTTGACGGTAAAAAAAGAACACGGGGTCAAGATTAACCGCAACAAGTATTCTGTCATGCGGTTAGATCTGTGGAAGGTGGTCGCTTTCCCGGAACCCTTTAGCTTCTAGGAGTGTGGTTGGGACCCATCTACAGGCAAAAGTCGAAACGGTAATCAGGACATAGTTCAAAATGGGATTGTCCTCATCCTTTACCAGTTGTCTGTACTCTCTCTCTCTCTCTCTCCCTCTCTCTCTCTTTCTGCAAGAAGTGTAAGGCGCTCGAGAGCTTACTCTCTCCACTGTTGTGTGGTGGTGGAAGGAATAAGGTCTTCGGAGGTCTTGTGGATTACACTTACACCTGTTATCTTTAGTCTGAATGTTTTATTATATCTTAGTTGCGTTTTGTGGGTACATTCCCCTTATTTCATGATCATATATTTTTATAAGAAAAAAAAAAGGGATATTTGGACATTTTAACAAAATTAAATTTGAATGTAATGGGGCTTTCTTAAGTTCCTTATGAATATGTGGTATTGAGGAATATGTAGGATTCAGTGGTGATGAATGAGTTTTTGTGAAAAATGAGATAAATTTAATAAATGGACTGATTGCGAATCAGATTAGCTAGGTCTAGGATAGTTAATGTTGACCAGCCTTACCCTACTTTCCCTTTTGCCTTTTATCAAAACAATATATAAATAACATTCCTTCCCTGAGGAAACCTTCATTGGTTGAAACTGCGATAGTGGAAAAAGTTAGTACCTGTTATATATATATGGCGTGAAAGAGAAAGAGAGAGAGAACGCTGAGGTAAAAAAATTTTTACGATCATTTTGCTTCGGCTTCTCTTTCCTCCACCACTACCAGGATTCTTTTTTTGCAATTTTCTGAGCATCCAGTTTCTTTTAGGAAAGTCCAGAACTTAATTTGGATTTTGGGCAATGATAATCGGTAATGAAGACTATTATTCCGGACAAAATAGGGCCATTATGTGTGTATAATATCATTAATGATTCTACTCTAGGAAGGTACTGTAAATAATTTTGCTGCAAAAATATATTGAAGATCAGATGATGAAGAAGGAGAAAGGAACTGAAATCTTGCAAAAAAAAAAAAACAAAAACAAAAAAAAACAGAAGAAGCAAAAGAAGAAGAATGATGGGGAGGAAAACGTAGAAGAAAAAAGGAGGAGCAGAAGGAAAAAAACAGAAGAAGAAGGATGGGAAGAAAAAACGAAGAAAAAGAAGATGAATGAGAAAAAACGAATAATAAAAATAAGAAAGATGAAAAAAGGATTGGGAAGAATAACGAAGAAACAGAAAAAAAGAAGGACGAGAAAGAAAAGCAAAGAAGAAAATACGAAGAAGCAAAAGAAGCAGGATTTGATGGACACAACAAAGAAGAAGAAAAGAAAAAGAAAAAAGGGAAGTAGTTGGAGAGGAAAAAGAAGAAGCAGATGAAGGATGGAGATGTAAAACGAAGAAGCAGAAGAAGTAAGAGAGGAAGAGGGAGAAAAGTGGGAGGAGGAAAACAAAGAAAGAAAAGAAGAAGGATGGAGAGGAAAAACGAAGAAGTAAAAAATGAAGAAACAAGAAGGTGAAGAAGAAGGAAGTGATGGGGAAGAATGAGGCCGAAAATGAAGCATAGACTCAATATATCAAATATAGGAAAGCGAATGATTGAGAAAGAGAAGAAAAATAAAATAGAGGAGAAAAAAGGTGAAGAAATGACGAAGAGAAAAGAAGAAGAAAAAGAAAAAGAAGAAAAAGAATGATAATAAAATGTGTAAAGATTAAAGATAAACTGAATCGTAAAAATAATAATAATAATTCTAGTAAAAAAACGAAAAAGTCAAAGTAGTGATACGCATGAAAATATCTTTGCAGATTGGAAAGAAATAATGAAAAATAAAGGAAGAAAAAACTAAGAAACAACAACAACAACAAAACAATTACGTAAAAGAATTGAGAAATCAGTGAAATTAGAAAAGAAAAGAGTAAGAAAGACGGCAACAACAAAACGACAAAATGCCCCCATTACGTTGAATGAAAGTTCGAAAAGAAGAGGAAAAGAAAACAAACGTATAAAGACAGAGAAAAAGAAAAAGAAGAAACAGAATTGTAAAAAATATTCGAAGAAAGCATAAGAAAGAAAAACGAAATAAGAAGAAAAAGACTCAAATAAAACTAAAAAGAAAAAGATTTGTCCGATGAGGAAACGAAAGAAGACATGCCTGATGAAGTAATCAGTCGGTTTAACAAGACCAACAGTCAATCAGCCAATAAATTGAATAACGGGATGAATAGAGCCAATGTCCTGACAAAAAGGCAAACCGTCTCCATTTGTTCACTAACGATTATTTAATCAAAAAATGTAGGCTAGTTTTGACCAGATAAAACTGTGTCAAGTCCAAGCGATTGATTACTGAATTCACTCATCGTCAAGTTAAATTGGAAAACACGTTAAAATCTTGTATTTCATTGATGCTAGACCATCGACATCGGATTCAATCGTACATTCATGAGTTGTGATTTTATTTAGTTAAGTATCATACGTAATACACGCTGGGGCAAGCATGTCTTTCTATATCCATGACTGATTAGGGAAGAGGGGGAAAGTGGGAGGAGGAAAACAAAGAAAGTGAATAAAAAACATGGAGGGAAAAAACGAAGAAGAGGAAAAAGAAAGAAGGAAAGAAAATCGGGAAGGAAAACAAAAAAGCAAAAGAATTAGGAGGAAGAGTAGGAGGATGGCAGTGGAAAAACGAAGAAGAAAAAAATGATGAAAGATAATGAAGAAAAAGCAAGAAGGAGGAGATGGAGCAGGAGGAGGCCGAAAATGATTGCAGTAGACTGCCGTTTTATCTGCTCTAGATTGGCGACCAAGCAAATATCTAGAACACCGTCTATCCTGCTCTTCAACCAATAGCTGGAGAAGAGTAGAAGAGATATATTCATATCTTTCCCATATGTATTTGCGCGAAAGTAAATGTAACAAACAGAACAGGAATTTGAACTCAGTTCTCTGATTTCTTATTCTAAGCCGATATCTATCACAGAACAATATACATCTAGCTAATCTCGTACTAAATTAGATTTATAAAATCTAGATACCATGGAAGTGTTTATAGAAAAAGAAAACAGCGTTGCAAAAGTAACTGAAGCAAGGATACCAGGTCAGAACCGATAACATTGCAGATTCTTCTTTGAATTTTATCAAGAAACTCTAAATATATAGTAGGAGCCCCAGAGCAGATGTAGTTATATTCGAAAAAAAGGCAAATAGTATTTGTTTATATTTCTAAGATGAGGTAGTATTTACATTATTTACGTTCGGACTATTGTCCTCAAGGACACATGGCCCAGTGGATATAGGGTTAGTTAGTTCAAGTGGCTTGGCCCAAAGTCTTGTGAGTTCAATACCAAGTTACAGCAATAGTGAACAAATAACTTGGAGAGTTGAGTTAAAGGGAGATAACTACAAAGCTACAAGAAGTACTATTGCACATTGAATGATAATGAGATACCCCACCGATCGAAATAAAGGGTTCGGTCCTAAATTTCTCGCACCTGAAGAAGACCAGAGCGTACAACGGCCGAAACGTCATAAATATGTCAATTTTTAGGACAATATTGTAAAGAATATATGAACTTATAGATATGTAAGATAGATTCTGGAAAGAAAGAAGATCTAGCAATTGAATCAACAGTCGTTCCACTTCATGCCAGCAGATATTGTTAGCCCGATAACGTACAATCAACCACTCTCCTGGAGGTTAGCATCAGCCATGGTGATGGAAGCCAGAAACGAGGTGTTTTTTAAATGATTAATAGAAAGCAATTTTGCTTTAGAGATATTAAAATTAACAAACCATTCCTTGATCTTGTTAATAGATTTTATGTCATTTTTTAGATAAGCTGCTAACTAGAGGCGATCAGGAAGCGATTAAAAAGACAGGAAATTGTGGATAGCAAATTGTCCTGAAGAGACACGGAACACAAAAGAATACAAACATCTTGCGTCTGTTTGCCATTTCCGTTTTGTTTGGAGTGAAATGATTAAAAATGAACAAGAACAAACCTATGTCATAATATCTAAATAACATTTTCAATTCAAATTCAATTAAATCATTAGATAGTTTAGTTGTCGTTCAAAGTGTTGTATTTGGAAAAGCCATTTTAACATAGTATTCCCAGTCTATATTAGGTGAATTTTGGTATACATAATAATTAATGTTTACACTTTAACAATTTTTTAACTTATTTTTAGACAGAAATATTCTTGAAGCATAGAAATCCTTAATTATAAAAAATATAATATTCGTTTATATTTCTTGCATGAGTTCAAACTTGGACACCGTGCCTCCTAAACATCTACTAATATCAATAGAGCATGTAAGATGGGTTCACAAAAGATCAGACAGTACGAAGGTGGTCCCACAAATTTTGATGAGATCCTTGAAGATGAAGAAGAAAAAGGACGGTTATGCATTCTTAACAACAAACAATTACAAGAAGCTGTTGAGCAAAACCCACGTCAAAGTGCCAGAGAAATATCTCAGACGCTTGGTGTCAAATCTACAAGAGTCTCACGCCATTTGCAGAATATTGGCAAGGTGAAAAAGCTTCGTAAATGGGTTCCGCATGATCTCAATGAAAATAAAAAAAATTAAGCGTTTGAAGTGTGATCGATGCTCTTCCTGCGTAACACCGGTGATCCCTTTCTTGATCGAATAGTCACTTGCGATGAAAAGTGGATCCTTTATGATGATTGTAAATAATCAGGTGAATGGATTGATCGTGATGAGTCCCCCAAACATTTCCCAAACCAAAATTGCAAAGTTTATGGTAAATATCTAAAGGTCTGCAATTTGTGTTGTCCACTACAGCTTTCTGGAAGCCAATTAGAGCATTAATGTAGACGTTTACTTTAATCAGTTTGCTGAAATGCATGCATGCCCGCAAAAAATTAGACCTGCGTTTCTGAACTGACGTGATCTACTCCACGATTATTCGCAGTGACATGTTGCAAGAATGATATTGTAAAAACTCACATGGGATAGATGAGGTTACTCCATCATCCGGATCTTTCACCCACTGATTATCATTTTTAAGTACTTAAACATACTTTAAATGGTAAAACCTTTACGTCCAGGCCAGGGGTGGAATCAGCTTTCAAAACATTACTGCCAATAACAAGGAATAAATGATCTTGTCGACTGATGGCTTAGTTGTATAGATGCTCATGGCTCAGATTTTTATTACTTTTGACATTGCTACAGTTAATTGTTTAAGAATAAAATTATGTTTGTGAAACAGGCCATTATTTTTGTAACAAACTAATACATTACAAACTTTTGTTCCGATCCAGAAGATCAGCGTAATTCCCTGTGTTGGTATATTCTAACTATTAGAAATCACTTTAATCCTACATGTGTGCAAATCCTCATGTGTGCAAATTAATTGAAAAAAAACATAATGTCTTGCTAGAATCTTCAACATTTTCCCTGGTCACACATACGTCGTCTCTTGGCGGTTTTTTTTTTACTTTCGACCGCATTTACCTTTGCGTTTTCAACTGATGGATCCAGTTATTTTATTTTCCTTGATGACACGACTGACAATTGAAAGGTTGTTACCAACAATATCCGTGATCTCTCTGTAAGGCCTGCCAGTGTGTTCGTCCAGCAGTTACAATTTTCATACGCTTCCTTGGAGTAATTGACATAAGACAAGACAACAATCGACACTATCTGGGTGTGATAAAAATCTGATGCAATAACGAATGACACAATATTTATTAAGGCTAAACAAATTTCATCATACACCTTGAAAATATATTCATATTACGGCATACCACTTGAAATGACCTAATCTGGGGAAAAAATAGAAATCATTTACACCCTGTTATTCCAGTGGGTCTTAAACTGGCCGTATGTTGAAGGAAAGCAAACTAAAGAAATTGTTTTAATTAATTTACACAAGGGAGTAATTAAATCTTTTAATCACTTCTACATTTTAGTAATGAATTGAAGAGAGCCGAGTTCGAATTCATTACATTCACTTGAGAAAGGCATGAAACCTTTTCTTCTCTTCACTCCTACAGCAAATAAGCAGGGAAGTGTAGCTTTGGTTGAAAACTATTATACATCAGTAAGAAATGGCAGCCTGTTGCGAAAAAATCTACACACTACATGCGGTTGAGAACCGTTTGTGGAGCCAAAATGTCCCATGAAACTTTTTCTGGAGAAGCCGGCTCAACCTGCCAAGGGTGAATGGCGCCACAAACACAAATGAATACCTAATATATATTGTACTTTGATTTTCCTGTACTTGAGTGTTTGCATACCTACATATGAAAATGGGCATATTGAGAATCGATGCCACTGATATTTATAAGTGGCCGTCTCAAATGCTGAATTATACCATGCAAATACACCCAAGAAAGTCTTGTTCTCAAGTTTTAATTTCTCACCCCAAAATTTGAATATATATATATATATATATATATATATATATATATTGTTTTTTAGATTTCTCATTTTACTTTTGAAAGCTCAAAACTAAAATCTGAAAGTTAGAGAATCCAATCTCTGGTCAGTTGAATTTTTATTGTGATCATCTGTAGAGATACCAAAAGAAACTTTGCACTCAATGTCATAAAAGAGTATCGGTGAGTTAGATTAATGTGGCAGGCTATCCTTATGCCAGTGACTGTCCTCCAACTTATAAACACATGTTTTCAAACAATGATGCACCTGAGAAGCTTCATGTTTGGAGAAAGCTCCTAAACACACACGCTCATCCGATATTTATTAAAGAAGTTTGAACGTGACAAGATAATAATCTTACGAATGAGCAACTAATTAGGTTTTAAAATTGGCAAAAAGTGAAGATTATGAGCATAAGTCGGACAGATAATGATTGGCACTTGACTTGAAGAGGTTAAGATTGTAGGGTTAAAGAAAGCACTCATGTGGGAATCTCTTCAACGAAAAATCTGTGTGAACTTATTTTTACATCTGAAAATGCGAGAAAATGAGCGTAATTCAACAAATAGTGGAAATAGTATAGTTTGTCTGAGGCTTTTTGAAAAAAGACATGGGAGTACTCTAGATAGACAATTACAGTTCAAGTGACACAGTTTATATGGCTACGTGGTAAAGATAGTGGTTAACCCTATATTTGAATAGGTTATGATTGTAATGATCAAGAAAGCAATCTCTTTGGGGCATGTTCCACAAGACTGCGTTTCGATGAAAGACGCTGCTCTTGTTGAACTTACATCTCATCAAAGAAATACGAAGGGAATGAGGTTTGTTCACAAACAAGCTATGAAAGTTAGAACTAGTGGAACTAAGGAGTGTAGTTCATCTGAACACTCACCATGGAAATAGTTATAAAGCATCAAGGGGGTTGCGACGACTTGTCTGCGAGAAGGGGGTGTAGGGCAGAGAAAAGGAGTTGTAAGATAGAAAATAGACTATGTTTTAGACACTATCAAGAGTAGATAGTGAAGACTAGACAGCTCTT
Source organism: Ascarosepion bandense (assembly GCA_037127315.1). Taxonomy (NCBI): domain Eukaryota; kingdom Metazoa; phylum Mollusca; class Cephalopoda; order Sepiida; family Sepiidae; genus Ascarosepion; species Ascarosepion bandense. The sequence goes on from JBBBDQ010001728.1 coordinate 888,133, forward strand.
GTTCATATATGGCAGATGATAGAAGGAGCAGTAAGGTTACTTGCTTGAACGCTACGGAGAGCCGACCATTTTCCAGTATTTTAGCAATAGATCACTGTAGGTCTGAGCTGCGTTTAAATTCCAAGTCACACGGGGTAACCCTGTGAAAGCATCCGTTCCACGCGATTGGTGAACATTCTGGGTCCGATGAGCAATGTTGAAATGTCATTAGTTTGGATTTTTGGTCATTGATTGCGACCAGTCAGTTTTTCTATCATTGAGCTGTTAGAGCTAGATTTTTTTAATCGTTTCACTCCAAACAAGGCGGGACCGCCGCTAATGCTCAGGGGGCTACATAAGGGATTAAAAGTTCAGGCAGGAGGGGACTGAAGAGAGAGTTACAGGGGGTGTCAGAGAAAAGGCAAGAGAAGGATGTGAACACAGGTGTGAAGACAGTTACGAAGGTAGAGAGAACGGAAAAGAACAAGATATGGGTGATGTAGAAAGGACTGGAGTCAGGTGACATTGCATTTAAATTCCTGGAGATAGTAGCCGTCAGGAAAGCAAGTATACGGAAGGGAGTTCCACAGGCGGGAAGTGCGAGAAAAAGTGAGGGAGTTGAATTGCCGGCTGCATTTGGTTGATTTAACTGTAAAAGGGTGGGAGAGCAGAGATCAACTGCCAGCCTTCTGGTCATGGAGGTGTAAACTTCTGAACTGATGAAACGAAAGAATAGAGAACATCTGTACAGTTGCCATGGAAATAGCAAAAATGTAAGCGAGAGGCTTGAGTTAGGTCGTATCCCTGAGAAATAAATAGCAGAGGAAATAGAACAAATATTGCATCCTTTGTCATGCGTGTGTATATGCGTGTATTTGTTTGTTTATTTATATGTTTGCATGTGTGTATATGTTCAGGAATAACTATACGCGTTTTCATGAAAGCATGTTTTAAGAAATGCCAATCCGTGTTTGCGTGTTTCTTCAGGATTAACTCACTATGTTTCGTTTTAGTTTTTTTTTTTAGAAAAACTCGACATCAGATCTTTGCAGTTAGGCTTTCCTAGAAGGTGATCGAGAACTTTGGTGCCATCTTTAATTCTTTCTCTGGTTTTATTCGGTTCGATGCACACGGATAACCCTAATGGAATTTAGGAATTCATTTTTCAAACTCAGAAAGAAAAATTCCCAATCCCCTCTCCAACTGATATCTGGATTGTTGCACTATACACCCCCACCAAACAAAAGACAAATAATTTTCTGATGGCACCAACAAAATTTGGAGAAAGTATATATAAATAAGTAAATAGCAACAGAATAACTCAGAATCAATACTTACAAGCTTTTTAAAACATATATTTCTAAAGAATTAATGGAATATATTTTTTTAATCCGGTATTACTTTGAACGTTATTTTTAATGGATACCTATTTTTGAGTAGAGTCTGCATTTATTTTAAACATGTTTATTCCGTCTACCGGCCTACACTATCGAGATAACTTAATAAAGAAAACGTGCATTCCAGTAGAATTCGAACTTGTGCCCCATGTTTTAGAAAAAAACAGTACTTGATCCAACCTGCTTTTACCGACAAGCTAGAAAGAGCTTTAGGTTGCAGCAAGGTTCTATTTTGTTTTAAAACCGACTGAACGATATATTCACACTCAAAATATTATCAGAAAGAGAAATACAAATGTAGAAGAAAGTGTACTTGTATTTTATAGATTACGGAAAGGCGTTCGACAAAGTACGCCACAAAACTTGTTAGAGATGCTCGACAACCTGGTCAAAAACATTAGAGTTACTCAGAATCTATACTAGCAGCAAACCTCTTCCATACAGACAGGAAATGAATTTAGCCCATATATGAAAATAGAAAGAAGCATAAGACAATGATGTGTTGTCTTACCGGATCTATTTAACTTGTACAGTGAAACAATTCTGAGAGAGTTAGGAGTCTTCCCAGGATTCGTCACTGGCGGCCACAATCTGAACAATATAAGATACACAGATGATACAGTGCTGATAACAGACACGAAAATGAAAATATAGGACCTCCTACAGATGGTAGCAAGGTAAAGTGACGAAAAAGGGCTAAACATAAACTTCAAGAAAACGGAATGCATGGTCATCAGCAAAAAGAGGTCGCCAAAATGTCAACTATAAGTCGAGGGCACTAAAATAAAACAGAGGCATAAATTTAGATACATAGAAATCATTCTGACAGAGTATGAAAAGGGAAACACTTAGATTAGAAGGCAAATGTTCATGACCAAGGACGCATTTCAAAGCTAAGCAGAGTATTGAGAGACAGGGAGATTATGTTGGAAACAAAGGGTATTTTGAATCGTTATGTGATATTCGTCCTCCGATATGTCCGCCAATGCTAGACAAACTCGATGCAACGGAAATGTGGTTCTGCAGAAGGATGATGAGGATACCAGGGACCAAGTATGTGAGCCACGACGATTTTTTTTAGAGTAGATGCAAACGAAAATGAAACTTATACTTGGCATCAGGAAGAGACAGGTGAGGTTTCTAGGTCACGTAATAGGAAGGAAGGCTTGGATAACATGATACTCACAGGACAGATAGAGAGAAAGAGAGACAGTGGAAAACAGCACGAGACCTACTTGATAGATTTGAGCCGGTGAATTGCGGAATAGGTTTTAGGTGAGGTACTTAAAAAAAAATAATATTAAAAGCGACAAGGAATAGAGGCAACTGGTAGTCTATGATACCCTACGTCTTGAAAGGACACGGCACACAAAGAATAAAAATCGTTCGCTATTTAGTGAAACATGTACCTGCTTACTTTCGAAACCGAAAGGTAAACAAAGCAATTTCCAAAGGATTAAAGGATTTTTTTAAAATCCGATACATTTTTTATTGCTTGAAAAGATTTATTTAGGGGATACCCGTATTTGAGTAGACGCTCCGTTTTTTAGATCAGTATTTATTTCGTCTACCGGCCTGTGTACTAGATAAAACTTAATAAAGAATGTGTTAGGGTGTACATTTTTTCTTTTATTTACTTTTACCTATTTAACGAATGCACGTCAATATATATAGTCGATATCTAATTATTTTATCTACACTACTTCTTTTTATATATAGGAATGGGCCCGTGCTGTCAAAAATGTCGGCAAAATATTTTCATTAATACGTAGTCTAAAATGACGACAACATATATATTGAAGTATCTACTATTAAGTATCTTACATTATAATATATAAGAAAAAAATATAATCCGACCCCTCTGAGCGTCACAGGAGGGAATATATACATATATATTTAATAATGCCGGTAGTTAATGATGATGGTAATAAACGTCGTTTATTAAAAGAAAATTTAAGAAGACTAACTTTCTTTTATTTTTAAAAAACTTTTCGCGGTAAAGAGGGTAGGACAGAGGAAATGAAAAGCAGGAAAACAACAGAGAAAGAAAGAAACGGGAGGAAAGAGCAAATAAAATACCTCAGAGAGAAACAGACCCCAAATTTAGGTAGGAAGTAAAATATAGACATATACATATATCGGTCACGCAACGTGTGGGCTTCTCCAATTTGTTATATTAACACTAATGAATTTATATCTTCGTGTAGTATATTTAAATGTCATCAGACCTGCTCTTTTTAAATAATTCATATGATTGTGTATGTGATTTCATCATTTTTTAAAAATGCCAAGGGATTTAGTTTTATACACTGTAACGAACAAATGTATATATCTGCAATTCACTTCCGGCCAAAGTTTGAAATTTCTATTTGTCTGCTGCTTCTGTTGTCTCCCCACACTTTCTTCCCTCTCTGTGCAGACGTTGTGTGACCGATATATATATATATATATATATATATATATATGTGTGTGTGTGTGTGTGTGTGTGTGTGCGTGTGTGTATGTGTGTGTGTGTGTGTGTATTCATGTACCTATGGACAGCAAACTTTTTCAAAGATGCTTCTTTAAAAACGACCGACAACGAAAATTTTATTAATTTTTTATTTAATTTTTCCAGTATTCTTACATGTTTCCTTTTTGCTGGAGATAAGTAATTTTTAATTTCTTAATAAGTATAATTAGCATTACACACACACACACACACACATACATACACATATATATGGTTTATGAAGTAGGGACTTCGACTGACACCAATTCGGTCAAGTTTCGATCCCGGCTGAAAGCAAGTGGAAGTCTAACCAAACTGATGGGCTGTGATGCAGCGAAACAGGCTTGTATGTGGATGACAAATATATATAAGCAGAAAGAAAGATTTCTGAGACGCAGTCTGGAATTACAGTACATACTCGGCTATAAGTCGATCTTTATTTTTTTTGTGGGGGTGGGGTTGCATTAAATAAACAACAACAAAAAAAAAGGAATATATTACCTAGGCATAGTGCGATCCGTCACAGAATTTATCGGTTTTAACTTCTCAAAAAAAAAAGAAAAGAAAAAATACATGTGTATAGTGCGACTCATTATCTCATTATTTTTTGCTTAAAAATACATAGATTATACAAAAAAGAGAAAGATAATAGGGTAGATCGATACTATTATATAGACTTGATGTTCTTGTCACTGGCGAGAGTTGAGGCTCCAGTTCCAAGAAGATAAAGTGATTTTAAGTTCCCTCATATGAAAATATTTTCTTTTGAAGCTTGCTCTGTTTTACACGGTAAAAATATATTATGATGACTTTAAAAAAGGAAAAAAACAAAACCAAAAGCGTAGACTAGTCGAATAATAATGAGGGTATATTAGATGCCAGCGGTAAGAACAATCTCAAACGCCTTGGTGATAGACAGGGGGGGGGGAAATTTTTGTTTTGCGATTTTGACAGCACTTGATGTCCAAAACAGACAGCTGTGTCTTATTGACTGATAAAATAATAAGTTATGTTAGAAAGAAAGAAAGAAAGAAAGAAAGAAAAACGATAGAAAGAAAGCATTAAAGAAAGAGAGACAGAAAGAAAGATAGAAAGAAAGAAAAAAATGAAAGAGGGAAAAGAAGAACGAAAGAAAGAGCGATATAAAGAAAGAATGAAAGATGCAAAAAAGATAGAGAGACAGAAAGAAAAATGATAGAAAAAATGAGGGAGAGAAGTAAAGAAAGAAAAATAGAACGAAAGAAAGAACGAAAGATAAGAGAAAGAAAGAAAGAAAAAAAGAAAACAAAAATGAAAGATAGAAGAAGAAACAATGAATAAATGAAAGATAGAATGAAAGATGAAAACAAAGAAAAAGTGAAAAATGAGAGGTCGAAAGAAAGAAACAAAGAAAGAAAAAGAAACATCGAAAGAAAAAAGAAGCATAACTGTTAGAATATAGGAACAAATTGATATAGGTACCTCCATTAATCGCTGAAAAAACAGTATAGTATGAAGAAAAAGGCCCCACACTTAATAAAACTGAATTTTAATCCTTTTTAACACGTTCGAAATTTAGGTAAAAATATCTTGTTTTGATTTTCGTTAGCAAGTAGCCAAATCTTTACGAGAGTTTATGATGGATAATGTAATATTACGTAACAGTTTTTTTGGAAATTCTTGCAATGAAATAATAGTCGGATTTTAATGAAACTTCCAAGACTTATTCACGAATAAATACAATTATTTAAAAAAAAGTCTTGCTAAAAATATTTTCTTTATATCTGTTAATTCACGCTACGTAAATTGATGAAATTTCAAGAAATTACATTTTGTAAGCAAAATCGGTTTTATTAGTTAAACGCAGGACTCACTGGGAAATGTAAATCATCTATTTTTTTCAACCATTTGGCTCTTTTTCTGGAAATCTGCTCCCAATAGTAAAATAAAAATTTAATAAAACTATGACATTATTTAATTAAATAAAATTTTAATTGATTTAAAAAATAATATAAAATAAAAACATTATAGTCTAAAGCAAATAAAATTTCGATTAATAATGAGAGTAAAAAATCGTTTTCTTTTTTTTCTTAATTATAATAATTTGTAAAATTGCAAAATATTTTAAAGACTTGTAGACTTTAGGTTGTTAAGTTATTAAGTGAATACTATATTTACTCATCAAAAATTGAAAAGTTTAATAAAATCATCGAGCCATCGTATTTTTGCATAATTTTAAAAATGTTTTTGTATAATTTGCAGTTTCTTTTGTGTGTGACAATTCTTGTGATTAAATTAACATGTCTTGTATTTAACGGTTTCTTCTCGTTGCAGGAAAAAACAAACTGAACAATTTGGTCAATTCTGATTGATAGACACTTATGTTATTTTGCATCTGTCTGTCATCACATGTCAAATATGGGGAAAGGATAAAATCATCAACATTGTATTTAAGGAATAGTTTTATTCTAAATTTCCTGCTATAAATAAGTAATACTGGTGTAAATCAGATTAATTTAACATTAAATTAGCTAATTTTCTAAAAATAACGTGTCAGTGATGTATATTTTATTTTTTCAAGATTTTTAAAACTCAGAATTAACTTTTGTTTACAAATGTGTCGTTCGCTCAAAAATGATCGAAAAAATTATTAAAAATCTTCAAATTTTAGAATCCACTCAATATAATTTCTGTTTCAAATAAACCAGAGTATTTTGCTTACTGGAAAAAATAAATTTAATCGTTTAGCTTTCAATTAAAACTAAAACAAAAGTTTCAAGAAAAGTTTTTTTTTTATTTTTACAAATTCAATTTAAAAGTTAGTTATTTAAAATGAGATACCTAGATAATTGAAATATATATATATATATATATATATATATATATATATATATATATATATAGAGAGAGAGAGAGAGAGAGAGAGAGAGAAATTGAATCAGATAGATCTGAATAGAATAGGTATCTCCACTCTATTTTCGATACCTAAGTTTTAAATTGAATTTATAAAAATAAAAACTTTTTCTGGAAAATTTAATTGTAGTTTTATTGAAATCTAAATGATTACATGTAATATTCCCATTAAGCAAAATACTCTGGTGTATTTTGAATAGAAATTATATTTATTGAAATCTAAAGTTTAGACATTTTTTTTACTTTTCATTTTTTTCCGCCACTTTTTTGAACGAACCACGCATTTACAAACAAAAGTTAATTCTCGGTTTTAAAAATCTCGCAAAAATAAAATATACATCTCTCACTCATTATCTTTTAAAAATTAGCAAATTTAAAGTTAAATTAATCTAATTTGAAACAAATATTACTTGTTTATGGCATGAAATTTAGAATAAAAGTATTTCTTCATCACAAATATCTGACTCGTTGATCTTTCACTTAGGCAATGACAGCACCTGTTATCAATTAATGTGGAAGTATGGTGACCAAATTTTCCATAACCAAATTTAATATTTCATAAGAGGAACAACCCTTAAAGCATGTGACTTTTAATAATTAGCGTAGTGGGATAAGAAATTAAGAATTAAAATCTTCTTCTTCACTTTTACAAAAATTCCTAATGACGTGAGAAATCCTGGTTTTTCCTAAAGAGAAAAAGGATTGACCATGTGCTTAAAGAAAAAGCCGAAACCAGATTTTGCAAGTAGGTGTTAAATTAATTTTTGACCAACAGGAAATAATTTTTAAAAATCATAATTCTAAATGGTTTGTATTACACTTGTGAATTTTTGATTTGTAAATAAAGTCTTTTTTAATGAATTAATAACAGAAGACTAAGTAACTGGAAAAATTCATAAGACGTTTTAAACATTAATTAGCAAAAATAAAAAAAAATGAAACTAATTCTCATAAAAATTCATTGTTCATCAAAATTTTTTTCTTCAGAATATGATATGCTAAAATTATATTATTCATAAAATCAATTAAAATTTTATGTACATTAAAAATAGCGTAGTTTTAATGCATTTTTGATTTTATTGTTCGGAGCTGATTTTCGGAAAAATGGTCTCGTAATTTGTAAAAAAATTACGTAATTTACATTCCCCAATGAGTCTTGCTTTTAACTAATAAAAATACATTGACATAAATCATGAAGTTTTAGAAGTTTTATTCAGTTATTTGGAGTGGGGGTTAACAAATGTAAAAAATAATATTTTTATCAACATTTTCTAAAAATAATAATTATATAAATAATTTCTTTCATTTGTGTATAATTCTTGAAAGTTACATTAAAATCCGACAATTAGTTGATTTTTGCGAGAATTCTCAACTTAATGTGTCTTTCAACGCTAGAAAACAACTTACTTAATTGTTGATTTACTAAGTGCCGCTTGGATGTAGCACAAGGCCAAAGGTATAGGGTACCCAGTGAGGATCGAACTCACTTGTAATATGTTCTAGCAAAACAAGCTGGCTAACCATTACCCCACCTCGAGGTGCTCAAACGACTGCCATAATAGTACGTTTTCCTTAATAGTCATATTACGTAAATATGGCGTGAGTCGCTGATGGAAAACAAAAAAGTGAAATTTTAAGTGAAATTTTGAATGTGTTAAAAAGGATTAAAAGATTTGTAAAAAATAATGACTACAAAATTTGGTTTTTCCTCTTAATATTAGCATAAACATTTTGATGAAACACTTTGTTGTTATTAAGTTTTAACATCATGCTATACTGTTTTTTCGGCAGTTGTGTCGAGGTACCTAGAATAGAATCAGATAGATGGATAGATAGATATGAATAGAATCTTAGAGATAGATAGATAGATAGATAGATAAAAATGTACATCTTTGTAACATCTCAAAAATATATAAAATGTCTTCAGATATTCAAGTAAGTACGATTCAAATAGCTATCGTTTCACGTGCGCCCACAATCACACAAATATTCACCCGGTTTCTGTTTCACCCCTCTCTCTTTCTATTTCTCTTATATATATATATATATATATATATACACACACACACACACACACACACACACACACACACACACACACACACACACACACACACACACCTGCCTATATATCTACTTGTTAGCTTATATACATGGGATAATACAAACGTTTGAGTCTTTGCCAGTTCTAATGAAATCAATTTGCATAGCGCATAAAAAAAGACAAAGCTGAAATTGAAAACCTTTTAGCCTTGACTCAATTCGTGCTCGAATTGAGAGTTGCACATCAAACGAATAAAGCTTTAGCCGGTGAAACTATTTACATCATTTTCAAGAAAGAAGAGTATCATTGGCAGTATGAGAAGAAACAGCGAAAGTTATTATTTAGAAAAAGAAAAATGAAAATTTGGGCAAATATGCCTTGTATTTGGTTGGTGAAAGAAAGAATGGCAGAAAAAAAAAAATGCTGTCGTCTGTTTTGAAAAACGGAAGGTCGATCGATCTTCGACGTAATTAATGTGATAAGGTCATGCTAGTTTTGCAGCGTGATTATTCCTAGGAAATAAGCTTGTCATGAAAAGCTTGCAATCTTTCGGGACTTTTCTTCGTGAGATAATAAATCCATGAGAAAGGAAGGGTTTACAAAAGGAATTTTGAATGTCTTTATATAGAATAATGTCGGAAAGAGAAGGAAATGGATATATATAAATATTTGTAAAAGATGAAAAAACGGAAAGACGAAAAGAAAATGAAGAAAATTAAAACAATTGAATACAATACTAAAAGAGAGAAAAAATGAAAGTACAAATAAAAAAAACGAAAGAAAAAGAAAGAAGGAAAAATGTGGGAATAAATACTTCAGAAAAAGGGAAAGCACAAAATATAAAGAAGGTGAGTAAAAGAAAAACAACTGTGAAATGCAATAAAGAAAGAAAGAATGAAAGAAAGAAAAGCAGGTAAAACAAACTGGGGAGAAAGAAAACAGGATATAGTGTAGATGTGTAAAAAAAAGAGAGCATAAAACGTAAAAAGATGAGAATTAAAATGAATAAAGAAAGAAAGAAAGAAAGAAAGAAAGAAAGAAAAAAGCAGTTTAAACACTTTGTTTAAACTGCTTTTTTCTATCTTTCTTTCTTTCTTTATTCATTTTAATTCTCATCTCAGAAAGAAGACAGTGTATAGTTTAGATGTGTAAAAAAAGGAAAGAGAGCATAAAACGTAAAAAGATAAGAATTAAAAGAAAGAAAGAAAGAAAGAAAGAAAGAAAGAAAGAAAGAAAGAAAGAAAAGCTGGTAAAACAAACTGGGGGGAGAAGACCGGGTATATTGCAGATGTGTAAAAAAAGAAGAGTGCATAAAACTTAAAAAGATGAAAATTAAAATGAAAAAAGAAAGAAAGATAGAAAAAAAGCAGGTAAAACAAAGTGGGGAGAAAAAAATAGTGTATTGTTTAGATGTTGTAAATAAAAGAAGAAGGCATAAAACGTAAAAAGATGAAAATTAAAATAAATAAATAAATAAAGAAAGAAAGAAAGAAAGAAAGAATAGCAGGTAAAACAAAGTGGGGAGAAAGAAGACAGGGTATAGTTTAGATGTGTAAAAAAAGAAAAGAGAGCATAAAACGTAAAAAGAAGAGAATTAAAAGAAAGAAAGAAAAGCAGATAAAACAAACTTGGGAGAAAGAAGACAGGGTATAGTTTAGATGTGTAAAAAAAGAAGAGAGCATAAAACGTAAAAAGATGAGAATTAAACTGAAGAAAGAAAGAAAGAAAGAAAGAAAGAAAGAAAGAAGAAAATTATGGTGGAGACAAAAAACAAATAAAGAAAAATGGTGAAAAAGTAAAAAGGGGAAAAAAGAAAGAAAAAGGAAAAAGAAGGGAAATAATGAACATGGGTAAAAAGAAAATAAGAAAAGTAAGGAAAATGTGAAAAGAAAGAAAGTAAGAAATAAGGAAGAAAAATAAAAAATAAAGAAAAATAGAAACAGAAAAATAAAGAATAAAGAATAAAAGGAAAATAAAGAAAACGAAAAAAGAAAGAAAAATACGGAATAATGAAAAAGAAAGAAAGAAAAGTAAGGAAAAAGGGAAAAAAAGAAAGAAAATAACGAATAAGTGTGAAAGAAAAAAAGAAAATCAAGAATGCGGAAAAAGAATGAAAGAAAAATAAAGAATGACAAAATGAATAAAAAAGAAATCCGGAAGAAATTAAGGAAAGAGAAAGAAAGAAAAACAAAGAAAATTGGGAAAGAAAGAAAGAGAAAGAAAAAGAAGAAATAAGTGAAAAAGAAGTTAAGAAAAGTAAGCAATGACGGAAAAGTAAAGAAAAAACAAAAATAGAAAAAAGAAAAAAATGAGTAAGAAATAAGGAAAAAAAGGAAAGAAAAATAAGGAAGAAAGAAACGAAAAGAAAAATATGGAATTAGGAAAAAGAAAAATAAGGAAAATAAGTAATGAGGGAAACAGAAATAAATAAATATAAGAAATAAGAAAAAAAGAAAGAAAAATAAGGAAGAAAGAAAAAAGAAAAAAGGAATTTAAGAATAAGAAATTTGAGAAAAAAGAACGAGAAAAATAAGGAATAAGGGAAAAAGTAGTTAAGAAAGTAAGAAATGACAGAAAAATAAAGAAAAACCAAAAAATAGAAACAAGAAATAAAAAAGAGAAAGAAAAAAGGAAAAAAGGAAAAAAGGAAAAAAAATAAATAAAAATATGGCATCAGGAAAAAGAAAGAAAGAAAAAACAATTAAGGATAAAAGAAAAAAAAGAAAAATAAGTAATGATTGAAAACAGAAATAAATAAATATGAGAAATAAGGAAAAAAGAAAGAAAAAAGAATAAGGAAAAAGAAAAAAGTAAAAATGAGTAATTAAAGAAAAAAGAATGAGAAAAATAAGGAATAATTGGAAAGGAAGTTAAGAAAATTGAGAAATGAGAGAAAAATATAGAAAAACAAAAATAGAAAAAAGAAATAAGGAAGAGTAAGAAATAAAGGAAAAAGAGAGAAAAATAAGAAATCAAGGAAAAAAGAAAGAAAGAAAAAGAAATCAGGGAAAAAAAAATAACGATTAAGGATAAAAGAAAATAGGAAAATAAGTAATGACGGAAAACAGAAATGAACAAATATAAATAAGGAAAAAAGAAAGAAAAATAAGCAATAAGGGAAAAAGAAAAAGAAAAAGTGAAAATAAGAAATTATAGAAAAACAAAAATAGAAAAAAGAAAAAAAATGAGTAAGAAATAAAGAAAAAAAGAAAGAAAAATAAGAAAGAAAGAAAAAAGAAAGAAAAGAAATATGGAATTAGGAAAAAATAAAGAAGAATTAGGAATAAAATAAAGAAGAAGGAAAGAAAAAAGAAATAAGAAAAAGGAATGAAGAAAAAAGATCAAAAGGAAATAAAGAAAAAATATACAAAAAAAAGGAATAAGTGAAAAAGAACAAAAGAGTAATAAGAAATAGAGGAAAGTAGAAAAAATTAGGAATAAGAAAAAAGAAAGAAAAGTAATAAATAAGCGAAAAAGAATGAATGAGAAATAAGGAATAAGGGAAAAAGTAAAAAAGAATAATGAAGAATAAGGAAAAAATGGAAAAATAAAAAAGGGAAAAAAGAAATAAAAGTATGGAATAAGGAAGAAAGGAAGAAAAATGAGTAATATTGGAGAAAAGAAACAAAGAAAAATAAAGAATAAAAGAAAAAAGAAAGGAAAAAGAATTAAGGGCAAAAGAAAGATAAGAAAAAATAAGAAAAATAAGAAATGGGAAAAAAGAAAAAAGATAAAAGAAAGAAAGAAAAATAAGAAATGAGGCAAAAAAGAAAAATAAGGAATAAGCAAAAAATAATGAATGAAGAATAAGAAATGTGAGAAAAAAGAATGAAATAAAAATAATGAATAAGAGAAAAAGAAATAAGAAAAAATAATGAGAAAAAGACAAACAAAAGGAATATGGAAGAAAAAAAGAAAAATGATATAAAGAAAATAAAGATTAAGGGTGAAAAAAAAAAGGAAAATAAAAAATAAGGGAAAAAAGAAAGAAAGAAAAATGAGAAATAAGGAGAAATGAAAGGAAGACAGTTTAGGAATGAGGAAAAAAGAAAGAAAGAAAGAAAGAAAGAAAGAAAGAACAATAATGAATAATGAAAAAAGGAAATAATGAAAAATAAGAAAAAATGGGAAAACAGGAAGAGAAGTAAGAAATAAGGAAAAAAAGTAAGAAAGGAGGGAAAAAGAAAGAACGAAAAATAGGAATAAGGAAAAAAAGAAAAATAAAGAGTAAGGAAAAAAATGAAAATAAAGTAAAATAAGGAACAAGGAAAAAAAACGGAAGAAAAATAAGAAATAAGAGAAATAAAAAGAAAAATAAGAAATGAGGGAAAAAGAAAGGAAAAAAATAAGGAATAAGGAAAAAAAAAGAAAGAAAAACAATTCAGTTAAAGCAAATGTGGAAAAAGAGAGCAAAATGTAAAAAGTTTATAGAGGGTAGAAAACGGTGGAAAAATAATAGCATTTCAACTTTTGTGCAATTTACGCACATATCCTCTTTTTTTTTTTTTATTCTTTTGGACAGAAACATGAAGTTAAGAAACATCGAACTTGGTCTGTTTCTAGGTGGGTGACCACTTGGAAATCCCAGGTGCCGTAACATTGGATGTGTAGATGGTGGCTGAACTGAATTGTAATTCGTTCTTTCTTTCTTTCTTTCTTTCTTTCTTTCTTTCTTTCTTTCTTTTCCCGCATTTCTTATTTTTCTTTTTTCTTTTTCCTTATTCCTTATTTATCTTCCTTTTTTCCTTATTCCTTATTTTTCTTTCTTTCTTTCTTTCTTTTTTCCTTATTCCTTATTTTTCTTTCTTTCTTTTTCCCTTATTATTTTTCTTTTCTTCCTCTTCTATGTGTTAATTAGTAAGATTTATTTATATCACTAAATCACTATAATCCCAGCAAAATATTCTTACAATGTAAAAAATATTTAGTGGCTTTAAATAACTTACAATGTTTAAGCAGTAAAAAACGAATAAATATATCAGTCACCTAGTTTATATCTTACCATTATCTGGGGTGTATAGTATCACTACAAAAGTAGATATTTTGCAGTGATATTATAACTTATTTATGACTTAAATTCTAAATAAATTTTGTTCGCTCTACTTTGTGCTGAGTATTGAGCACTTTTTAATTATAGTGCTTTTTTGGATACTGAATTTTATTCCATCATACATATTCTTTACTTGAGTTCTTTCGGTGACTGGCGTGTGCTTATATAGAACACGTTAAAATTTCCCTTCTTTGTTTCCTATGGCTTAGGTGGGTAGCGACTCTGACTGACACCAAATCGGTCGAGTTTCAATCCCAGCCAGAAGCAAATGGATGTGTCTAGCCACACTAATGAGCTGTGATACAGCAAAACAGGCTTGTATCTGGATGAGTAATATATATATATATGAAATATTGAGAGGAAAACTCAACACGTGATGGCGTTAGCTCACAAGTGAAATGATTAAAAAAGAAGAAAGACATGTAGATTATCCCTGTGAAGTCCTCTGTTGCGTGAACTTAATCAACATTTAAATTTAAATCCTGAATGATTGAATAGTTTCACAAAAGTGTTCGTTTTTCTGGCACGAGATTTCTGCATCTGAATCAAGTGATCAACTTACGAACATTCTTCTAAGGAATGGCATCATTTACATAAGCGGCAATTAACGCCTTTCTGTATTTTTTCCGGAAACAAAAGGCTTTGAATTATTAAAATGCATCTCATTTTTTCAATTCGTTTTAATGTAAAAAAGCATTTAAAATTCACATTTCAGTTTTGAACCGTACAGAAAAAAGCGTATTAATATCACCTTCCATAATACGTACACATATCTTTAATTTTACCCATCACACATTCAAACGTGACCTGCTGAAAAACTCTACGAAGCCAATATTTACCCAGTTTAAATCAAATTGACACAAGGTCACTAATATAGCGCAATCATTATGAATTGAACTCGCGATTCAGTATTAAGGGTCAACAGGACATTAAATATGTATTTTTTAAATTTGGTATCACTCAATGCAAGGCAGTAAAGCCACTAAGACACAAGAGGTTACAGGGTGTGAAAGAAGTAGGAACAGAAATGTTAATAATGAGCAGAAACAGAAATGACCAACAGTAGATAACGATTGACATTTCATTTCATTTTTTGCAGATTAAAGTTGGATAGAATGCATGTAACCGGAAGGGAGTCCTACAAACGAGAATTGCAGGAAAATAAATTGTTTGCATAGAAGTTACTGAGATATCGTCGCCAGTCTAGTCAGTCAGTTAAGTGCCATACGTGATACACGCTTTGGGCGATCATGTCTCGAAAGAAACATGACTAACTGGGTAGAAGATTATCCCGCAGTAGGTTGCCATTACTTTCTGCGGTTGACTGGCTACCAACCAAGGCAATAGAACCTAATCTGTCCTGTTATTTAACTAATGAATGGAGGGAAGGGATGGATTAATACCTTTTCCAAGGGTATTTGCGCATAAGTAAATGCTGGGTATTCAACTGGATTCGTTTAAATTTAAAAAAAGTCTAGGTATCGTAGCTAAGAGCTCATCCGATCAATTACCATGAAAGGATTTCTAGAAAAGACACATGGAGGCAACATTACAGTGACGGGAATGTATTTATCTTAGTTTAGCAGCAAATCAAGAATATGGTGCACTCAGGGTGGAGGGACATTTCAATTCAGGAGTAACTACCAAGAACTAAATGGTGGGCCAATCGTATCTAAGGACGTTCATCTTCAAGGGCGGTTAAAGTATGCCCGTTGCAGGCGTTTGCTTAGGCACATTTGTGCTTGTTCAACACCAACATAGCTTCCTTGTGGTTTATACTGCAACTATGTTGAGCAGATCTAGTTATAATTTCTGGGTGAGAACGTGTTATCTGGCGGGATCAACAGTCTCAACAAAGTGATTGCGCTCAGACCATCGATCACGATACTTGCGCATTCGTACTTGCACAGCACAGTCATCGACGACTGTCAAAGGGTCCCTTTCTATCCAGTTTCACTCACAAGGCTCGTGTCAATTTGTGATAGGGATTTTTAGGCATTTTCCAAAGGTGACGCACACTAAGATCCCCTTCTCCAGACCGATAACGTCAAGAAGTCACCTTCCTGACAAATCGACTAAGATGAGATTCGAACCCGAGATTAATGGTCAAAAGGCGAAGGATCTAACAACTCGGCTTACCATTCCCTACGTAGAGATATCTTTCTCGTATTTAGCACTTCAATGAGCATCGCCTCAACGCTGAGTAGCCCCTGGATTTGTACTAGTCACTATAAACTTTTGTGGGCTCAATGAAGCTCTTTGCCTTTAAAGACAGGAGCGATTGGAATTCACTCCATACATTATGAGGAAGTTGTAAACGATCCATCGGTAAAAGTGTTGGAAATTAATTCATCTTATGTACCGCTTCAGGAAATTTCCGATTCCTTACATAATGCTTTATATTTACAAGAGTCAGACCAGACCATAAATGCAATATAGATACCAATAATGGAGCAGATCTGCCCAATACTCTATATCTAGCCCCAATAGAATTCATACGTTGCCTTATATGCGATGAATTATTTATCAAAACATCAGAATGTTTCCTATAAACGAAACGTTGCAAGATTCATGCTAATCTAACGCTATTGCAATGGTAAATGTTCTGATGAATTACAGACCTTAGTTCCACCAGTTCAGATATTCACACCTAAGCTTCTCGCTAGCCTATCACTATTGCCTTGGTAAATGTTCTGATGAGGTACAATCCTTAGTTCTACCAGCTCAGACCTTCACAGCTAATCCTCTCGGTAGTCTATCGCTATTGCCATGGTAAATGTTCTGATGAACTACAATCTTTATTTCTACCAGTTCAGACATTCACAGCTAGCCCCCTAATACTTTGTCCACAGGGCCAAATAATCTTCATTCCTTTCGTATTCCATTGGTAAGAAAAGAGTTTCGTCTGGATAAATTCTTTCTAATGCAGATGTTATGTGGAACAGACTCCTAAATCCTAAGATGATGTTGCCTTGATTGCTACAATTAATTACAATTACCTTTTAATTCTTGGTTGTCTATCCTACATATCCTTATAATCTACACTTATTTCATCCACTTATTTAGTAAGTCTCTCCTTTGAGTGGCTCTTGGGTTGCCTATTAGATGATTATAAAATTAGTCTTTCTGGAGACGAAAACAAAGAAAAAATAAGACAAACTTACTTGTATCAATATACGTAAATATCAACACCTATCTGGCAGTCGGTCTTGAACCATTATATTTAATATTTTATTTGTGTTTGTTGAATAAACAAACATATGCAGAAACAGAAAGCAATATTTTTTTAAAACAAGAAAAGAAATTTTACCTTTTCAGATAAGCAGGTACTTCATGACTCCCACAGTATGGAAAGGAAACGTGTGAAACATTACTTACCTGAAATATAAGAGACAAAAAAAAAAAACGCCTGTTATCATTTTTGCTTTCTACACTTTGGGAAAATATTACAAATGAGGTATGGAAATATCTTACAGAAAAATGCAAGGTAGGGCTGAAATGTCCACAGGCTGACTATGAATGAGTGATGCTAGAGCCGTGAAATCTTGTATGCATCAATTTGAACCTTTTTTTTTAATTAAAAACTGCATTGTTACTTACTAGATACGAGGTTACCACTTATTTTATGTAGTGAGTAACCTTACTTTGGTGACAACTGAGCGTGTTTTTTAACCATATCTTGCCAAAAATAGCGGGTTTTGAATAGTTTTCCTGTGGCTGAGGGTCCAGAATGTGACGTATTATGGAAACTATCATAGATTGCCCTGCTTAATGCTTGTGGAATAAATGGTCTTGTGTAGAGTGTAGAAATGTGACATAAAATAGTTTTGTTATCAACAGTGTAAGCGTTCACCCTGTCTATGTAGGTTTTTATTGCTGCTCAAAGTGTTTGACTGTCACAGCATTTGCTGGTCTGGAGAGGCAGCCTGCAACTATTGTTTCCTACCTGACAAATATATAAAATATCTGTTACCTCTTCAGGAATTAACGACAGGTGTCTCTGTTGATGATCTGATTTAACCGGTACTGTTTTATAGAAAGCTAATGCAAATGTGTATTGCGGTGCAATGAATGTCGGCTTGGAATGAGAAATCAGAGAGCTGAGTTCGAATTCCAGTTGAATTCGTTGCATTCACTTACTGTCAAATAACTTTGAGAAATGTAATAACCCATCTCTTCTTCTTCCATCTACGGGTAGAATAGCTGGGCAGATTGGATTCTCTAGTCTAATGGTTGGCAACCATTCTACCGCGGGAAGAAAAGGAAACATATTGCGGATACAGTCATCCGCCTAGTCAGTCATAGATCTTAAGAGACATGATCGCCAAAACGTGTATCAGGTATGGCACTTAACTGACGTACGGTGGATAATGTTCAGCGAGCAAGGTGGCATATCTACCTTCAAGTTGGGATGTGAATAGCAGCACTGTCAAGTAAGATGTCAGTACCTCCCGGACAAATGTGAACTAATTTCCTTGGTTTTTTGAAGAATTTTTCTTTTTTAGAGAAAAATCTAAGAGAAACAGATTGGTTGTCAATTATGTCTATGTAATAATTCTGTATCTACAGCTTATTTGTAACTATCTGACACTGCAGTGAGTTTTTCCAGGAGGTTTTTATGTTCAGGAATGCTTCTTTTACAGCATCTTCAAGTTGTATAGCTTTGCTTCGAGTTTGCTTCTTTATCAACTGAGTGATTGATAGAAGAGTGTCTGCTGCCCGTGGAACAAGTTCCATAGAAAAGTTAGCCATGCCCAGGAAGTGCTGACCTAATTTTGAATTAGTCTTGGAATTCATTTATTTACTCCTTTTTCTCTTTGTGGTGTTAAGTCTTCTGGGCTAATGTGATAGTTAAGAAATTCAAGTTTTCTCTTGAAGGTTTCGTTCTTATTCAGTGAGCTTTTTAGACGTAAAAATCCATAGACTTTTTTCAAAAAGTCGTTGTACTGTTGTTCTTCCGTTTCGGAGAAAACTAGAATATCGTCCACATAGATGAAAACGCCGGTTGTCTGAAGGAATATTTTGTTCATAAATCTTTGAATTGTAACTGTAACATTTCGTAGACCAAAATACATGCATCCATACTCAAAGAGAGAAAACGGTGTTACCACTATTGTTTTCTCTACGTATATCATCTTCTCTCATAAGTATTTAGTGGTAGGCTTTTACTAGGTGAATTTTTGAAAATAAACTTTTCTTACCTAATTTAGCAGATAAACTGTGAATATTTTGCCCTGGGTATCTTTCTGGTATTGTTAATGCATTTAAATTCCTGTAGGCATGCAGCTGTCCAGGTGTGAATTTGTAATCTTGTGAAAGGGTGACGACTAGGGATAGTTTGGCTGTCATATTATTCCCACTTGAAGTAGCGTTGTAAATTTCTCTTTAGCAGCTTTAAGTTTTTCTTCATACATTTGTCTCGCTTTAGCAGATGTGGGTCAACTAATACCCATATCTATGCTATGTCTGACATTTGACTGCGCTTGATTACTCTAATGTCTCCTGAATTTGTCAAGTTTATCAAGTTTACGGCCCATCTATACGAGCGCCAAAGCCCTGGGACGTCTATGTCAATAGTTTTCTTCTTCCGTGCGTGACACGCCAGGGAGCGAAGTTGATTGACATACGTTTTCACTGACCCTCAGTTTTAAAGAGGAGTCTATAGTTGAGTTTAAGTTCTGCATGTTCATACCGTGTTGGAGTCATCATTGTGGAGGGCTGTATTTGACTCCATGCCGCTAACTGAAGATCAATGTCTTTGGATCACAATACACAAAACAATTCGAAGACTTGAGCAGAAAATGAATCACTAAATATTTATTGACGCATGTGGGTAAAAAGATCCGGACGTATACATAAATTGTCGATCTCAAGTCAACCTGAGGTTGAGCGGTCGAATTTCACTTTCGTTGAGACGGCTCCAAAACACGTCCAATTTCAATGGTTGAGAAGTAAGAAAAAATTGTTTCCTTTTGCATTATAGAAAAATTAGATTCTTGAAAATTTATCATTATTTTAATTATTTTATTTTCGGTTTCCCACAATGCTGTAAAGAAAGATAATTTCAATCAACGAGGAAATTAATATTAAGCAATTTGAATAAATCCAATAAAACCAGTTATTAAAAACTGTTTTGATAGAATGTGTTGACGAAATAAATGTTTTTTTTATATTTCTGAAATGAGGTATTGTAACTTTTTAACGTTTTTTCATTGTTCGGACTGTTATCTCATCTTTAATGTCATATTCAGTGACTTCACCCAAAGATTTGTAAGCTGAATACCTGGTCACAACAAAGGTGAACAAAAAGTTGGAGTGTTGAGTTACTATAGTGAAAAAACTGAAACTGAGATATTCAGGAATAGGCATGGCACGTGGAACTAAAACAATCTACATCGAGGGACGAAATAAAGGGATCGGTTTCATAGCACCTGAAGAAGGTCAAGGTTAGAACGGTCGAAACGTCGTGAATATGAATAACGTTTGAAGCAATCAAAATAGGTTGGAAATAGGTATGAATTTTATTAATTCTTTAGAAACTGCTTTGTTTGCGTTTTGGATACAAAACAAATCCGATATGTGTTTTGAGAAAATTGGAATAAGTAAGTACGCTTTAAGAGGGCATATAGAACCCTCGATGGATTGTGAAGCTCTTCGTAGCCGAACAGTCAAAGTATGTCGGTTCCGATTGTGATGTCTCCGGCAAAAGAGAATACAGGTTCAAATAATGGCGGAAGACGCGTTTTCATTTCCTATTTATTTTTTATCATTGCTGTTTTTTAATCTGGATTAGAGGTCTCTTTAGTCTTAGATTGGCGGCCAAATTAGCACTACAGAAGCTTGTTTAGAAGTCCGCACTAGTATATATATATATATATATATATATATGTATTAATAAATATTAATATTATCCTACGTTTATGGTACGACTCGGAGTTTCATGCATTATGCAATCATCAGATGTCTATTTTAAACAATATATTAGTATATATATATATATATAATACCCCTCTGTTCATACATATAGCTGTGTCTTCTTAATACAGAATTATAATGTTATACATATGTACACTCTCTTCATATGTATATTTAATAATTTACGTCACTGTGGTGAAATTGTTAGCAAGCTTGTCTTGTAAGGGCAGTTTCGATTGAGTAGTGATTTCGATCCGTACTGGGTGCAGCATACTTTCGGTCCTGTACCACATCAAAACTATTTTCTAAAAAAATTACCATAGACAGTGGTTTTGGTGGGTTGAGCGTTAGTCTCACGCTTCTCGTCATGGTCAATTTGTCACGGATTAGCATCTGAAATAGTTGAGAATTTGCCTGAAAACCATACCCCGGGGAGAACTAAACCTTGTGAATAAAATTGGGCAGAAGGAACTACTTGAAAGTCAGCAATGGTTGTGATGAACACGGAATCACAAGTCATCGTATATATCTTCGGACTGATATACAAGTATGTGTAAGGATAAGAGAAATACTTTAAAACGCGGTAAAAATGTGTTACACAGAAAGAAATCGGCACA
Organism: Ascarosepion bandense; assembly: GCA_037127315.1. Taxonomy (NCBI): domain Eukaryota; kingdom Metazoa; phylum Mollusca; class Cephalopoda; order Sepiida; family Sepiidae; genus Ascarosepion; species Ascarosepion bandense. The sequence goes on from JBBBDQ010001728.1 coordinate 909,518, forward strand.
ACAGAATAGAAATATGATAAAAGATTTCTTTTCTATTCTAAAATAGCAAAAACATACAATATGTTAATATACTGGGCTTCAGGGCTCAGAATAATTCTATTCATGACAATTTCATAAGCTCTGTTAATACACCAGAGAAAAGAGCGAAATGCTAGCAACACTAACTTAAATATTAACCAACGGTACTAATTAAAACGACTAAATTCAGGCTGACACTCGGAAGGTGTAAATAAATAAACTCTTTCGTTACAAATTATTAATGAACAAATAAAATAGAAAATATAATAAGAACTAGCAAACTGAATATTTGCTTGCATTGTTTGTCAAAACAAATGCAGCTGCTAACCGGCGCCATTTTATAAAATGTCTTCCTGTTAGCTTGACAGCCGTAACAAACAAATCGGAACAGTATTTAAATCCTAAGAGAGCAGATATATTCTTGTAATTGCTGTTGTTATTTGTGCTGGTCATATTGGTAGTAGTAGTGGTAATTTTTGTTGGTTTTGTTTTGGTAGCAAAGCAAATGAAAGTCAGAATTACCAGCTCGTAGAGATAATTCGAATAGCAGTCATGGCTGATTTATAATCTCATGACGAAAAAAACTAAATAAATAAACAATAAAAAAAAAAGAAAAAAAGAAAGTGAATAAAAGTTCTATTGTTTTAATCAGTATTTTAGTTTTTTATAGGGTCACAATTATAGAGCCTCCACAGAGGATCCAAGTCACAACACGATGCATTAACTAAGCATAACTCGTTAACCATTACTCCAGAACAAAGCCCGTTATTATTTTCTAAACTTTGCTTTGTCTGGTAGAAATTTACAAGTATGAAGAGCATCATGATTATGAGGCCAGTAATCCATTGGGGGCATCACGTGTGCTACAGCCGCAGTAACAGTGATGTTTCCTGAGCAGTATATCCTGAAGGAACCCAAAACTCTCCAGACTGGTATAAGTTTAGTTTTTTCTTCCTTTCTTCCTTGCTACCGAAGTCTATAGAAACTGGTCTGTCCTGATATTTACCCATATCTGGAGGGAGAATAGGAGACATAGTATAGCAACTAATGAATAACAGCTCGAATTGAGGATACGAAAAGCCTATTTCGAAATCAAGTCGAGTTCATTAGTTCACTTGGGAATCCATCTCCTCTCCCGCAAGTTATGCGTAAATATCAAGACAGACTAGGTTTTTTAGCTTTGGATAGCAACCAGTCTAGAACAAGAAAAAAAAAATCCGAATTCAAAACCAGCCCGAAGGTGGACCAGCACCCATAACTTAAAAGAAGTTACAAAATCATAGACGATAACGAATCAGCCCAGAACAGAGTGCGATGACGAGGGGTCGTCGATGGCCTATGCTCTACTGGGAGCGATGGAGCTAAGAAAAGGAAAAAGGGTAGATGTAACGAACTCGACTGGAATTTCAGCCCGCGTCTATAATTCTTCAATCAGAGTCACTATCCATTACTCCACCGGGGTACATAGTAATAATCGTTCGCTAGCATTACCACAGTCCATGGCGTGTGGCCGAGTGGTTAGAACGCCAGAGTGTCTGAAACTAGGTCCCTGAAACTAATCGAAAACCGCCGTTAGTTACGCTAGCCTGGTCCCAAATCATCGTGACAGAAAATATGAGCGGATTGACGTTTAAAAAACATTTTTAATTGTTTAATTATTCCAGTGGGTAAAGCCACTAAGTGTGAAATAATATGAAATGAAAAAAACATTATTAAGTAACAAGGACAATAAAATATAAGGAATCAAGGAGGCAGTAAATAACGATCGATACTGCATTTAAAATTTTGAAGATCAAAGTTAGCAAGTAATTTTGGAGCTCGAAGAGAGTTTCACAATAGAGAAATGCGAGGGAAGAAACTGTTAGCATAGAACTTACGGTTACATCTATCTAATTAAATTGTAAATTGATGAGACTTTACTGTCAATCTAGTAGTGCGCTTAACTTCATGAAGACTACGTACTATAGCGAAAAGTTCATCTGCAAAATTACCATTTTCATAGTATTAAAGAAAAGTTACAGGGAAGAAAATTTACAGTGGAGGAAAAATGACTGAAGCTGAGACGCCAGTTCAGGACTAAAAATATTCGTGATTCTTTGAATTTCATCAAGAGTTTCTAAATATAGAACAGGAGCGCCAGACATATGTGGTAACAATATTCGAAGCATGGACGAATGGTAGGCTTATAGATATGTAAGATGGATTCTGGAGAGAAAAATTCATTTGTAGTGGAAAAATACACCTCAAATTTGTAAAGAAGGTTATGGACTTTTTAGCCATGGGTATATAGTACCCAGCGTAAATGACGCCAATTTTTTTTTCTTTTTTAATCATTTCACCCCGAGCAAGGCGGAAATGCCACTGATGTGCAGGGGGCTACATAAATGTAAAAAGATTAATTAGAAAAGAGTGAGGAGTACAAACTAGTTAGAAAGGAACAATAGAAAGCTGAGAAAGCAGGTGCGATGACAGATACATAGGTGGAGAGAAAGGGAAGGTTATACGGGGGTGGGGAGAGAGCTAGAGTCCAGTGGTTAGTAGATGAGTATTGACTTTGCATTTAAATTTCTGGAGGTTGTAGCCGTCAGGAAAGCAAGAATATGGGAGCGAGTTCCACAGGCGGGAAGTGCGAGAGAAGAAGCTGCAGGAGTAGAATTGTCGTCTGCATTTGGCTAACCTGACTGTGAATGGGTGGGACCCAGTTGCTAGTCTGGTTGCACGAGTAAACACCTGTTGATTAAATTTTCAGTACCTGATTTTCTTACTTAAATAATTTTTTTAGTTTCTATTAATGTTAACTTAAAGTACAAATTTTGAAGTGCCTGCATGTAAAATATTTCAAATAAAGATTTATAATTAATATTTTTTTGATATTTTCAAAATCGGATATCATATACCCATGATTAGTAGTGGTGTAACTTTAACTGATGGTTAGTGCTCCAGGGTTAATAATACATACTGTCAATCCATATTTTTTTTAATCATTTCGCCCCAAGCAAATCAGTAGAGCCACTATGACACAAATTATTACTAAGATAAAATAATTATTATTAAGGAGAGAGAACAATAAAAGAAGAGGAATCAAAAAGAGAGAAGGTAATGATTAATATTGCATTTAAAGTTTTAAAGATCAAAGTTTACTGAAAAGCATGGAGCCGAAAAAGATTTCCACAAGCGAGAAGTGTGAGAAAAAAGAATAGCATAGAATTTACGGTTGCCTATAGCCAATCAAATGTAAATAGATGAGATCTTTATACCGACCTAGTTCTGCGCTTTAAGTTATAAAGGCTACATACCATTTAATACGTCAGTAAAACCTACTATGGTACAAGGGCTTAGTGGGTGTAAAAGTAACATTGTTATGGAGATAGTAAAATAAAAGAGGTGGAATCAAAGAGACAGTAGATAACGATTGATATATCCTATTGAGATCTCCGTATTATGCAACCCTCTCCAGCAGAAAGTGGGCTGCTTCTCAAGATTAATGGGTTCAAATTATTTTTCTTTACAGCACTGTGGGAAAATGAAAATAAAATAATAATTAAAGTAATGATAAATTATAAAGAATCTAATTTTTCTATAATATAATAATATAATTTTCTATAATTTTTCTATAATGCAAAAGGAAACAATTTTTTTTCTTACTTCTCAACCATTGAAATTGGACGTGTTTTGGAGCCGTCTCAACGAAAGTGAAATTCGACCGCTCAACCTCAGGTTGACTTGAGATCGACAATTTATGTATACGTCCGGATCTTTTTACCCACATGCGTCAATAAATATTTAGTGATTCATTTTCTACTCAAGTCTTCGAATTGTTTTGTGTATTGTGATCCAAAGACATTGATCTTCAGTTAGCGGCATGGAGTCAAATACAGCCCTCCACAATGATGACTCCAACACGGTATGAACATGCAGAACTTAAACTCAACTATAGACTCCTCCTTAAAATTTCTTAAGAATTTAAGATATCATGGCTCTCCGCAACATCCTCTTTTGTAGTTCTAATCAGTTTTACTAACTATCCTATATCACGTTCTACCATCCATTTACACAAACTGGTTTAGGACTTCATTCGATATTTCCCTTTCAAATACCTTCTCTTCTCCCTCAAGCTATAGGTTAAATAGTAGAACAGATTAGGTTCTACAGCCTTGGTTGCCAACCAGTCTACTACAGAGAGTAATGGGAACCTTCTGCATGAAAATAATGCCCAGCCAGTCATATCTTGAAAGATACATGATCAACCAAGCACTTAACTGACTGATTCATGTGAGTGTCAAATTTCGTAAGCTCACTTTCCTCATTGCGTTTTTTATGTTGATTATAGTGAGAAGGTTGATTTAGTCAGATTTTAATGAATTTTTCTTTTTTATTTTAGAAAACTGAAGATGTCTTCTAGTTTTGTATTAAAAAATGTATTGCTGGTAATATTTGTTCCTACAAAAATGTATTATGGCAATATTTTCTATTTTTTCAAAAATGTATTGTTGATAATATTTTTCCTTTGAAAACGTATATTTTTCTTTAAAATCTATTTTTATGTATATATTTCTATAAAAGTGTATTTTTATACTTTCATAGTGTTTTGACCCCAGTTTTGAGGATTAACTATTTGCCCATAACTGGAACAGGTGCTACCACTCCGGATCAGGGTGGACTTGGGAACAACAGCAATTAAGAGGTGGCTCCATGCTCCCCACAACCTCACAATCAGAGGCCCCGCTGCCGAATGCAGTTTACGGTAATACCCAGGACCTTAAAATTTGTGTTTAGAAAGCATAACTGGTATATCAACACATAAATTAATATCAAATAATAAAATAGTTACACAAATTCAGTATTCTATTAACGCTACAGTACAAATCACACCCAACCCTGGTACACTAAGTGTAAACACTGAAAAAAGCGCCGTTTAACTCAGGCGGCCATTCAGACAGCCAGATATCGTGTGCATGTCATCTGCGCAATTTCATGTTAGTAATGATAGGAATGTTTTATAGGAGTTGATTTTGACACTAATGTGTTTATCAGTACACCTTATGGATTTTAAAAACTCACTAAGTTTTACCGACAGTGTACACTCTACCTATCGGGGTGTGTTGTATGCTGTTTGCTCTACGGGAAGACATTACGGTTAGTGTCTTAATATACAGGTAAGGGGTGTGACCTTACATAGTCTTGGCACATGTTATCGTAATTATTTTACGCCACCTACCGTACCGCCAACAGGTTGCCATAAATATTTCCCACTAAAACTTGTGTTTGGTGAACATATTTGGCATATTAACACAGAAATTAATATAAAATAATAACATAGTAAATTCAGCATTTAATGTAATGAATATGTAATGAATATGTATACACCTGGAATGTGATTGGCTAGTGTCAGCCATGAATATAGACTAAGGCGAAGACGTCCAGAGACCCAGAGATCTTCCAGTAGAGATCTACCACTAGAGATCTACGTCTACTGACTACGCTTACGTCTAAGGATACTGCATACAACGATTACGTCTACGTACTAGAGTGACCTACCCGGTTACATTTGCCTAAACAACTTATCTAAATATCTAAATCTAAACTTATTTATAAATGAAACTTTGTCTGTGTGTGTGTCTGTGTGTGTGTATTCGTTACCTATAGACTCCAAAACGGCTGAACCGATTTTCTTGAAAATTTACACAGTTGTACTATAAGCGTCTGCGAGTGTTCTTAGCTAGGTTTTGTGTCGAGGTACTCCCGATAAATATCGAAAATCGATAATCGAAAAAATCTGGTTATAGAAGGAGTGGTCCGATTTTAATCAAATTTGATACACTCATAGACGAAGACATGAGAAACAATATTCAGAAGTTTCAAGGTTGCAGTTCATACAATAGTGCAGAAAATTTGATATCGATACCAGGAAATCAAAGTTTTACTTACATCCATTCATTTTTCTTTTAGTCTGCGGTTTCGCTTTAACTGGAAACAAATATTGCCTTTTAGTCTTTCGTGCCAATGTCCAAAGAGTCTGAGCTCCAGGACCATGGATTAGTTTTAAACCTTTCATTACACGCGAGCAACGCTGGGCTATACTGCTAGTATATATATATATATATCCCTTTCCGAGACATATCAGCATTCTATAAATGGCACATAACACATCGCGGCCAAAAGCCTATACACTAAATGTAAACTCTGATCGAAGAGCCGTTTAACACAGGCGGTGATTCAGACAATTACTTATGGTATGCGTGTCATTTGCGAATTTCCATGATAGTAATTGATAGGATGTGCGTTGTAGTACAATGGATATAGGCTCTGAATAAGAAGTCGGATAACCGATTTCGAATTCCAATTTGAATTCGTTTCATTCCCTTACGAAAAAATACCCTTGGGAAAAATATTTATCCATCTCTTTTTTTCTCCAGCTATGGATTAAATAGCAGGACACATTATGTTCTAAAGCCTTGATTGCCAACCAGCCTACCGAAGAAATAAATAGCAACCCACTTGAGGAAAATATTCTGCATAGTCTTCTCCTGTCTATCGTTCCCTCTGTGTGTATTAAATTCTCCAAACCCTCCTTCCCCATTACGTGTTTCCAAAACCCCAGCTTATTAAGTATAAGTTTTCTTCTCATTTACATCTTCTCGAACATTTGTAGTTGCTCACGTGCTCGCTTCATCCTAAGCATCCTCCTGTAGAACCACATTTTGTTGCTTCGAGCCTCTCCTTCCTTTTTGAAGAGATCGTTCAACATTTGCTTCCATATCGTCTTCGATATGGAAGCGAATGTTGGACGATCTCTTCAAATGTTGAACGAATGTTGAAAGTTCAGATATTATATAGTAGTCTATCACTCTTTTCTTTCTTTTTAATGAGAATTTCCTGTTACTCTGGTTAGCTTTTAAAATGCGTCCTTGGCCATGGCAATGTCACCTCGAATTTCAATGTCACACTTCCCATCCTCCGTCAGAACACTTCACAGGTATTTAAATTTCTTTACATTAATTATTTTGGTTTTCTCGACCTGTAAGTGGCATTTTGGAATCATCTTTTTTGCTGATGACCATGCATTCAGTTTTCTTGAAGTTTATGCTTACTTCTTTCTTTTCGCTTTCTATTGCAACCTTCTCTAGGAGGTCCTTCATTTTCTTTTCCGTGCCTGCAATCAGCATTGTCCTATCTGCTTAGTTTATATTGTTGAGATTGTGGCTGCTTATAACTCCTGACAAGGATTCTATCTCTCTCAGAATTGTTTCGCTGTACAGGTTGAATACGTTCGGTGATAAAACACATCCTTTTTATCTGTGTATATTTGTTAAATTTGTTTTTGTTTTTTTTACGTATGCAAGCAGTTTACTGCCAATAATAGGTTCTTGATTATCATTATGTCTTTCCCGAATATGTTGAGCTTTGCCGAATGCCTTTGCGTATGAAACACGGGTGCACGTCCTTCTGTATTTGTATTGCCTTTTCTGATAACATTCTGGGCTTAAATATTGCGTTCTTTGTTCCTTGATGAAATCACACTGTTTCTTGTCCAATCTCTGGCCTGATTCTACTGCGCGCTCTGTTCAACAGAATTCGGATCATGTGTTTTCTTATGTGACTCATTAGGCTGATTATTCGGTGGAGTTCACATTCGTTTGCACCTGGCTTCTTATGCAGTGCTATGAAAATTGATCTGCTTAGGTCGCCACCGTTGTAGATTTCATTTATTATTTCTGTAATTCTGCCGGAATCATTTAAGTCTGTCAGTATCTCTATTACAATACCGTCTGGTCCTGCTGCTTTGCTTCAGTTCAATTTAGCCAGTTCAATTTAGCCAGTTCAATTTAGCCACTTAGGTGCTTAATATTTCCAGTTCGGTGGAATTTATTTACTTGTTTTATTTTAGTTTCCCTGACCTCTAGGTGTCATTTTGGGGTCTTCTTTTTCCTAATGACCATACATTCAGTTTTCTTGGAGTTTATGCACATTCTCTTCTTCTCACTTTCTCTTATTATCTTTTGTAAGAAACATTGCCTTTTTCTTCCCGTGTCTGCTATTAGCACGATTCTTATATTGTTGAAATGGTGGCCGCCAAAAACGAATCCTGCCAAAGATTCTCGCTGCATAGGTTGAATAGATCCGGTGAGAGAACACATTCTTGTCTTACGCCTCTTTCTATTTTTGTATATCTGCTGAGCTCATTTCTTGTCTTTGTGCAAGCGTTCTACTGTCAATAATAGATTCTTGATTATTCTAATGTCTTTTCCTAATATGTCGAGGTTGCCGAGCATCACTAACACGTTTTGGACCGTACTTATACAAAACGGTTAGTTTCTCAATATCCAGGTAAGTGGTGTCACCTTACGTCTTGACACGGGTTACCGGATACTGTAGCCTAACTTCTTTTACTAGTAGGCCCAAGTTTTGGCTGTTGTATTTTGGGAGGTCGACCTATACGGCTTAATTCAGAATTTTAAGCTAAAAATCTTGAGGTCAACTGTGCACGCCAGGTCGATCTGTACGGTAATTACTAATCATGTCTTATATTTGGCACAAGGCCTCACTACAGTGAGTATTATACTTACTACTCAGTACTACTGATCTTTACATCGAAAGGTATTTTAAGTAAGTAATGACAACAGAATATGAGTGTTGACTGGAAAAGAGAAAGATGCATTCCAAAAGATAAGCAAGGTATTAAGAAACAAGAAAGATGATAGTGCTGGCTCAAATATGACAGTGAATCTCACAGATTAGGGGAAAACTGAAAGCATCAGAAATATGATTCTACAGAAAGATACTGAGAATTCAACATAAAGAACAATGAAGACTTATGGAAAATGGAATAAAAAAAACAATTACGCTCAGAATCATAACGTGAAAGCAAAAATTCTCAGGACACAATAATCGGAAAAAGGAACGGAACAATTTGAAACATACCAGACATATAAATGCAAAAGAGACAGATAAAGGCAGATGGCAACCGAACTGACGATCTTGTTTGAAGGGATGGCTGAACGGGGTGTGGGACAGGTAGATAAGAGATACAATAGATAGGATGTTAGAGAGAGTCATGATCATCCAGGTCCTACAGCGACACGTCGCATAGAAGAAGAATGTAAGGAATAAAGCTGATTTGACGACGCGTCTGGATAAATACGTAAGCGACATATTTAGTAGTAAATATCGAGAAAATAGATAAAGACATTTTAAGGAATATTTTTTGTTGATTGTGGTGGAGGGAGGAGTTGTTGTGGCAAAATATTCGAAGGTTTTATCGATCTCCTTTCATAAAACATTTACACGGTGGAAAATCGGGTGATTTCACCCGAATCAACACGCTATTACGATGCTGTTGAATATTTGATATCCATCACTGGTGGCCAATAACGGATTCCCATAGGCATACAAACCAGCATGCAAATAAAGGATTTATACTCAATATATTTCTTATTAGGGTCCATGAAGCAAACAGCAGAAAATAAGTATATAATTATAATAATAATATTAAAAAAAATAATAATAATAAATTAAATATAATAATATTAATAATAAAATAAAATGATATATATATAAAATTTTATTTTATAAATATTTATTTTATTATATATATATATATATATATATATATATATATATATATATATACCTGCATAAAATATGTAAAATAAGGAAAAGCAATAAAGAGTATATTGCGTTTTTTCATATAAAAAAAATTCGTTCAAACGCTTTTGGTAGATTTTCACTCCAAAAACCTGTTAGTCCACTTTAGATGCGTATGCATATACAATATAGTCCACTTCAGATAATATATATACATATACATTTATATATATACTGTTAAATATAAGAGACAATGAATGTCTATTATGTTTAATCATGAGCCGTTCTAAACATCGTATTTTGGCTGATTTTGGAGAATTTTTGTCTTTATTTTCAACTGAAATTAAGCCAAAATACGATGTTTAGAACGTCTCATGATTAAACATAATAGACATTCATTGTCTCTTATATTTAACAGTATATGTTTAGAAAATTATTTGCTGCCTCGATACATTATATATATATATATATATACATATAGTATATTTGTTGTATTAATTATTATATTGTTTTAGAAATATTTTTAATAAATCTTATGTTGAACTTAGATAAATTATTTTAATTGTAGTTGTGATAGAATTGTTGAGTAGAAGAATATATTTTTATTCGTCCTGTTTTTCAGAAAGGTCCTTCCTTTCAATTTCAAATATTTTAAGAACCTTTTGTATTTTTTGTGGACGAAACACATCGGCTAAAACTATATACAGATTTCCTATTCATTGATCTTTTATCTTCCGAGAATTGTTTTAGATTTATAAAAAATATCACTTTACCATATATATATATATATATATATATATATATATATATATTAGAGAAAATTTTCATAATTCAAAATCTTCTCTAATTTATATTGGCTCTGTATTCTTAATACTTAATACATTGAGCTCTCTGCCTGCATCACGTTTTAATGTTAAAATTTTTAATATTAATATAGGATCAGGTTCTTGGAATTTACCTTCCTACTCTTCCACTTCGGATTAAAGAAAAACAATATATATATATATATATATATATATATATATAAATTAAAAAAGGATTAATTCACTGATGTTGGATGATCATTTCAATATGAAAATCCTCACGGGGGATAACACATCACCTCAGCAACAGAAAAATCCTTTCAGAAACTGGAGAAAAATCAGTCTAATTTTCCTTTAATTTTAAAGGAAAATTAGACTGATTAAAGAAAAATTAGACTGATTTTAAAGGAAAATTAGACTGATTTTTCTCCAGTTTCTGAAAGGATTTTTCTGTTGCTGAGGTGATGTGTTATCCCCCGTGGGGATTTTCATATCGAAATGATCATCCAACATCATTGAATTAATCCTTTTTTAATTTATATTTGCTCTGCAATATTTTATTACATGGAGCTCTCTTCCTGTATCATTTTTTAATATTAAAATAAAATTTTTAATATTAATTAGGATCGGGTTTTTGGAATTTACCTTCCTGCTTTTTTCGCTTGGATTAAAGTATCTGAATTAAAATATATATATATATTTGCCGTATGTCTCCAGGATGTAGGCGATCGTGACATTCTACATCTCTTTATCCCTAGTAATTGTTAACACGCTTTCTCCTGTACTTATCTATATTTCTGATATGAGATAGTATTTACACTATTTACATTGTTCGGACTATTGTCCTCATCTCTACTGCAATGTTTCCATCTAGCAAATTACTAACACTTGAATATGTCCGGAACGTGCAACGCCCGAAACCTCGTAATCATGACAAACCTCGTAATCATGACAATCCTCGTAATCATGGCAGTCCGAACAATGTAGTGTAACACTTTCTCTTGTTACTCCTCTCAAAGCCCCCTCTTCCATCCATTTGCTCAAGCCCATCAAGTTACCAGTTGCTTTCCACTGTCTCTCTTTTCTTCTATCTTATCCGTGAGTATCAGATTCTCCAAGCCCCTCTTTCTCATTGCATATCCTTGGAATTTAAGCTGTCTTTTCCTGTTGTTAAGTATTAATTTCCTTTTCGATTTCCTTCTCTCTAAAACTACATCGTTGCTCACATGTTCGACATATGGTATGCTCAGCATGCTTCTGTTGAACCACATTTCGGTTGCTTCACATCTCTCCTTCATTTTTGAGGAGAATGTCCAGCATATATATGTGTAAATATTCTCAGACATAATCTGTAGAGAGAAACAATATGATTGGAAGACAAGAGGAAAACTGTAGTTAACTTTGGACGAAATGCGTCGGCTAAAACTATAGTTTTTTCTTCTCTTTTTCTTTTAGTTATATATATATATATACATACGAGGACACTAAGGTTAATAACGAGCGGTGAAAATAAGTTTTTATGATTGAATGCGCTCATCAGGTCATGTGTGTTGTTTTTTGGCTTGACTATATGCGCAGCGCGATTGAATTATCTTAACGGTTATTTTAATTGTCCTAACGGTTATTTTTATACAGGTGACTTATTTTTAATAGCGTTTTCGATAATTATGAGATCTTTCCTGCGCCTGTTATGTATCCAATTATTCTTAACAAACGACTCCCTTTAAAATAACTACAAATAACTGTATTTTAACCCGAAATGATTTCTACTCAATAGCAACGAGGAAAAAAATATAACTGTTACCGCACATCTAATAATTGTTAGGATTATACAATAGACATTGCTCCCCAATTATACAGATAAATAATCGACCCAAAACACATCAAATACAGCTTTAAGATTGCGTTCAAGCATGAAACAAACTGTTTTTGCTCAATGTTGATATATTTACACGAGGATTGACTTGGTGTGATGGTTAGCAAGCTTTTCTCGCTAGAACCATTAAAACTGAGTGGTGAGTTCGATCCTCACTGGGCACCCCATACTTTCAGCATTCTGCCACAAAAATTGTCTATCCTGATATTGAGCACATTTCCTCAATAATATAACATTCTTACATAATTAAAAGTAAATTTTAATCAAAGATATATTTGACTCTCCTGCCGATATCGACGGACGATGATCCGACAACCTTATTCAACATTTATTTTTGTGTCGTGACACTTCACTCCCACTAGTGACCTGCATAAAGTCCACATATTGTGTAACAGCGAGAAGCTTGGAACATAGCCACAGGAAATTTGATGACAATTTTCACCATTGTCTTTCGTATCTTAGCAGGTTAATGCGACTGATTTCAAAATTACTAATACAGCACTGACAAAAATATCTCTTTCTATCAAAGGCAACTCACTCGAAGTTAGTATGTAGCACATTGACTATATATATATATATATATATATATATATATATAGAGAGAGAGAGAGAGAGAGAGAGAGAGACAGCGAGAGAGAGACAGAGGGAAAGAGAGAGAGAATGAAAGTTTGTGAGAATTGCAGAAGCATTACTTCCATAGCGTTCTGTTTTAATTTGGGTGTTCACTACTTGCCCATAGCAGGGACCCTAACAGGTGCTACCATACCGTGTCAGAGTGGAAATGGGAACAACAGCAATTGAAATGTGGTTCCATGCTTCTCAAGACCTCCAATATCCCTAACTGAGGCCTTGCTGCCGGATGTAGTTTATCGTCATATGAAGAAATACTGAAAATTCGTTGCACATACAGTAACCAATGTTTTATAAATAAGTTTTTAGAATAAATGCATGACGTTCGTATTCACGATTATCAACAATTACAGGCTTCCCAAGGTACACAGAACCGTCGTTGACAAGATTTACCTCACCGCGCAACTGCATCTACAGTTTCCACTCCCTTGATCATAGGATCATTTGTTTGGAAAAAAAAATCAACGAACGCCTTTTCTGTATTAAAGACCATGTGTGGTTCCGAGAGGACGGAAAACGCGCACCATACTCTAAATATACATAGTATTTGTGCGAACATGTTTCCTGTACTATTGTGAAGCGTGGGTGCTGTAACGGAAACATCTGAAGAAACAAGAATTCTTTCATCATCACTGTTTAAGATCGATTTTATATATCGACGGTATAAGACACACACTGCAGACACAGAGATCTTGGAGAAAGAGAAAGGCGATCAGTATTGAAGCACATGGACTTCGGTCGGTCGGTCGGTCGGTCGCATCATACCGTTTTAAAACGGCTTGATTTCAAACAGCTGCTGTTGGATGACAACCCATGAAATAAACCGAAGAAACGGCTGAAGGACTATGTCAAGGATGAATTATCGCCATGTTAAATTGACGACCTCATAATGATACAAGAAAAGAGCAATAATTCACGGCAACGCTACTAAAAATAGTCGCCTTTTTTTTAATAGAATTTTAAATAGGAAAATAAAAAACATGATAAACACACAGCGAGATCAGATGTTTCTCCGACTGATGTCAATTCGGTCGGGTTTCAATCCAGGCTAGAATCAATCGTATGTCTAACCGTACTGATGAACTGTGATACAGCGAAGCAGATCTGTCTGCGGATATATATATATGTAATGAATTATTTTGAACATTATTTTTACCGATACTCGTATTTAAGTAGATATTCTGTTTTTAATTAAACAGTATTTTATATTTATATCTACCGGCCTGATTATTTCACGATAAATTTTTATTACGAAAATGTGTGCTATCCAGCAGGATTCGAACCTGCGACCCCTATTTACATAGGGGAAGGTACCATTTGATCTGGTACTGTCTTAACCACTCGACCATGAATAGCCTCTTGATCAGACGAGGTTTTTATCATGCTTATATAACACAATTTTCGATCTATCGTAAACAAACCATATCTGCTCTGTAATGTATCGCAATGTCAAACAAATGTAAACATGTTACGGAGATTAACGAATTTTAACGAAACTTGGTTATAAGCAACGGACAATTTGTAATGAATTATTTTGAACATTATTTTTACCGATACTCGTATTTATATCGTGACTTTTGATGTTGTCAAGACAAAGCTGCTCTCCTTTAACCACGATAGAGCTACTTTCCTGCTTAGCATTGTAATGCGGCACCTTGTTCCTAAATGACCTCAAATGAAATGACTACATGGAATGCATCTACTGCTAGGAAGTTTGAGTCACTGAATCGGACCAGGGAATTTTTCTCGTCAGAATCGATTTTGTACATTCATAAATCTACCATTAATCTGGGCATTGAAAACTGTTGCCATATCTGGTTGGGTGTCCCTGTTATTTATCTTAAAATTCTCGACAAAATCCAAAAGATATTCTGTAATATAATCTATCCTGACTTAGCAGCTCGCTTTCAGTGACTTTCTACCGACGTGATGTGGCTTCCTTGTGTCTTGTCTTCAAGTATTTCCATGGGCACTGCTCTGACGAGCTTTTTTTACCTGGTTCCCTGACCACATTCATTTACGTGTGCTACTAGATTGACATCAAGTTTCCACTGGTTTACCGTTGAAAAAGTTAACTGTAAACGCCTCTTCTACTCTGACAATTTAATTTCTCGCACTTCCCGTTTGTGGAACTGCTTTCTGTTAATTTATTTCCCTCAGAGCTGAAATCTCAAAAAGTTTAAATGCAACGTAAATTGCATCTACTTTCTTCGACATCCCCTGTACCTTGTTTTTTTCCCTGTAGCCTCTTGCGCACCAGTCGCTATCTCACCTTGTTTATGGGGAAATGATTACAAAAAAATGTGCGTGTGTGTGTATGTGATGGAACCAGACGTAGATTAAAATCCGGCAGAATAATAATTTTGGATTCGTTTTCTGCAAATTATTGACCACTTCCTGGTTATTTTAAGCCAGACAATATTTCTAGATTGTAAGAATCTTTTGAAGGCAATAAAGATTTACTGATATAAGTTCTGTGAATTAACACATAACTGACTGAGAGTGAAGAGATGAATTCATACCTTTTTCCCAATGATGTTTTTAGAGAATATAACGTTCGCGACTGACTTTACCAACTACAAAGTGAACACAATAGACACCGTTGGAATTGAACTCGGCTTTTCGATTTCATTGTCTGTGCCGATAAACTTTACGACACCTGCATAAGTAGTAACAAAAAAGAAAAAAAAAGGAAAAAAAACGGTGTAGAATCGAGAGAAATGGAAGTTTTAGTGTGTGCGCGCGTGTGTACGAGAACGCGAGAGAGAGAGAGAGAGAGAGAGAGAGAGAGAGTCGGTATGAAAGAGTTAAAAAGAGAGGTTTGGTATAAGAGAGAAGTACAGTCAGTATGAGAGATAGAGAGTTGGTATGAAAAATAGGTTCAGTATGAAAGTGAGAGATAGTTGGTATGAGAGAGAGAGAGAGAGAGAGAGCGAGAGAGAGAGTCAGGTCGGTATGAGAGTGAGAGTCGGTACAAAAGAGGGAGAGAGAAAGAGAGTCGGTATGAAAAAGAGATAAAGAGTAGGGTCGATATGAGAAGGAAGAAGAAAGTATGAGAATGAAAAAAATGGGAGTCCATATAGTAGAAAGTCGGTATGAGAGTGTGTTAGGGAGAGTCGATATGGGAGAGAGCGTCGGTATTAGAGTGAGAGAGAGATAGTTCGTCGGCATGAGAGAGAGAGAGAGGTAAAGAGTCGGATCGGTATTATAGAGAAAGAGTTGGTATGAAAAAGAGAGTCAGTATGAGAGAGAAAGACAGTATAAGAGAAAAAGCTCAGTATTAGGTTGATAAGAAAGAGAAAGGGTCAGTACGAGAGTTGGTATTGGAGAGAGAGACTATGAGATAGAGAGAGCGCGACGGTATGAGAGAGAGAGGAAGAGAGAACGTCGTTATGAGAGAGAGAATTTTGGTATAAGGGAGAAAGGAAGTTAGTATAAGAGAGTAAGTCGGTATGAAAAAAGAAGTTGGTATGATAGATTAGTATGTGTGTGTGTGTGAGAGAGAGAGAATACGTTTAGACAATAACTGGGGGGGGGTCAAAAAGTCAAAATTAACGAACAAAACAAAAAGAATATGAAGAAAAGACAAAAGCGAAAGAAAAATGGGTGCGTATGTAAATGAGTGAAGAAGACTAAAAGAGAAAAAACATGAAAAAAAAAAAGAAAATAAAGGAAAAAGCATTGTGAGAGAGGAGGAGAGAAATGTGAATGAGAGGGAATGAGTAAAAGACAAATATATGGAAAGAAATATTCTGAGATTGAAGTGTGAAGATGAGTCAGTCAGTCAGTTAAGTGTCAGTCAGTTAAGTGTCTCTTTTGAGACATGATCGCTTGGGCGATCATGTCTCAAAAGAGACATAACTGACTGAGTAGAAGATTATCCCGCAGTAGATTGCCGTTTTTTCTGTCGTAGACTGGTTGCCAGCCAAGGCTATAGAACCCAGTCAGTCCTTTTAACTGGAGGGAAGTGACAGATTAAAATCTTTCTTAAGTGACTGAAAAGAATTCAGCTGTAATTTGCACTCGGCGCCCTTTCCGAGCCGATATCCACTGCACCACAATGAAAATAAGAGAGAAAAGACATAAAAAAGAAGAAAAGAAAAGGAAAAGCATTGTTCGAGAGGGGGAGAGAAATGTGAATGAGAAAGGATAAGTCAAAGAGAGAAAAAATGGAAAAAAAGAGGAAAAGAAAAGAGAAAGCATTGTGAGAGAGGGGGAGAGAAGTATGAATGAGAAAGGATAAGTCAAAGAGAGAAAGACATCTAAAAAGAGGAAAAGAAAAAGAGAAGCATTGTAAGAGAGGGTAGAGAGAAGTGGTGAATGAAAAAGGATAAGAACAAGAAAGAAAAAGGAACATAAAAAAGAGTGGAAAAAAAAGAGAAGCAAAGATATTGAGATAGATAGATAGATAGATAGATAGATAGATAGATAGATAGAGAGAGAGAGAGAGAGAAAAGTAAATATGGGAAGAGGAGGAAAAGAGAAAAAGGGACAATGAAAATGAAGGGAAAAAGCAGCTAGTGGGAGGGAGAGAAAAGAGTAAATGAGTGAGGATGAGTGAATGAGAGAAAAAAGAACGATAAAAGAGATTAAGAAGCAATGAAGCAGTGAGAGAAAGAGAGAGAGAGAGAGAGAGAAAAGGGTGAATGAAGGTGAAGAAAAATAAAAAAAAGAAACACGGAGAAAGAGTGAAAGGAAGAGAAGCAGGGAGAGAAAATGAGAGCGAAGCATGAATTAGTGAAGAAGTGGAAAAATGAGAGAAATGGAACGTGTAAAAAATCGAAAGAAATAGAGTATAGAGGAGTGTGTATGAGAGAGAAAAAGAGAAAACTGAATGAATAAAGGCGAGAAAGAATGAGAGAAAAGAAACATGGAAAAGGAGTGAAAGAAAGAAGTAGTGAGAGAGAGAGAGAGAGAGAGAGAGAGAGAGTCTAGAGTTAATATGTTAGAGTTTGAGATTCAGTTTTGTTTAATGTCATATCAACACCAATGTGGGTCATTTAATGACAAAAAGGTGGGATTTTAAGGTATTTTTTAAATGTTCGGTTATAATGAGAAGGTTGATTTAGTCAAGATTTTGAAAAAATTTTTATGTTATTTTAGAAACTGAAGATGTCATCTGGTTTTATAATAAAAATGTATTGCTGGTAATATTTTTTTTCCTTAAAAAATGTATTATGGCATTATTTTTTTTCCTTCAAAAATGTATTATGGCAATAATTTTTTCTTCAAAACTGTATTGTTGGGTATATTTTTCCTTCAAAAATGTATATTTTTCTATAATATCTATTTTTTATACTTTCATAGTGTTTTGGGAGGTTAATTAATAGCCCATAGCTAGGACCCTAACAGATGCTACCACTTCGGTTCAAGGTGGACCTAGGAACAACAGCAATTAAAAGGTGGTTCCATGCCCCTCACAACTTCCTAATCAGAGGCCTTGCTGCCGGATGCAGTTTACGGTCATATCCAGGAATGTGAATGTGTATAAGGATAAGAGAGAAAAAATGATATGGAAAATGGCTGAAGAGAGAGAAAGAGAGATAGATATAGAGAGAGAGAGAGAGAGAGAGGAAGGAAGGAAAGTGAATGAATGAGTGTGGTAAAGTGAGAAAAAGGGAAGCTGGAAATAGAGTAAAGAAATTGAGAAGCACTGCAAGTGAGAAAGTGACAGACAGACAGAGAGGAAAAGAGTGATAGGGTAAAGAGAAATATAAAGCAAATGAATTAGGGAGAAAGAGTGGGAAGATATGTTCCTGCGTAAGTGTGTGTATGTGTAGGTCTGTGTGTGTGTGCGAGAGAGAGAGGGAGAGAGGATAAGAAAGGAAAGAAAAACGTGAGTTGTTATAATCATTTTAACTCGAAATGTCCGTGAATATTTAGAGGTTTTCCTATTGCAATCATCTGATAAAGCTTAGAATTTGCGTGAGTGTTTGCATAATCTCCTTCCGAATTCTCCGATTTAAAAATACCTGTGGCATTTCGCTTACTACCTCGTTAAATATTTGAGCAAAACTTTAACAATGAAACAAATAACAACAAATATTACAATAACAATAACAAATATGAATGCAATTTGTTATTTAAAGAAGTAAGAAGATACAAATATTCAAATTGGCAATGTTTTTCATTTCACTGAAGCAGACATTAAAAACATGAGTGTGTTATCACTTTCTCTATCTTCTCTTTATTCATTTTTTTTAATCATATCACCCCAAGCAAGGCAGTCCACTGCCACTATAGCGCAGGGGGTTACATAGAGCGATTGGGTATAGGAAATGTCAGATAGAGGGTGATAGACGGTGATAGACCAAGGAGAGTGTTAGAGGGAATGGGTGCGAGTTAGTGTGTTAGAAGCTGTCTATTGACCTTACATTTAAACTCCTGGAGGTTGTAGCCGTCGGGGAAGCAATCATGCGGAAGGGAATTCCACAGGCGGGAAGTGCGAGAAAATAAGCTGTTGGAGTAGAAATTGCGGTTACATTTCGCCGGTTTCATTGTAAAGGGGTGGGACCTAATTGCCAATCTAGTTTCTCGTGCAAATTCACACCTAGGGGGCACCAGTGATTTAAGTTCATCCGAGTTATTCATTCACTCATTTATTTTTCTTTCTTTTCCTTGAATCCTAAATACACCTTTCATATACTATTTTTTCTGCCGAACATCGCAACCAAACAAGAATAGTTTGCTGTAATGGCAATGGTAATATTAGCCGTTTCATTATAAGGAAATATTCGGAAGTCATTAAACGAGCAGCTAATACAGTTGTCGGTTGAAATTTATAAAATCTTTGTACAGGAAAATAGTTTTCTCAAGTCGAGTAAGTTTTTATCGCTCTTTACAATATTGGCGGGTATTTTTTCCTAAACTGTTGCTTGATATTCTGATTAACGTAAAATGCGTGTTTATTGCCAAGCTAAAGAAGAATTGTAATATGTTTGGTAAAAAGGTTGAAAGTCAATGAAGAAAGAAAGAAAGAAAGAAACCAACTACAAAGAGAACAAGCGAGAAAGACAGAAAGAGTGAGAGAGAGAGAGAGAGAAAGAGAGAGAAGGAAAGAGTGAGAAAGAAAAAGATAAAAAAGAGTCAGAGAGAAAGAGTGAGAGAGAAAGAAAAAGAAAGATACAGAAAGAAAGAGAGAAAAAGAAAGAATGAAAGAAAGAAGAATGAAAGAAAGAGCAAGAAAGAAAGAGTGAGAAAGAGAAAGAGAGTGATGAAAGAGTGAAAGAGGGAAAGAAAGAAAGAAACTACAAAGAGAAAAGAGAGAGAAAGAGCGAGCCAGAAAAAGAGAAAGAGTGAAAGAGAGAAAGAGTGAGAAGGAAAGAAAAATAAAGAAAGAGTGAGAGAGAAAGAGTGAGAGAGATAAAGAAACAGAAAGAAAGAGACAGAAAGAAAGAGAGAAAAAGAAAGAATGAAGGAAAGAACGAAAGAACGATACAGAAAGAGTGAGAGAGAGAGAGAGAGAGAAAGTGTGTGATGAAAGAGTGAAAGAGAGAAAAAGAGAGAAAGAAAGCGTGAGTGAGAGAAAGAAAGGAAGAGAAAGAAGGGGAAAGAAATAATAGAAAATGAGAGAGAAAGAATGAGAGAAAGAAAGAGTGAAAGAGAGAAAGAAAGAGTGAAAGAGAGGAAGAAAGAGTAAGTGAGAGAAAGACAAAGTAAGCGCGAGAGGGAGAGGGAGAAAGCTCGGTATTACATAATTAAATTATATAATTCGAAATTCTCGACAAATTTTTAAAAAATTGACTCTGTAATGTTATCGGTCCTGACCTGGCATCTTGATTTCAGTCACTCTCCCATCGCCCGGACGGGATTACCCTGTGTCTTTTTCTTTAACTATTCCATGGCAGTTGTTCTAATGAGTTCTTCTCTTCGGTACTTCGATCGTGTAAATTTAAGTGTACTACCGGATTGGCTGCTAGGTCTCATTGTTTCAATTAGGAATTTCTTTTCTCTCACTTTTCACATGAACCTCTGATCTCTTGCTTCCCTGCTGCCTACAATCTTAAAAAAATTTAAATAGTACGTCTGTTTATTTTGAAACCTGTTCGTTTATTGCCTCTTCTTCCTTCACTAAAGCCTTTTTAATCTCTTCTGCTCGCAGTAATCAGTGGCTTCATCGCCTTTCTCGCAGTACGTAATTGAAATAAAACAGTACTGATAGAGTGCTATGCGAAAAACACGCAGAAAAAAATTACATGAAAAAATAAACCCAGAGAGATAAAGACGAGGAGAAACTACTAATCCTAATAACGAAAGAACGATATTA
This sequence comes from Ascarosepion bandense, assembly GCA_037127315.1. Taxonomy (NCBI): domain Eukaryota; kingdom Metazoa; phylum Mollusca; class Cephalopoda; order Sepiida; family Sepiidae; genus Ascarosepion; species Ascarosepion bandense. The sequence goes on from JBBBDQ010001728.1 coordinate 930,696, forward strand.
TATGGTCTCCCTTTCATTAGTTTGCAAGCGAGAGTGTGAAGCAAGAGTGCGGGGGAACATTTGTGAAGGCGTGCTGGCTACACTCCATCTCCAGAAGAAAGCATCTATAAGTAGAAGCAAGTACAATCAACGGCACAAGAGGCAATTTATTTTACCCTCTTTTCTATATTCGTCAATTTTTCTTTCGCTGTCCTTGTCTCCGTCCCTACTCCGTACAGAGCCAACTTTTTTTATAATAAATTTTATTCTGTTTAAGGCCCGAGAACAACTCGAGATTTACAGACTAAGAAGCGCATTTTATCAGAGATATGTAGGGCAGATTACGGTTAACCTTAGATTTGAACAAGTTATGATTATAGTGATCAGGGAAGCATCATGTTGGCAGTCGGTTCGCAGGAAGAAGCTGCTCGAGCGGAACTTACTTCTCACCACTGGAATACGAATGGAACGAGGGTGGTTCGCTGCAATATGCGTAGCATCGGTTGACTGAACCGTAAAAGATAGCACTGGTAGAACTAAGAAATACATTTCGTTTGAACACGTTCCAGTGAAGTAGCGATAGAGCAGTAAGAAGCTTGCGATGTTTCGTCAATGTTTTCATCACCCACAAGGACGCAGAGACTTTTGGACTCTATCAAGACTAGAGAGTGAATATAATAATTAATACTGGGAATATAATAATTAACACTGAAATATTAGATGGGGGTTAGTGAAAATAACACATATTTTTCTATAATCATTTCACCCCAAGCAAGGTAGGGCCCCCACTGGTGCACGGGGGGTGTTACAGTGAGAGAGAAAAAAAAAGATACAGGGAATGTCGAACAAAGGATAAGAGAAGGATTGGAATCAAGGAGATAGAAGACGGCAATTTAAATGTTGAATTTAGACTATTAGAGATAGTGTCTATAAGTTAAGCCAGAGAACGGAAGGAAATTCCACGAACGAGAAATCTGAGGAAAAAAAATTAGAATAGAAGAGGCGGTTACACTTAACTATTTCGACGGTAAAGTTTGGAACCTTGGACCCAATCTCGTAGAACGAGTAAATATATGTGGTTGGGGATTCAGAGTAAAAATCTGGTCCGAGCATTTGCCATAAAGATACAAAATAACTCCAATAATGTTTAATTGTTTGTTTAGTGCCAACAGAGCCAAATAGATTTAGGGTATATAAAATTAGAAAGATTATACTGCGTCAATGTTAAAACGGGGAAGACCTGCCCGTCTTTAATATCATCGTTCGAAAGTTTTGACCAACAATCGAATAATATTGGGATTCTGGCTAAAACATGACTCGGTTTCGATGATATCAGGGCTGGTTAAACCACTAACAGATTTCGTTTCTATTTTATGGGGAATGCAAACAAAGGACATAAGTTTATTTCAGCTGTTGCCTTTCATTTACAGACCTATGTTAACCCTTATTGTGCAAAATTATTCGGATTTCTTTATTTGATTATAAATCTTCCCCTTCCCTGTTAGTTTCAGCTTTGTATTTTCAAAAACGTTGATCGTCTAATTTTGTTGCTGGCTTAACCATCGATTATTTCAGACCTTTTCCTCTCTTATTATTTAAGATGATGTAAATTAATAGTTATCCTTCTTCTATAAGATTGCCCCTACAAAAGACTAAAAATCCGAGTCTACCCTATTATTTACTAGGATATAAATTCCTACTTGTTCTTCTTGTTCACCAGTTAGCATACCAGAAGCTACATAAATAAGTCTACTCTATTATTTAACAGGGTATGAATTGTTTTTTCTCGCCTAGACTGGTTGCCTTATCAAAGGCGAGAGCCCAGTCTGCTCTATTACTTACCAGACTAGTATTTCTCCACTGACATCCCTATTAAAGGTTATAAGGCCCAGTCTGTCCTATTATTTTCCAGGATATGAATTCAGTTTTTTACTTTTTCCTAGATTGGTTTTCTTAACAAAGACTATAGAATCCAATCTGCTTTATTAACTATAGAGATGTTGGACCAGAGTAGCCTTCTCTTACAGTGGAATACATAGCTCAACTTTCACTTTTTTATGAGGATTTAAAATCAGAATTATTCTAAAAATCTGGCTGCCAGCTAAGGCAAGGGAAGTCATGTGCCTTGCTATTTAACCTATACTGTAGAAAACAGATCTATGCTTTTTTTCAAGGGCACTACCGAATGAAATAATAACGAAATCAGAATCAGATTCGATCAGACTTAAAAGTCGACACACGGTACTAATGTCTGCGCTGCCTTAACCATACACACGCACATGTGTAGAACCACTTCTACATGCACGTATATACCTACATACATCGTCATACACACACGTTCGTACGCATATACCCACACACACCTACGTAAGGACTGTACGTGAAGCTTTCTTTTTTCCCGCGTTTATCAAGAAATATATAAACTAATTTCCACACGTGTCTAACCAGTTGGAATATGTTTTCGGAGCTTTAAGACCAAGAACCGTTCGTCTCTTCCAACTTAGACAAACTACTAATTGCATTCAGCAATTAAACATATAAAAATGTTTCTCTATAAGAACATTTTAACACATGTATTATTATATTCACTAATATCCAGTACAAACATATTATTTCCTTTTTCAGGGAATCTCCTAACATGAATATTCAGACAATATCTTTAATATCTAAGAGAGAACACCTTTCACGTCATCTTGAATCTGTGAATAATTCAGTTCTGTGACCTTACTTAATACAATGTTGTTATATTCGTTACATTGTGCCTTGAGTTATTTTATTTATAATTATGGAGGTTTGGCCAACCAACCTTTTCTTCACTATTAAAATCACTACCCCGACGGTCAGTCTACTACAAATTGGTACACATGATTACCAGACCCCTACACATGTATATGTATATGTGTCCGGTTTTTACTTTTGTGTATGTGTTAGATGCTTTAAAAACATTAAGCCTTTGTATGCAGTATCTTTAGTGTAAATGAACTTAACATTTAAAATACACATGAAATATATTGATCCTGCAGGTAAAATACCTCTGGAAAAGACCAGATTTAAGACCTTTTAAGAAAATACGCGCTAAAACGCTTCACAGTGGCGGGCCCATTGGCAATCCAAATTTATGTTTATAAGGTTAAATCTGAACTAGATTTTTAACTATTTGTAGGGTGCAGTTTACATTATGTTAGATGCTGTTTAAAAAATATTGAAATATTTGTTAATAGGAACAATAGTTTAAGATGATTTAACATCTAAACTTGCCATGAGTTTAGCTATCCTAATTTTCTCCTTAAAATGCTTTTCAAAATCTTCAAAATCCTCGATTTTGAAATAGAAGAAAAACAAAAAAGAAAGTTGTCTAATATTTAGATGTAGAATTTAATCTACAAACTGGTAAGGTCTCTTCATATATGAAAAACAACTTTAATGTATGTAAACACTAGATCTAACTACCCGATCAGCATAATCAAAAACCGCTCTGAGGGAATAGAACACAGACCACCAAAAATTACTTCCCACAAAACAATCGCTGACAAGAAAAAAAAAAAAGAAAAAAAGATTATGAAAAGCCTTAAGTGAGTCTGGCCATAAAAACAAATTAGAATACAAACCTCAGTCAAACAAACGAAAATACTAGAAATCGAAACATTATTTGGTTCAACCCATCGTTTAACTTAGAAGTAAAATCTAAAATAGAGCAAATATTTTTAAAATTAATAAATAAACGATTTCCAAAAAAACTTCGAATTAAATAAAATTTTCAATAGGAATTCAAACAAATTAAGTTATAGCTGTATTAGTAATCTAGGAAACTAAATGATGAAATGCAACATAACATCACAAAAAAAAAAGAGAATGTAACTATAAGGACAAAAACAAATACCCACTTTAAAAAACAGAAGGGGTTATTTACAAAGCAGAGGTACATGACACAGACAGACAAAGATAATATATTTGAAGTCTACAAAAGACATTCTAAAAACATGGAATATTCACAAATCTACATTTAAACTGGAAAATCTTAAAAATTGTACCAAATTGGCTTGTCACGTGTGGAAATTAAAATAAAAAAATGAGAAAAACCCAGGTATAACTTGGAGTACTGTAAAAAAAAAAAAAAAAAAGCAAAAAAACAAAGATACCGCGGAAATAACTAATTTACAAATGAAATATATATGTATATATATATATATATAAATTTAAATATGATCATTTTATGATTAAGATACATACAAAGATATCTCGCTTAAAAAAAAGGAGAAAAATTATTTTAGGCGCATTTCGGCCGACACTTCAGAATAGAAATCGTTAGTAAAATTAAAACGGAGAAATTGCTAAGAAAAACTTTTTAACAACGACTGATATTAAGAGAGAGAGAAAAATTATATTATCTCTGTTGGGTGGTAGTCTCTCAGAAAAGCTCCAATTTAAACTTCAAATCTACACAGGACAGGACGTTGTAAATTAACGTAAGAGACTCCAAGATGACCAAGTGGAATCTCGTCCTTACCCTGAGCATGACAAAGAAGGAATCAGGAAAATAATGCGTCCTGCATTCTGCAGAATTTAAGAGGTGTTCACCGATAGCTAACCCATGAGTATGCGATCGCCCGGATGTAATTGGCTCATCTCTGCGGATTCTACCCGGCACGTGTTGATCGAGCCTCACCTCCAACCGTTGGATGGTCTTGCCCACGTAGCCGGTCTCACACCGACACTCATATTGATACACATTTAAACTTTTTGGATTGATAATGCTGGACAATATCATCGAAAATGAGGACAAAACTGGAAGCGGCCGAAATGTGGTTCTACAGAAGGATGATATGGATATCGTGGACTGAGCATACAAGCAACGTCGAAGTGTTAGAAAGAATGGCAACAAAAAGGAAATTGATGCTGAGCATCAGGAAGAGACAACTAAAGTTCCTGGGACATGCAATGAGGAAGGAGAGTCTGGAGAACCTGATACTGACTGGACAGATAGAAGGAAGGAGAGACAGAGGAAGGCAGCGGATAACATATTTGCAGGGCCTGATCAGGTGGATCACGGAACGGGGGTTGCCAGGAGCAACAGGAACAAACATACTAAGAGCCACAAGGGATAGGGAGACGTGGAGATCCATGATCGCCTACGTCCTGAAGGGACAGGGTACATAGAAGAAGAAGAAGAAGAAGGCAAGACATCCCTACGTGAGTGGTGGGGAAGCAGCTTTTTTACAGCTTCTTCATCCCCCGCCTTTTTTTTTTTTTTTACATTTTTATCTATCTTATACATCTTCTATCTATATCTTGTCCTATAAAATGATCCTATTTAGATTAATTATATCTTGGTGCGGTAGAAAAAAAGACTTGTTCATCTACTCCCGCATCGATCAGAAACCAGGTCTGGACGACAAAGTGAACCTCGCTGCCGTACTTGAAAGGGACCTCCAATCCGTAGTGACCTGGGGTAGGAAATGGTTGGTAAATTTCAATGCCTCTAAAACAAAGCAGTTATCAACTAATCACCATAGACAATCGCATCTACCTCCCATTAGCATAGGACAGGCTAGCCTCCCAGAGAGTAAAATACTACGCCTCCTTGGCCTTACACTCTCGGCGGACCTCAAATGGAATGATTATATTGAATCCATTGCCAAATCTGCTGCTATGAAAGTGGGCTACCTGTGCAGGGCCCGGAAATTTTTCCCACCTGAATCTATTCTGCACATATACAAATCTACCATCCGCCCGTGTATTGAATATTGCTGCCATATCTGGTCGGGTGCCCCTGCTGCTCTCCTTGGGCTTCTTGACAAAATACAAAGGAGGATCTGTAACGTGGTTGATACTGACTTGGCAGACCGGCTGCAGCCGCTCTCACACCGGCGCGATGTGGCTTCCCTGTGCCTCTTCTACAAGTACTTTCATGGCTTCTGCTCCGATGAGCTTAGATCACTGGTGCCGCCTAAGCACGAATTTACACGAGATACTAGATTAGCAACTAGGTCCCACCATTTTACAATTAAACAAATAAGATGTAACCGTAAATTCTACTCCAACAGCTTCTTTTCTCGCGCTTCCCGCCTGTGGAACTCCCTTCCACAAGTCTGCTTTCCCGACAGTTACAATCTCCAGGTGTTTAAATGTAGGGTCAATAGACACCTCCTATCACACTAACTCCCAACTATTCTCACAGCACTCTCATCTACCCAACCCTCATTCTCGGTATCCTTACCCGCCTATCACCCACCCTCTGTCATTTCCTATATTTAATCAGCCTTTCTCCACTCTACGTAGCCCCCTGCACAGTAGTGGCAGTGAGATGCCTTGCTCGGGGTGAAACGCTTATAAAAAAAATATATATATATATTTTCTAAACCTATGCTATTAAATATAAGAGACAATGAATGTCTATTATGTTTAATCATGAGCCGTTCTAAACGTCGTATTTTTGCTTTAATTTCAGTTGAAAATAAAGACAAAAATTCTCCAACATTTCGATAATTATTTATTGGTTTTCTTCTAAGCTTTCGGCTCACATGAGCCATCTTCAGAGAGGTTGTTTAAACTGAAATATTATAAAATCCCCCATCAGCGACGATTTTATTTTGTGTTGACATAAAACTCCGCTTGGCAACGGCAATAGTTACCAAAAATAATATTATTATTACTATTATTTTTGGTAACTATTGCCGTTGCCAAGCGGAGTTTTATGTCAACACAAAATATATATATATATAGCGCAATCAAAAAAATCATCACCAGTTTGTAATTTTCATTTCATACATACGCATTGTTTTGTTTTTGAGTGCACAGTGTCAGTAGGGTCAGTTAGGCACCGTTTGTGAGAAAAAGAGAGGCATGATGAAATTCACTACACCAGAAATGTGAAAACGACATACAGTACTACTTGTCATTCGCGCCGGAAGCTCCAATAACAACGTTTCACAGTGAGGGTAGTGCAGGGGATTATGAAAGAATTCGATGAATCTAATGATGATTACGAAGGTACGGCAGCTCGAAAAACTTACTCTGATTGTTCTAATAAGAAAAAAAAACAACTCTCGAATGAATCGGTGAGAGCCTCAAAATAAACAGAGTACTACATCAAGTAACTTAAGAATGAAGTGCTATTCTGGGTCAAGAGAGTTGCTGCTGGAAGACTGTATGCCTGGCAGTGTGGTTCTGAACTATGCCCTACAAACAGGAGAACCAGTAATAGCTGTCAGACAATTTCTTCGGCTACATCACCCATTAAATCTTGCCACCAGTCTGCAACCGCCTTGATTATTATGTTTGGGGCGTAGTTGAGCAACAGAGCTCCTTGTAGTACTAAAGATGAACTGAAGGCAACGTTCAACAACTTAAACTAGGAAGCCGTTTAAAAGAGGTGCAGATTCAAAAGTTGTCTGTCGGCCATGGTTCAGACCAATAGCGATTTTATTGAATAAATTTACTCTTTAGTATTTCAAGATATTTTTGTTTAATTGTGGTAAATATAACTGTTAAAATTAGATGTCAGTTCTATTTTCATTTTTGATTCATTTAGACGACAAGTGATACATCGCAACCTGAATGTCTGTTAAAATGTGATGTCAGTGTTACTTTCATTTTGGCATCATTTACACGACAATTCCTCCATCGCACCATGTATATGTGTGTCTATTTCTCCGTATGCGTGTCGGTGTCCAACGCGAGACAAATGAACCCACTGAAGTTCGATATTCTGTAGTACTTTGATGAGAAAAGTGTTCCTAGCTTTTGATTCTACATTATTCGCAAAGCATTGCTATGTGATTTTCTGTTTTTATCAATACTGCAACTGTAAGTACACGGGCAGGAAATAAAAATAAGTTCAACCAACACGCATGCACAGATTTCGGATGCAACCTTCCCTAATCTTTCTGAACTGCATAAACTGTTTTAGTACGTTCGTTAATCCCCACACTGTACCCTCCAGTTCACCGACCCTCATCGGGAATAATTCATCTGGATATTTTTTCTGCTTTCCAAGGTACCTACAGTACTGAGGTCTTTTAGCTGAGCACAAGTGGAAATCAAACGGTAAAAAAAAAAAGAATTTTGATTGTAGTCATATTATACAGAACAATCACCAGTATAAAAGAAAATAGTATTTCTTTCCGTGGGCATTCAGTTTGTAATAACTAGAAATGCAACCGCAAATATTTTTTGTCGTGGATATTGGTAAAATATTTTATACAATGCATTACAGAAAATTTCGTACTAATCGAAAATTCAAAACTTGTAAGACACGCTACAAGCGGTAAAAATTTACCTATCAAAAAATATCATTTCCAAGAGATTAGCTGAATGAAAACTACTTCAACAGTCCCGTTGAAACTTATTAATTTTCAGATGATATCGCTTCACACACACACACACACACACACACACACACACACACATATATATATATATATATATATAAGATTAAATTAGAGAAGTTTGTTACTGAACTTTCTGGCTTTTTACTTCATATCTTTATATGAATTCGAAAAGCCAGAAAGCTGGTGTCGTCTCGAAACTCCAGAGTCTACGTAACTCTACACAATTAAGTGATAAACTTCTGCGCATTAATCCTATTAATACTCAATCTCGATATTCAACATTTTCCACAAAAAAACTTGATTGCGAAAATATCATAAACCACTGAAAAAATAGCAAAGGCATCAGCGCAACTTAACACTATATATACTAGCCAAATATTAGCTGGTTTTAACAGCAGACAGTAGTTCGAAAAAGTGTTCAATGCACAGCCAACACAAATGAACTGAATATACAGAGCTATGTTAAAGAACAGAATACACACCACTCACTTGTTACCCAGGTTTCGACCATGCATGTCTCTTCAGGCAAGATAGTCCTAGAATAACTTTTATCCTCTGCACTGTCCTCAGTTTCACAGCCAAATATTCTGAAATGGTCGCTTCTCAAAAACGATGCCTCTATTGTGCAGTTGACAAAGTCAAAAGCAACTCATCAACTCGTTACTTGTACTCATGAACAAATCCCCTTAAAAATTAATTTTCTGTTCTTTAGTTTTGCATATGGAAAACTAAAAAAAAAATGGCAACATTTTACCACTTACTCCATATATATATATATATATATATATATATGAAACGGTTTAGAGTTTCATGAGTTACGCAATCATAAGGTACATATTACGAACTGACTGTTTAATAGATTTGAATTTAAGTTCACTTGATGTTCATGGGAGATGAATCTTAAATATAATATTAGATTTTTTTAATATATCAAGAGTGAAATTTAAATAGATAATAATATAAAAAATTTAAATTAAAAAAACATTAAAATGCAGGAAGACGAAATCAAAGTGGCGTAATTGATAATTATTAACAGTAATATCTGCGGGGAAAAGAAAGAAAGAAAGAAAGAAAGAAAGAAAGAAAGAAAGAAAGAAAAGGAGAAAGTAATAGGCAAACGTATAGAGAAATCGGTATCAGTTGGGTCTGAGAATTTTAGTAAGTATTTTTCTGTGGCAGTATGTGGTCATTATTTCACTTTTGTTCTTAAGTAAATTAAGGTTATTTATATTATTTAAGATGAGAAGTTTTTATAAAAGGCATAAGATACGTGTGCCTCATTTTCTATTGTAAGATTAGATTTTAGCGACGATATTCTAGGTAATAATTAGGTTCTTGTTATTGTTTCAAATTTCTTATAATATATGGATAAAGCAGTGTTTTTCTGTATTTGCTGCTGTTTAAAGACATCATGTGATTGTGATATATATATATATATACATACATATATATATATATATATATATATATATATATATATATATATATATATATACTGTAATGGTTGTTACAATGTTTTTAAATTCATACTATCACTACACAAAAAATTTCTCATGTTTCGAAGCCAGCCAATTATGTTTTGGCTTCATCCTCAGGTAATCTTTTTAGAAATAAGAATTATCCAGTTGAAAAGACCGTTTATTTGTGTTGGATTTGTTATTTTCGGGTGTAAGAGGGGTTGGTCTGTATTTTGAGTTCCGTTTACCTTTTTACTGGTGTTGGGGTTAAGTGTTTGTTTTTGGCAGAGTTCATGATAGGTTTAATCTATTAATCTTGAAAGGGCTGGTGCTAATGGCGCCTTTGGTTTAGGGGTTGGTAGGTGTTGTTTTGTTTTGGGGTTGGTTTCTCCTTAATTTAATGTATGTTATTTTGTATTGGGGTGTGTGCTTTTTCTTGTTTTTCTATTTCTTTGCCCCTTGTAAAATATATGTTTTATAAAATATATCTTTCATAAAAATGTATAGGGGTTGGTAGGTGTTGTTTTGTATTTGTATCGAGCACTCTTTATAAAAGTCAATGCATGAACAAAAGGTAAATAAACCTACGAGTTCAACAACTTAGTTACAATATATATATATATATATATATATATATATATATATATATATATATGGTAATTATGATTAATATTATTTAAATTGCACATAAACTCAATAGCTATAAAGTTTGGTGTTCAAACACTGCAGGATATGATAATAAAAACATAAAAATAAAATCCTAAAGCAATATTATGATATTAATTATAACCAACCTAGCATAAATAATGATAATAACACAAGTTACTGCAATACAGTTTCCATGGTATACCAAGCTATTATTTCAACTACTGAAATTCCTAATATTACCAAACATTATATCGGATGTACTAAGAACAATTTTAAGTTTCTATTTTACCAGCATAACTTATTTTTCAATACTAAAACATTTAATAATTCTACTTCTCTTTCTGAATAATACTGGCAATTAAAAGATGCAACTAAAACTTCTGGAAAATATTAACTAAAGCTAAAACACGTAAATCGTTACATGAAATATACTTCTTTTGCTTACGAGAAAAAATCCATATAATAAAATTCCCCAAAATTGACTTATTGAACCAACATAATGAAATCACTAATTTTTGCAACCAAAGAATCTTTCATACCCTTAAATATATCTAAAATTATCTCAACTTTAGCTAAATATTTTCACTATTTGCACGTTTTATAACTTAAAAAAATTAGCTTATTTAACTGGCATTTTTTAAATTGTTGTTATTCCTTTATTTGTACTTATGAATTTAACTTTATTTATATTTTAATATTTGATTTTTATTTTTTCATCATTATTCTTATCTTTTATGGTTGTTTTGATTTTATTTTCTTGTATTTTCTTTATTTTAGTTTATTTTATCTTTCTGAATTTTATTTTGCTAGTCTTTCACTTTTCTTCCTTTTCTATCTTGTCTCTTCTCTATTTCTTTTTTCCTTTTTATTTCATTTTTTATACTTTAGCTTTTTATTTTTCCGGTTTAAAATTTTTGACATGTCTGGCTTTCAGCAATATTATCTCATAATTTCTAGTGGCGGAGTGGGTGGCGAATAATTTTGAACTGCACCAATCTTTAGAAAATCTATAACTATGAAAATAATAGATCGATACTTTTAAAAATTTCACAAATTATTCAAAACTAAAAATGGAATCAACTGTTTAAGTTAAATTCAGTAAGTACTTGAAAATATTCGCTTTTCCTTAGAAAATATACAAATTTTAGAATCAGGGCAAATGATTCTGCCCACAGGCTTAGTCGCAGACGTTCTTTCCACTGGAAGCTTGGGTTGCACATAAAACTCAAAGTCTGCACGACTAGTGAGGAAAAATATGTATACATATTAATATATAATTTCAAGCTGAATATACGGGGTGGCAACAAGGTTACTTATAATAAAAAAGCAAAGCAGAATCAGAAAATATAAGCAAAGCAATACACATGACACAGAAATAAGCAATTTATTCCGAGATGAATTTGTAGACTTAAGCCGTCAGAACCGTTTTTGTCGTTTGTTAAAGCGTTCTCTCATGTTTTAGGGAATGCACTAAAGCGGGTGGCTGGTATTTCAAACAAAAATTCTAATTCATTTATTATTGTTCCCCATAGCATTTTACTATTATTAAGCAGAATTAACCAGAACCATTTTATTAATAAATTTCTAGACTGTTTATTAATTGCTTTGTTAATGTAAATAACTGCATAATGGCTTTATTGCCACCATATATATATATAAACTTTTTTTTATTTAAAATTAATATAGTTTACATTGAGACACGGCAATTTCTATGTTTCGATATATATATATATATATATATATATATATATATATATATATATATACACGAAAAATCTAAAGTGAGCCAAAACCTACCGCGGTTTCACACTACGGATCGTCAGGGAAAAGGCTTTGCCTGACGATCCGTAGTGTGAAACCGCGGTAGGTTTTGGCTCACTTTAGATTTTTCGTGTGTTTTTGCTCTACTATTGCATTTTTGTACTTTCGTATTGAGCACTTTTTCTTGTGTTTGGTTCCGTTTGGGTGTTTTTTTTTCTTTACTGCGGAATATTGAATGTTTGTTCTTGTTCCGCTGGTTTCTTTTTTTCTCCCCATTTATCCGACGACTTAGTACGCCGGATTGTAACGGATTTAGATTCTGTTTGTTAATGGTTTTATCGAAAGTTTATATCGGTATAAATTTACGGAGTGCATTCTTACAGAGTCTAAGTAGTTATTATTATCATTATATATATATATATATATATATATATATATATATATATATATATATATATATATGTATATATAATGGTTACTACTGTTTTTAAACAGTATATAAATGAAGCATAAATATATGTTAATTATTATTATTATTATTATTATTATTATTATTATAGCATACTGAAACTCAATAGCTATAAAGTTTCGGTGTTATAACACCATTATCAAGCAAGAAAATATGGTTAATTTATTTTGTAATATTTATTGATACGATTTGTGAAAAATATGTAAGATAAAATTTGAAAAATTATTAATCTTAAGAATGAAGAGGTCCGCCAATAAAGTAAATTAAATGCAGTGGATGGTTATAAAATTTTAAAGAGTGATGTGAGTATGACTCACAGACAGTAGTGTTTCAATGTTTGAAAATTAAGTACTACTAACCAGATTCTATAACATTTTAAACAGTAATGAAGAAGACAATATGTGAGTGTCACATACTGCGATAACTAATTCGTTCTGTATCAATGGCGAAGATGGCTTAATTTGACAAGAATCTTTGAATGAAAATAGATGATGCGTACAAAGAAGGTGATGGATATATAACACTTTCGAAGCGTTTAAATGTACCTAAATCAACAGCTTGTAGCATTATCAAGAAATACAACGTGACTCATTGTGTTTGGAATAAATTAAGGACTAGCAGAAGAGGGTTAATTTCTGAGAGAAAGGAAACAAAAATTCTTAGAGATGTTTCGAAAATCTTCACTTAATGACAAAAAACAATTTTCAATTATGTAAAGACATTAGGATTGTAAGTGTCTATAAAAACGGTTACTATATGCTTTCATCGAGGAGGACTTTGAAATTAGTGCCTCAGGAAAACTCTCTTGCTTAAAGCTAAACATCTAAAATGCAGATCAGCTCATGTTAGAAGCCATCTAGAACATGGATGTAAATATTAGAACTCTGCTTTATGGTCAGAAATCGGGGAGCAGTGTTCGAATTCCACTTAAATTACTTGCATTCACTTGCGCGCAAATAACCTTCGGAAAGGTAATAGTCCGTCTCTTTCTTCGAGCTATGGGTTAAATAGCAGAGCAGATTGGGTGCTATAGAAAGTAATGGCAACCTAGTGCGGGATAATCTTCTGCCCGGCCAGTCATGTCTTTTCGAGACATGATCACACAAGCGTGTATCACCGAGAATTACTGAATGAACGATTCGTATATGTATATATATATATATATATATATATTTGTGTGTGTGTGTGTGTGTGTGTGTGTATGTGTGTGTGTGTACATGATTTATATTGGTATTCTCGAAATAAGGATGAAGGCAATAGGATCCCTAAGCAGATTTTACAGGGTGAATTGTCTGAAGAAGTGGGAAGCAGTGCATATAAAACTACTGATGAAGACAGTTGAAACGTTTTCCTTGTCATGTAATGTTAATGTATAGGTAACTATTGTTTGCATGAAGTAGAAAAGAGTTTCAAAAACAAACTCGGGTCATTTTTTCCTACTTTTATTACGGAGAAACTAGGGGTGGTTGGCTTTCAGTACCAACAACTTTATGGAAACTCCTGCAGTCCAGCCGCCCCAAATGTAATGCCTTGTATAACTTAGAATTTTGTCGGCACGGCCGCGAGGGAGCGTATAGTTTGGGCAGCGCACGTCCTCCGTGCACACTCACTCAGGCCAATATTTATCTCGATATTTACCCGAGCCTCTCCACAAAGGTGGGATGTGGCACATGGCCAATTTTTACGTGAGGCATTCCAAACGCGTACGCTCGGGCAAAAACTCCCCGTAGAACGCGCATGCGCGGGGTCGGGCTGATGTCTACTTTTCCCCAGATGAGACTCTGCTATTCACCATGGCCTCGTCTGGGTTACGCTCCGCCCAAAGGCAGAGTTTTGAGTAACTCTATTTTTATTTCGCGTGATAAACTGATAGAAATTATTAAAATAATGTTTGTTTAGCGTCATGTCAGTTTCTTATGTGTCAAATATATATGTGCGTGTGTTATATATATATATATATATATATATATATATATATATATATATATATTATTTAAAATTAATATAGTTTACATTGAGACTCTGCAATTTCTATGTTTCGAGATTTATATATATATATATATTGTTTTTTTCTTTAAGTAATTTCTTTTAATTGTTAATTTCTTTTACAAAAATGTTTTGCTGGCTATATTTTTTCTTACAGAAATGTATTGTTGGCAATTAAATTTGTGTCTTTTCATAATTTTTTCAACCCAGTTTCGTGGTTAATTATTTGCACATAGCTAGAAACCACCCCGGGGCAGGATAGACCGGGGAATAAGAGCAATAAAGGGGTGGCTCCAACCTCCTCAAACTTCTCAATCAGAGGCCTTGCTGTCAGTTGCAGTTTATCATCGTACCCAGGACGCTATTAAAACGAATATTAAGACATGCATTAAGAAAATTCAATGGAATTATTAACAAATGATCTCGCTCATGCGCACTGCCAATATATTCATAGAAATGAACTCTCAATGCAAAATGCTCTGTAATTTTATAAGAAGAAAAAAGACATTCTTTTATTCAGATTTGCTAAAGAGTTGTATAAAATAGCTAATCAAGAAAATGTAAGTAAAAATAATAATAAAATTATATATGTCCTCAACAATATTATTGTAACAATAATCATGTTTTTGTCATTAGTTTGATGGGAAAAAAATCATGACCATTTAGAAAATTTATTCTAGAATAATAAAAAAAAGAACTATTAAACTAAATACGGAGCATAGATTAATGATTGACTCGAGTCTTCCGGGCCAGACGAACTTGGAGATGAAATCTTTCAGTTGCGGACATAACCGCAAAAGAAACAAAACAACAAAAAAGAATCATAATAGTATTCGATCTTGCATTGTCGTTGACGGCAGCCTCCAGTGTTCACTAATATAGACACTGTAATAGAATTATTTGTTATTTGTAAACGAAAACCAGTAATTTATCCTGCTGTCTACTTGACAAAAAAAGCGTCTGGCGTGGGTTGGACCACGACATTGTTATATTAAATAGTAAATATATGGACAGGTAGATAATTGGTTTCGCGTACCGATACTCACACTTATATATAGATTGATATGTAAACGTGAACTTACACGCATGCGTACACACCCACACACACACCAACACACACAAACGTTAATAATAAATATTTAGTTAAATAGAGAAAACAAAAATACCCCCCCCCCCAAAAAAAATGACCGGTCTTTTTCGCTTTTAAGCGAGCAGTTGTTATAATTAAAGTAATCAATATCTGGAGATCAATATAGCGACAAATAAATTTAAATACTTACCTTTTCCCTATGCCTAGCATTAGGAAACTTCTTCCCAAGAGTTACTATTTTATTGGATAGACTCCCGAGAGAATGCTTCCCCAAACAGTACATTCTTAATATCTTAGTGTTTAATGGAAACAATTGTCTATCGTACGTAGACTCATGATCAGCATTTATTTGTTCCTACTTCTCGTATGTCTATACAACTCGATTTAATTTTCCTGTATCTTGACTGTCTCTTGAGCCTTGTGTTAGGTGAAGAATTAGTAAAACAAATTATGGTATCCTCTCGTCAGGGACTTGTTTGTAAAATTCTAAGATTGATATATTAATTAATTCAGTTTAAATCGATTTAATTTAATATTAAGTCAATTCGATTGAATGTATTTAAATTAAGTAAATTTAATTTACATGGTATTATTATTATTATGTCATTTTTTCATCATATTTCGATTTCTACTTTGGTCTCACTACCAACCAAGTCTGCGGGGAGACCTAAGGCAGATAGTGGCGTGTTGTTATGGCTCCATTTCATGTTTTTCTATCTTCCCTATCATCTCCAGCATTACATAGATAACGTTTTCCTTAGTGTGTGGGCTGTACTTAATAAGACAATTTTTTGTATATCTCTTAAGCTGGGGTTTCCAGGGATTCTTTCAATGTGTTGTTTTGTTCCATTTTTTATCATTCCAAGTGCACCTTTATTATTATTATTATTATTATTATTATTATTATTATTATTATTATTATTCTCTAATACTGAGAACTATTTCTTAAAGATGATGACAACCGCCAAACTCCGCAGCGGAAATTTATTGTCACCTGTGCTACTGCTTATAGCCAACCACGTCGACTCAGATCAAAAAACAAGAAACAGACTAACGTAAGTGAAGACTGCCTGGGTCACATACAATTCAAGGAATATGATGACAGGACAATAACAATGTCGTTAATATTTTGAAACATATCATGATTATAACACATCTACTATTGCAGTTTTGGGTGTTTATAATCAGTCCGGACAGGATGTGCGTAGTGGTCCAGTGGATATCGGCTCGGAACGAGAAATCGGGGAGCCGAGTTCGAATTCCAGTTGAATTCATTTCATTCACTTACGCGCAAATACCCGTTGGAAAGGTATTAATCCGTCTCTTCCTTCCAGTTATGGGTTAAATAACAGGACAGTGTGGGTTCTATAGCCTTGGCTGGCAACCAGTCTACCGCAGAAAGCAATGGCAACCTACTGCTGGATAATCTTCTGCCCAGTCAGTCATGTCTCTTTCGAGACATGATCGCCCAAGCGTGTTTCATGTATGGCAGTTAACTGACTGAGAATCAGTCCACATTTAAGCCCTGTTTGGTGTCATCAAGATGATTTAATCTCTCTCTCTCTCTAACACACACACACACACACACATATATATATATATATATATATATATATTCGTTTCATCCTAAGTAAGACATTGCTGCCACTGGTGCACAAAGGTTTGCATAAGAAGAAAGTGAAGAGAAAGAGGAACAGGTTACAGAGGGTGTCGTATAGTAGGTAAGAGAAGAATGGAAACACGGGTGTGAAGAGAGCTGCGTAAAAGTAGAACTTGGGACTCCATACATGTGGTCTTGTGCAACGTCGAAGCTACGCTTAGTTAATCGACAAATATTATTGAGGATGAGTGCATGCATCGTTCTGTATAAAAATTTCTTCATATCTCAATTAAAGCTCATTAAAAGGACAATAAAAATTTAGTTCAACAGAAGGCTGCTGAGAATACCATGGATGAAGTGCATAGGTAACGAAGAAATCTCAAAGATTTTTTTATATAATCATATCGCCCCAAGCAAGGCATTTTATTGCCACTGTTTTGCAGGGGGTTACATAGGAGGAAAGTTATGAGAAAGAGTGGCAAGTTATAAGGGGTGTCAGGAAGTGACTAAGAGAAGGATTATGGTGGGCATAAAGTGAGGGATCAATTTATATATTGATTGTAATATAAAATTGATCCCCCACTTTATATTTTTATTTGTTTTATTTATTTATTTTTTTATAACCATATTGCCCCAAGCAAGGCATTTTATTGCCACTGTTTTTTCAGGGGGTTACATAGGAGGAAAGTTATTAGAAAGAGTGACGGATTATAGGGGGAGGTCATTAAGTGAGTAATAGAAGGATGACAATACTGATGAGAGTGAAGTGAACGGAGAAAGAAGCATGAGAGAGAGGATGCAGGTTAGTGAGATAGGAGATGGCTATTGACTTTACATTTAAATTCTTGGAGAATATAGCTGTCGGGAAAGCAAATAAATGAAAGGGAATTCCACAGGCGGAAAGCTGCTGGAGTAGAATTTGCCTTTACAATTTATTGGTTTCACAGTAAAAGGGTGGACCTAGTTGCTAATCTTGTGGCTCGAGGAAATTTATATATAGAGGGCACCATTGAGCTAAGTTTAAATGGAAATGAAAAGGACTTTTACTCAGAATCAGAAACGTTGTTAAGGGCTACAAGGGTTAATAGACTGCTGAGTGCCGTGATCAACCGTGTCTTGTGGTAAAAATCATCATCATAATCATCATGAAAACGGTATCGTCTTTAAAGAACACTGCCAATCAGTATCACTGCTCATCATCTGCAAGTTTGTAAATATCTAACAAATCAATACTTGCCCAAGCTTCCTTGTCCTTTGTTAATTTTCAAAAATGCTGCATGTCTTCGATGCTCATTAAAGTTGTACGGGGAATGATTTAATACCATTGATAGTTTTTCCTATGTTGTTGTTCAATTTTTATACTATGATTGTTTGTAGAATATCTATAGCTATTATATATCTTTCATTTGGTGTAGATGACAAAACTGTTTTCATAATATTTGCTGTGTCCAAAGCTATTAAATCCGATATTAATATCAAGTCCTTCGGTTTTGGTTTCTTGGAGATAATATACATCTTTGCTTGGGTACATCGACGTGGTGTAATAGTTAACAAGCTTGTCTAGCTAGCAATGTGCCTAATGTTATTAACCTGTGTTGTCTAACTCCAATATTAATATCAAGTCCTTCTTTGGGTTTGGTTTATTGGAGATAATATGCATAATTGCATTGTTGGGTACATCAGCGTAGTGAAATGGTTAACAAGCTTTTCTTTGTAGATCAATTACAACTAAGTAGTGAGTTCGATCCTCACTAGGTGCTTCATAGATTCGGCCTTGAGTTACATCTAAGCTACACTTAAAAAAACCATCAATACAATGTATTTTGGGGGACTTTAACGTGGTGTAATGGTTAACAAGCCTGTTCCGCTATATCAGTTACAACTAAGCAGTGTGTTCAATCCTTATTAGGAGTCTCCGTATTATCAACATTGGGGCACATATAAGAAAATTATTTCGTGAAGTTGTGTTGGATACTTTGATGTAACATCATGGATAGCAAGAATGCCTATTTAGATCAGTTACAGCTGAGTAGTGAGTTTGATTCAAACTGGGTGTTCCATACTTTCATCTTTAAACCACATGTAAAAAAAGATAATATTTTTCTTATATATATATATATTTATAAAGAATTGCTTGTTAATTTTAGCGTCTTCAAAAATGAAACGGCTTTCTGTTAATTTTCCGAGAGAACCTTTATGTCTTCATCAGCAAGGCTGATGCTAGCCTCCAGGAGAGTCACTCATTGTACCTTTTGAGGTTAAATTTTTTCGGTTGGCATGAAGATCAAATTAAATTAAACTGCTGCTAAGGAAGCTGTACATTTTTCGATAAATACTTACATGTTAAGTGTTCTGTGGAACTTTCATCTATGGTAACTGTACTTTACAAATTTAAGTGCAGTACTAGATTGGAGGTAAGGCCCCATTATTTTACAGTTGAAGTGGCTAGATATAATCGTAAGTTCTATGCTAACAGTTTTTTTCTATCACACTTCTCCTTTGTGAATTTTTCTTCCGGCTGCTTGCTTTACAGTCAAATTTCAACTCTAAAAAGTTAAATGAATTATCAATCGTTATCTTCTGTTCTTTTTTTTTCCTGTTCTTTTATTGTTCTCCTTACACAATAGTGTTTTCGTTTTTTTATATTTTTCACACACAATATCTCTCTGTATCTTATTGCATTTATTGCCTTACTTGCTGTACACACACACACACACACACACACACACACACACACACACACACACACATATATATATATATATATATAGCCTGATTGAAAAGTAACTCCCATGTAGACTCCCATTAGACTCTCCCGTCTAATGTTTTCAAGATGTGAGAGTCCATCCAGTTCAAACATAAAACAGGAACTCGGTTTCAGTCACACACACACACACACACACACACACACACACACACACACACACACACACACACACACACACACACACTATATATATATATATTTTAACGAAACTTGGTTATAAGCAACAGACAATTTGAATTGAATTGTTTGAACATTATTTTTTATCGATACTCGTTTTTAAGTAGATATTCTGTTTTTAATGAAACAGTATTATATATTTATTTCTACCGGCGGATTATTTACGATAAATTTTTATTACGACGTTACCAGATCAAATGGTAGCTTCCCCTATATAGATGGGGGTCGCAGGTTCGAATCCTGCCGAATGGCACACATTTTCGTAATAAAAATTTATCGTAAATAATCAGGCCGGTAGAAATAAATATCTAATACTGTTTCATTAAAAACAGGATATCTACTTAAATACGAGTATCGATAAAAAATAATGTTCAAACAATTCATTTCATATATATGTATATATATTAACATGCCCTGTGGACATAGAAGAATCCAAAGGAGTATCCTTAACATATAATGGTAGGATAACTCTCTATGAGAGCTCTGAACATATATGCATATAAATACATATAGAGCAAATATAAGAAAAATTAAGACAGGCGCGTTATTTCATGGTAATTCGGAAGAATAGGCCTATTTCAGGCGAGCCATCTTCAGCTTCCGTCTTTATTCAACGAGGGATTCTACATGTAGAACATTCACATATTAACAAACATCAATGTTGTCCAAAGTTAAACAGAAAGGAAAATACATTGAAAACTTAGTCATTAAGG
The DNA here is from genome assembly GCA_037127315.1 of Ascarosepion bandense. Classification (NCBI taxonomy): domain Eukaryota; kingdom Metazoa; phylum Mollusca; class Cephalopoda; order Sepiida; family Sepiidae; genus Ascarosepion; species Ascarosepion bandense. The sequence goes on from JBBBDQ010001728.1 coordinate 951,673, forward strand.
GCGCACATTTTTTTTTTGTGTAATACAAGCGCGTGATTGTATAAGTTCAGTTGTTAGTGGACCGGGGAAATGACTATGATCCAGCGAGGATGTCCGCATCTACAGTTTGGTACATCTTCATGGTAACTGCTCGGACAAACTTCTTTCCCTGGTGCCCTGGTGCAATGTGTTCACCCCCTCTACCTTGTATTTACACGTGCCAATAGATTGGTATTAAGGTCCCATCCTCTTACCGTCGAAATAGTTAAATGAAACCACCTCTTCTGCACTAATAGTTTCTTGTTTCACACTTCTTCTTCTTTTTCTATGTGCCCTGTCCCTTCAGGACGTAGGCGATCATGGATCTCTACGTCTCCCTATCCCTTGTGGCTCTTAGTATGTTTGCTCCTGTTGCTCCTGGCAAACCCCGTTCCGTCATCCACCTGATCAGACCCTGCAAATATGTTATCCGCTGCCTTCCTCTGTCTCTCCTTCCTTCTATCTGTCCAGTCAGTATCAGGTTCTCCAGGCTCTCACACTTATGGTTTGTGAAACTCTCATTTGCTTGCTTCCCAGATAGCTACAATCTCAAAATGTTGAAGTGCAACGTCAATTGCCATCTTCTATCTCTTTGATACCCATCTTTCTTTTATCCTTTCTTCGACATCATCTCTACCTTGTTTTTTTTCTCTCACTGCAACTCCATGCACACCAGTGGTGGTCCTGCCTTACTTGGGGTGAAATGATTATAAAAAAAAGAAAGGAAGAGGAAGGAAGCATTTCTCTTTTTGTAGGTTAAAAAAATACGCCGCTTAATAGGCAATTGACAGAACCAAGGGAAATATCTTACAGTATATTTTTACTTTTTGGAATTTATCTTTGGGTAATCCGTTGAGCCTTTAGGATTTCGATGTCATATTTTCCTTTCCCTGCTAAAACACTTCCTAGGTATTTAATTAAACTTCTGCAGTTTATCGATGCTGACACCCACACCTAATTCGTAGTTTGCGTTTTGGATGTCTTGCGTTTTGATTTACTTTCCCGTGTTAAATGGAATTGTTCTTTGGGACTCGAGTTCAGAATTTGCTGTTAACTCAAAATGCAGTTTCAGGCTGTTTCAGTTTTTATTTTTAAACTATTTCAATTTCTGCACTTCCGAGAACTTATTGTATGTGTATAAGTAAATTTTATACTATAAAATTTTATACTATAGCGTTTTCACTAGCTTTTCCTTTGCTAATTATGGCCAAAAAAAGAAAAAAAAGAAGAAATTCAACCAGGTCAGAGAGGAGTGGACGGGAATCAAAGCCATGAACCCACGGTCTCAAAAGAGTCGAGCAAAGGAGAAAAGAATAAGAAAAATAAAAAATATAAAATGGTTTATTTCAAACTGTATGTCTTGACAGGTGACACTTTCCAGGCATAGCAATTTACTGAACGTAGCTTTGGTGTGTTCAGTTCAGTGAGTTAAGTGTCATACGTGATACACGCTTGGACGATCATGTCTCGGAAGAGACACAACTGACTGGGCAGAGAATTTTCTCGCACTAGGTGGCTATTACTTTCTGTGGTAGGCTGGTTGTCAATCAAGGCTGTAGAATCCAATATGTCCTGTTATTTAACACATAGCTAGAGGAAGAGACGGATTAATACCTGACCCAAGGGTATTTGTGCGTAGGTGTATTACACTGATGAAAGTATACTGTTTCCAGTAACTATCAAATTCAATACTCTGTCGTAATTGATTTAGCGAAACAAGCTTGTCAATTATTACACTACGTCGTAGTGCCTTGGTCACTAATATTTGTTTGTGATTGGGTGAAAAAGAGAGAGAAGGAAGAGGAAGGTAAAGAGAGTGATTGTAGAAGAGTGAGATTTTGGGAGAGATAGATTGTGGGAGGGAGAGAGATTTTCAGAGAGAGAAAGATGCTTGTAATATAAACGCTGCTGTATTGTATAAGAATGTTGTAAATCCTATTTTCATTGCGATGGCTTGAAAAAATTGACATTTGTATTGTTCAATCATGAGTCTGTCGTATCCTATCGGCACACCCAATTTTTTTAGAAATAGCTTGAAAAAAAGCTTAAACAGCGTCGTTCTTTGATTCAGGATATAAAAAGGCCTCAGAAGAGTAAGAATAAAGCGTTCCATGCCACAGACCGAATAAGACAAGATTTGTACACAACTCCCTCGCATGCTGGAACTAGCTAAGTTTCTACTTTCACTCTAGTCATTTTCAACAGCCGTGCCAACTCAGCTAGTTCCATCTCTAACCACCCTTGCTAACAATATGCAACAAACTGACTTTTTCAGGACAACGCACTTCAGAGACCATGAAACTGTCATTATCAAGAGAACGCCCTTCTGCAACCACAAGACTGTCCTTTTCAATACAACATCCTTCAGCTACCACTTAAGTGTCCTTTCCTGGACAATGCTTCCCAGCAAACCACCAAACTGACCTATTCAGGACAACGATCTTCAGTGGTCAGAAAACTTTACTTTTCAGGACTGCTTTTAAGCCACCACAAAGCTTCATTTTCAAAACAACTCTCATTAGCAAACACAAAAATTGGTGACAACGATTTTCAGCAAGGACTAATCTGTTGATTTTAGGGCAACTTTCTTCAGAAAACCAAAAAAGTGTTCCTTTCAGGACTGTTCCTTAATGACCACAAAACTCGATTTTTCCGTACAACACTCTGTAACCAGTCTGTCCTGTTCAGGACCACTCTCTTCTTACCTTTTACCTGAAATTGCATACTTATCTTTTGCCTAATGCACGGCAATATTTTGTTTTTGTGTATTTTTTGGCAAAAATAAACTTGGTATTATACTTTTATACTCAAGTCTTCGTTTCCGTTATTCAATATTTGTTTGCAGGCCAAATATACTGCAACAACTCAATGACGAGTATATATATATATATATATATATATATATAGATAGATATATTTGTGTGTGTGCTGTGTGTGTAAAGAAATAATTATGCGAATAAACAAATGTCCAAACCCTTACAACATATATATATATATATATATATGAAAGGAAAAAATTACATGAATAAACAAATGTCCAAACCATAACAACATCGGCATCGTTCCTGAAAGATTATATTTTGTGATTTTATCGGCACCCGTTACCCGAGGTTGTCTTTTTTTTCATTATTACGGAAGACAGATTTATTTCTTTTACGTTTCGCTTCCTTGCCCATAATTTTTTTTTATCAGAATTTTTTTCAGAACATTCTGTTTGTACAAAACAATTTAGCCAGTGCTTTGCTGTAAAACAAATATTCCGTCTGATGAAAGGTAGTCTTTTTATAGCGAGAATAGAAAATCAACAGAGAAAGTATTTCATCTAAAAACTAATAAAGAACTCGTTTTGTTACTGAATAGAGATACAGCTAGGTTAGTTAATGTCGGGATTCAGAGACAAAATGTAAACATTGGTCGGTTTATACGTTGAGTCAAAAAATTATGAAACATTAGAACACTTCACTTAATGCATAAGTCAAAAGGTAAAAGCAAAATAAAAAAGGGAGTTTTGTCTATAATTCTGAGATGAGGTGGTATTTACAGTATGTACATTATTCGGACTATTGTCCTCATCTTTGTTGCCATTTGTACGACATTTCGGCCGTTATAGGCTTCGGCCTTCTTCAGGTGCTAGAAATTTTGAATAGAATCCCTTATTACAATCACTGGGGTATATCATTCTTAATCCTCTTCTGGTTGTCATGAGTTATCTCCCTCTAACCCTGTAAGTTACTTGTTCACCACTGCTGTAGCCTGGTATTAAACTCACAACTCTTTTGGGTCAAATCTGGGCCAGTGGATATAAACGTTGTTTAGTTCCTGTGACAGTTTTTTCGTACGATTTAGGAAAGATGAGGAAACAAAAAGACAAATCCAAAAAGAAAAAGGGAAAAAGAAGGACACACAGGAAATAATAAACAAAGCGGAAAAAACAAAGAGGAAAACAAGAGAGAAAGAAAGAAACAAGAGAAATTAAAAGTCAATGGAAAACGAAAAATTTTGCCAATAATAAAAGGAAGTGCATTTTCATAAGTTTTTTTTTTTCAGAAATAACGTTTATTACCATCATTATTAACGACCTGATGAGACACTGTTCTTCCAATGTCGAAACAAAATGTACGATTTTGTAAGAGATAGTAGATTGTACATATTCTAAAGTATAATTTATAATTTTCGCTTTTACTCTTTTCACTTTCCGCTCACTGTTAATGTTTCTGTTTCCAATCCTTCCACATCCTTTAACACCTTATGTCTTAGCGGCTTTATTGCCTTGCATTGGATGATACTGATTAAAAAATCTTATTTATGGTGCTGTTTTCTTATTTTTCGGTGCATTATATATACAATGTTTGCAACAAACTATCATAAATTACGGCGTACAAGTAAACCTTTCTGATTCTAAGAGTAAGTATCCTGTATTCTCAGCAACCTCCTGTAGTATCATACTTTTATTATCTCCAGTTGACCCAGTATCCATGAGGAGATTGAACTGCCATATGGGATGAGTGATGATACTTAACAGTTCAACATAATTATCTTTTTTCTAGCAAAGTTTTCTATTTCTTAATACTTTGCTTATCTTTTGGAAAGCATCTTTCTTTATTCTAATGCACATTGCCACTACTAGTACTGCGCTTACATTCGTAAAATCTAGGTACAATATCGAATAGTTCAGTCGAGCAATTGGAAGTTTTTTTCTTTTTTTAATAATAGATTCACCCAAGCAAGGCAATACACTATTGATAAAAATGACACAGAGATGCAACCTTACGGCGGTGGGTAAGTGACTGAAGCCGAGCTGACAGATGAGGACTAATAATATTGCTGATTCTTTTTTTAATTCTCATCAAGGAGCTGAAGGTAAATAGACGGGAGACCGGCCCATACGTGGCAGCATAACTTTAGGCATAGACGAAAGGAAGACTTATAGAAAATGTTAGCCACTCTATAATGCAAAAGTTAGCAAGATCATGTCGCATATTAACTAATACTGATGAACCTGTTTAATGAGAGACATATGCAAGATATAAGCTATGATTACTAATTACCGTTAATTGCGGTGTAATAGTCGACCTGACGTACAAGTCGACCTCACAACTTTCAGCTCAAAAGTCTTAATTTGGACTGATAGGTCGACCCCTAAACATACGGTAGACGACCAGTGCATCAAATTTTGGACGCAATTTGTGGTGTAGCTATAATATAATACTGAATACTGCGTTACTATTTTATTACTTTATAATAATTTATTTTCTAATATGTCAAATATGTTCACTAAGCACAAGTTTTAGCAGGATATATTTGTGGCAGCCTGCTGGTAATGCAGTAGGTGGTGTACAGTAATTATCAGGAGTGCTGTCCCACTGGTTTGCAACATTGTGGTAACTGTTTGCATTTAATACCCGCCGTATAAGTCGACCGATAGCTTTAGAAATAATTTTTAGGATTGAAAACACATATTGTACGCTGCAATTTCTTTTCTTTTCTTTTCTAATATTTTAATAGTGTAAAGAACAGAAAGTATGTTTAACATAGTAAACCAGTGGCGATAACTCAACCGCTAATCTCCAGCCTAAATCATTATCCCAGATGGAAGCTGATGAAGTAATAAATATCCAACCAAACCTCAGAGAGAGCTTTTCTGAAGGTGAACAAATCGCACTCCTTGAGAAACACACACACACACACACACACACACACACACACACACACACACACACACATATATATATATATATATAATTAATGTGGTTTGTCACTTAGTTAAGCTACCCCTGAAGAGTGAAGACATCACAATAAGGCCTTCACGAAACTTCGAAGTCGGCATGACTTTGCTCAGTTAAGTGACAAACTTCTTCACATTAATTTTATCAAAGTTCTATCACTATCTCGATTATCGAGCACTTTATGGCAAAAAACCTGCTCGTCAAAAATGACTTTCTACCAGTAAACCACATGAAAAAAATGCACTCTTGTCATTAAGCCTCACCTCACAATCTAGCACAATATACATATATAAGAATAGAATGGATAAGGAACAAGTAGGAAAAAAGTGTCTTTAATCTAACATGTTTCGCTTTAGAGATTTATTAAAGACGAATGATTTAAAAAATCCAAGAGACAGTATGTTGATTGAGATACAATTTCATTGGTCAGATACGTGTTACGTGTGATAAAGCAATGGATGAATATTAAATTTAGAAGAAAAAATTCGTGTCTACTTAAGTGTAGGTGCCAACGCGTAATAAAACATTAAATGTTTATTATGAATGTAAGCGAAAATAATGTGTGTTAATCGCATCCAAACCATAGACGAACTAAGTGTGTGTATATGTCAACAACATTAGTATGTGTGAACGACAGTGAAGAAACGTGTGTCATGTGATGGAACGAATTTTCTTTTTAAATAAAAGAGAATCCGTTATGAATGTATGTGTTGAGAGAAATCATATGGGAATGTGTGCGTTTATGAGTCAGTAAAGAGGTATGCACGTGTCAAGTGACGGAACGATTTTTTATTCTAAATTAAGTGAGAGAATCGTGTATGAATGTATGTGTATGAAAGAATCATGTATGAAAGAATCATGTATGAATGCATGTGTATGAAAGAATCATGTATGAAAGAATCATGTATGAATGCATGTGTATGAAAGAATCATGTATGAATGCATGTGTATGAAAGAATCATGTATGAAAGAATCATGTATGAATGCATGTGTATGAAAGAATCATGTATGAATGCATGTGTATGAAAGAATCATGTATGAATGCATGTGTATGAAAGAATCATGTATGAATGCATGTGTATGAAAGAATCATGTATGAATGCATGTGTATGAAAGAATCATGTATGAAAGAATCATGTATGAATGCATGTGTATGAAAGAATCACGCATGAATGTATGTGTATGAAAGAATCATGTATGAATGTGTGCGTATATAGGTATGAATCGTAAACGAAATATATTTCTGTTTAAAATTCAAGTGAAAATATTAAGCGAATATTTTATAAATGAAATGTAATTTTTTTGAAAAATAATGTTAACACTAAGAATCTTTCAATGAAATACAAAATATCTATATTAAATTTTTTACAATAACATAATAAAGTAATAATATATAAATAAGAAACATACATATAAATTTCCATACTAAATCATTGCAATATTGCAAGTAATCAGAATAAATGATATACCATAAATATTAGTAAATAGCACAAAATAAAAATACACACACACACACACACACACACACACACACACACACACACACACACACACACACACACACACATATTAATAAATATGCATATAATGCTTCACTGACTTTTGCAATATGCGTGAAACCCCGAGTCGTGCTACGGATAAAATGTATATTTATTAATATACTAGCAGTATAACCCGGCGTTGCTTGGGTGAAATGAAAGCTTTAAAACTAATCCAAGGTCCTGGAGCTCAGACTCTTTGGACGTTGGCACGAAATACTAAAAAGCAATTGTTGTTTCCAGTTAAAGAAAAACCGTAGACTGAAAGAAAAATGAATGGATGTAAGTCAAATTTTGATTTCCTGATATCGATATCAAATAAGTTTTTTTCGTCATAAACTGAATTTTGAAGGCTAAATAAGTCCTCTGAGTAAATGGTATCATGGCTGAGACTAAGAACTACAATTAAACCTACTCAGAGCCAAACCCGAAGTAAAAACTAAGATAAAAGGGCCGAAAAAAATGCAGACATACAGGTAGATAAACAGACAGACACACACACATCTTTTATATATATATATATATATATATATATATATATATATATATATATATATATATATTATCAATTTTCTGCACTATTGTAAGAACTGCAACATTGAAACTTCTGAATATCGTTTCTTATGCCTTTGTCTATGAGTGTATCAAATTTGATTAAACTCGAACCACTCCTTCTATAACCCGATTTTTTCGATTATCGATTTTCGATATTTATCGGGGGTACCTCGACACAAAACCTATCTAAGAACACTTGCAGACGCTTATAGTACAACTGTGTAAATTTTCAAGAAAATCAGTTCAGCCGTTTTAGAGACACACACAGACACACACACACACACACTTACACACATAGACAAAGTTCCATTTATAAATAAGTTTAGATAATTGATGAGTTGTTTTACCGCTGATCACACAAAATCAAAAGAATGGTGCGTAGACAATGTCACATATTTACCAACGGAGGTTATATATATATATATATATATATATATATATATATATATATATATATATTGTTGTTGTTTTATTCTCATTTATTCATTTAGGATAATTTATTCTAATGACATTTCTATGCCAGGTCGAATTGAAGTCCTTTGAATTAGTGCTATTGCATCATTCGTCTATACTCTGTTTTTGTTTGCCTTTAGCCACCTGGAAGCAGCCAAGCATGACGCGGTTTACACTCCTCATATTCGATGTCGAAAAGGTTATATTGACTTAACCTACTATTAGGCGGATGCTCGAGAATTCGAATATGGACGACTGAAAATGAAGTATGTTTTAAATTAACATAAAGTAGAGTGATTTTATTGAATAAATTGCTAGTTCTGCTGTTAGGCATGAGAGTTGGTTCCCTGTGGCGTACAAGATATTTTTTTGTCAGAATGCATCTTCGTCCATACCATTAGTCCGTGTATTACTGCCATATATAGTCTCGTTCACCTAATATATATATATATATATATATATATATATATATAAATTAAAAAAGGATTAATTCAGTGATGTTGAATGGCCATTTCGATATGAAGATCCCCACGGGGGATAACACATCACCTCAGCAACAGAAAAATCCTTTCAGAAACTATATATATATATATATATATATATATATATATATATAGTTTAGAACATGTACAAATTATAATTTACTCCAAAAGTGTACATTTTGTTTCGACATCGAAAAAACAATGTCTCATCAGGTAGTTAATAATGATGGTAATAAACGTTCTTTTTGAAAAAGAAAATAAAAATATCTCACTTTCCTTTTATTTAAGTAAAAAATTTCGTACGAGGCAAAGAGGATAGAAAAAATAGGAAAACTAAAAAGGAAATCGAGAAAAAGGGAAACAAAAAAGAAAGAGGGACAGAGAGGAACTAAAGAGCCCGATAGAGACAATAAAAGGAACAGAGAGAGAGAAAAAATGTGTTATCTATGGGTGCTCTGAATGCTGCGAGGATTCGGATTTAGTCGGATTATTTCTCATGTAAAATCTCACAGCGTATGAAGAAATCAACATTAAAAATAAAGAACTTTATTGAGATGACGGACTCTTGAGGGTAAATAAATCCACTGGAGGCAAGATTGATAAACTTAGAAAATTAATTCAAATCTTTTTGTCTCAGCATAGTAATGAACCCTAATATAAAACAAGTTGACTTAAACTATAATAAATGCTAATAGCTCTATTTCCATATTGAGCACTGTTTTAAATTAATGTTCTGAAGGCTGTAAATAATTTCTTCGTTTTTTATTCAGTTGTATATATATATATATATATATATATAAGGTTCCCAGAATCATAGGGGAACCTATAGTGCAGAAGCAGTAAAAAGTGTTGTTTCTCTCCAGAACTCAGAGGTTTTCTTCTCCTAGAACCGTTGCCACCTAAGGCTATAGAACCCAATCTGACCTGCTATTATTCCATAGCTTAGGAGAGAAAAGATAGATTCATATTTTCGCAAGTGCATTAGCATTCTAATGAACACGACTGGAATTCAAACTCGGCTCTCCGATTCCTCTATCCGAGCCGCTATCCATTACTCCATCACACACACACACACACACACACACACACACACACACACACACATATATATATATATATATATATATATATACCCTTGTGGAAATTAATTTAAAGAAAACGAACATTTTCTTCCTAAAAAATTTTAAACTTTCCCTGATCACGTATATGCTGTCTTTTGGGTTTTTATCCGGTCGCATTTTCCTTTACGTTTTTGACTGACGGATCCAGTTTGTTTCTCTCCCTTGATGACACGACTGACAGTTGAAAAGCTGACACAAAATCTGATGCAATCACGGATGACGCAATATTTTTCAAGGCCAAACGAATTTCATTATACACCCCAAAAATAGATTCATATTGCTGCACACCACCGCAAGTGACCTAATCTGAGAAAGAAATAGAAATCGATTACACCCTGTAACTCTAAAACTGAGTGTATGATAAAAGAAAGGAAACTAAAACAGTTGTTTCAATTAATTTGCACAAGAGTTTATATATGTGGAGATTTATTGAAAGAAAACAAATTTAATCGATCCTAAGTTGGCACCTTGACTTCAGTTTTTCATCGGTGCAACGTGGTTTTGGTTTGTTTTTTCTAGAAATATTTCCATTGCAACTGTTCTCGTAAGCTTTCTTCTTGGTATCTGGACTATATGAATTTAAGCGTGCTACTAGATTGGCAACTAGGTCTCACTATTCTACTGTTGAACTACCTATATGCAACAGTCTGTTTTAATTTGTTTCTTTTCTCGAACTTCTCACCTGTGAAAAATCGCTTCTGGTTTCTATCTTTCCTGTCACCTACAATCTTTGTGCGTTGTGGTACGGTGGATATCGGCTCGGAACGAGAAACCGGGGAGCCGAGTTCGAATTCCAGTTGAATCCATCGTATTCACTTACGCGCAAATACCCTTGGGAAAGGTATTAATCCGTCTCTTCCTTCGAGTTATGGGTTAAATAGCAGGACAGATTAGGTTCTATAGCCTTGGTCGGCAACCAGTCTACCGCAGAAAGCAATGGCAACCTACTGCGGGATAATCTTCTGCCCAGTCAGTTATGTCTCTTTCGAGACATGATCGCCCAAGCGTGTATCACGTATGGCAATTAACTGACTGACAATCTTTAAAAATTGAAATACAAAGTTGATCGCCATCCTCTGTCTTCTCAATCCCTGTTTGTATTTTATTCTTTTCATCACTTCTCCTCACTAATGCCTTCTCAGTCTGTTAACTGCTAACACATTGCGTCCCAATGACGTTATTAACTTGCTTGAAGTGTAATTATTAAAAAAATAGATTTCTGTATAGAATCAAATTTCACTTACAGACTCAGGTATAGACACAGTCAATGTTTACAGATATTCAACTACAGATCCGACAAATATTTGCCTCTAGACATAAGTATTATAAAAAACATATTTCGATATAAACTCCATTTACAAGAATTGATATATCATAAAATTAGTAACCAGTAACGAGTGGTGATGGTTAAGAAGCAAATGCTACACTAATTTGCCATTTAATCCTGTGTTGCCATTTTTTTTTCTGTTTTACAGTCATAGAACCTTAAAACACCGGCTCTCGTACGATCGCCGAAGGTAAGTCAACGCCGATCCTGGTCAGTACTTGGATGGGTAACCACAGGTGTTGCAAACTTGGATGTGCGGTGATGCAATAGATAATGGCTCGGAAGTGTTGCGTTCGTCATATTCAAGTTAAATCGTTTTGGAGAAGGTGTGAATCTACCTTTCTACTCCTCCCTCGGCCAACGATGGATTAATTAGTAGAACTTGTATCAGTTAAAAAATCATTGTTATCTGCGAAAAAATTCTTACAAGCTAAATGTATTTACTAGATTTGAATAACTTGTTAAATGTCCATATTTATAAGATGTAATTTTTTTTATAAAGACATTTTAATGCGACTGTTTTGCAGAGGGTTACATAGCAGGAAAGTTATGAGAAAGAGTAACAGGTTATATGGGGTGTCAGGAAGTGGGCAAAAGAAGGATGCGAATACTGATGAGAGTGATGTGGACGAAGAAAGGAGCATGAGAGAGAGGATGCAGGTTAGTAAGATAGGAGATGACTATTGACTTTGCATTTAAATTTTTAGAGATTGTAGCTGTCGGGGAAGCTAGTAAACGGAAGAGAATTCCACAGGAGGGAAGTGCGAGAAAAGAAGCTGTTGGAGTAAAATTTGTGTTTATCTTTTATTTGTTTCACAGTGAAAGTGTAGGACCAAGTTGCTATACTTGTAGCTCGAGTAAATTCGTATATAGTGGGCACTAGTGAGCTAAGTTCATTGGAGCAGAAGCCGTAAAAATATTTGTAGAAGAGACGCAGGGAAGTCACATCCTGTCGGTAAGAAAGTGATTGTATCTGAGCTGCCAAGTCGGGATCTATCACATCACAGATTCTCCGTTGGATCTTGTCAAGGACACCTAAGTGGATAGCAGGAGCACCCGACCAGATATGGCTGCAGTAATCAATGCACGGGCGGATGGTAGATTATATGTGCAAAATTGTTTCTGACAGGAAAAATTTCCTGGCCCTGTACAGAGAACCGACCGGCAGCGAATTTAGTTATGGATTCTATATAGTCATTCCACTTGAGGTCAGTTGTGCGAGTTAACCTGAACTATTTACATTGTTCGGTCGGTTATCCTCATCTTTATAGTTATATTCACGGAATTTCAACCATTGTACACTCCGGTCATCTGCAGATGTAGAAACGGAATTTAGTACACTAGGGTTGATTGTTCACGTAATCCAGTCACTTGATCCAAAGTTTAATACATGACCGCAGCAAAGGTGAACAAAAACTTGGAAAGTTGGGTTATTAAAGGGAAATAACCGAAATATCCAGAAAAGGAATGGCAAGTGGAATGAGAACAATCTATCCCAGTGGACTAAATAAAGGATTTTCATTCGAAATTCAAACGTATATAATCTGAAAAAAAAAACGGTGGGTACAAAGGCCGAAACGTCGTGAATATTACAATGAAAATAATGACAACAGTCCGAACAATGTAAATAACCTGCAAAATATTGATAAGCCTTAAAAAAATTAATCAATTCTTCTTCCTCATTTTTATACACATTCAATGTTCACAATAACTGATGGATTTTGAACAAATCAAGTGACAAAAAGTCACTTCATTAATCCAGCACTATCACCAGTATTTTATGTTTCTAATTTTAATAACATTATTTTTCGGATTGTTTCATTTCCCCTTTAGAAATCTAATTCTTTTAACCATTCTACACGACTGTTTAAAATACGCCAAGAATGATGGACCTAACAAACATATTCACATACACTAAGAGTTACGTCTTTGAAAATGCGCAGGTATTTTTTCAGCTGTTTCATTTTCTTTTCATTATAATTCTTCATATTATTTTGGCATAAACATTAATTAATTACCTCCCTTGTCCGGCGCGTACCACTTTGGCATCGAAGCTCTAATTAACTTTTCTTCGCTGCCCACTCAGCTCCCAAGGCAAAATATTTCAGTCTGGTGATTTCAGTTTTGCAAGTTCCCTGTCGAGACAAATCAAAAATCTACTCTCATTCATTTAAAACAGTCAGAATCTAAATTACAGCCACGTGGTTAGCAAACTGAATGGCTGCCCCAAGGAAGAATAAAAGTTGTGGATAATGTATATTTATCTTCCATTAAACACGTCTACGTGCTAAAGCCCGTAGTGATTGTCATTTATTTCACTGGCAGAACATACCTACCCGAATAAGATTTTTTAACAGTCTTTTTTAATCATTTCACCCAAAGCAAGGCAATGAAGCCACTAAGATGTAAGGGGTTACCGAGTGTTAGAGAATATAAAAAAAGAACTGAGAGAGGTAGGTCATTAACAGAACATGAATTCATAAGACAAGATAACGACTGACACTGTATTTAAATTTTCGAAGATGAAGTCGACTGAGATGCAAGAATCCGAAAAATAGTTCCATACGCAAAAAGTGTGATCGAAGAAACCATTGGCATCAAGCTTATCGTTACATAGCCATTTCAATTGTAAAATAATAAAAGCTTGCCGCCAATTTTTGCAAATTAAAGTTGGCTGGAATGCTTGGACTCGGAAGGGAGTTCCACACGCAAGAAATGCGAAAGAAAAAAAACGTTAGCATAAAAATTACGGCTAATCTTGTAAACTCAACTGCAAATTGATGATATGTCGTCTCCAGTTTGGTCAGTCAGTTTATTGCCATACATGATGCACCCTTGGGCGATCATGTCTCAAAGGAGATATGAGTGACTGAATTATCCCGCAGCAGGTTGCCATTACTTTCTGCAGTAGACTGGTTGTCAGCCAAGGATAGAGAACCCAATCTCTCCTGTTATTTAACCCATAATTGGAGGAAAGAGAGAGATTAATGCCTTACCCAAAGGTATTTGCAAGTAAGTGAATGCAAGGAATTCAACTGGAATTTGAACTCCGCTCCCCGATTTCTCGTTCTGAGTAGATATCCACTGCACCACAGTGCACATCCGTTTAGTACTGCGCTTAAATTCATAAACGTACAAGGGAGCAACTTTACGGAGGTGGGAAAGAATTTCTACATATATAGTACAGGCATTAAACCAGATATGGCAGCTATAATCAAAGCAAGGACGAATTACAGAATTATAAATTTGTAAAATAGTGACTGACTAGATAAGATTGTCTACCACGACACTGATCCAAATTTACTACCAGCAAACCTAGTAATTGATCCAGTATAGTTTTACAACTTCATATTAAAAGAAAACGGTTTTTTTTAATCGTAACACCCCGAGCAAGGCGGTAACGTCACTGATGCGCAGGGGGCTACGTAATAGTGAAAAGATCGGAAAAGAGAAAGCCGGAAACCATATCCTAAACAGGGAACAAGGGATGAGCCTCTTAACCTGTTCAATAGACATGGGTGGAGTGTGAACCGGGCAATAGATAGATCTATCTACTCCAATTGAAAAAAAAAACAAAGAACAAAGTGATAAGATTGGAAAAGAGAAAGCCGGAAACCACATCCTAAACAGGGAACAAGAGATGATATATGTGGTATTGTTTAAATTTAATAAAGGTTGTTTCTTTTAAGAAGGTTTCTTGTAGGCAAACTATTTTGGGTTTATGGTTGGCTAGTAGTTGGTGAAGTTCCTCATAATTAGCCCGAATTTCTCTGCAATTCCACTGTAGGATTGTATAACTTTGTAATTTCATTGTTTGGTGTGAACTTTGTCTGAATTGGTGTTATTACTCTTTATTCCGAGAAAACGCAATGAGTCACTCTCTTGGAGTTTAGCATCAGCCATACTGATAGAAAATAAAATAAATCAGAATCAATCACTCTTCTCTCTGTTTCATATATAAATATATATATATATATATATATATATATATATATATATATATAGTATCTGAACATGATAAAAATGTGATTGGATCACGGATGACGCAATATGTTTCAAGGCAAAACAAATTTCAACATACACTATCATTTCAGTGGGTTTGTTAGCTGTCCTACAAACAATACCTACGATAGACATTACTACAAGGAAGCGTAAGAACATTGCGATGTTGCTCAAACACACTGGCAAGACATGCAGGGAGATCGCATATATTGTTGGTGTTAGCCTTTCAACAGTAAGTCGTGTCCTCAAGGCAAAGAAACAAACTAGATCCATCAGTCCAAAATGTAAAGGAAAATGCTATCGGAAGAGAAAAACAACACCAAGGGATGACATATACGTGATCAGGCAAAGTGTGAAAGATCCGAGGAAGAAATTATTCGTTTTGGACAAGACTGTACTTGCAAGCAAATTTAGAAATTTTGCTTTGAGTTAGGAATATTATCTACAAAATAAAATTAATTAAATGAATTAATTCTTCATTAATTTTGAACAGATTTTCATCGCATTATGATACAGGAAATCAATTATTTTACAAGAAGGCAAAAATAAGTAAAAACCCTAATATATATATATATATATATATATATATATATATATATATAATTATTACTTAAAAGTACATTGCGACACGGAGTTTTCTACGTTTCGAGATAGAATCTCGTTATCAGGCAATTTTGGATGTTGTTTGTGAAAATGATTTAAATATAAATCATTTTACAAACCATATATATATATATATATTAAAAACAATTGAAACAGAAAAAAGTTTCAAAAACATCATAAGATTGGCTTAAAAATAGAAAAAAAGGACAACCCAAGGCAAGTCCTTCGTCCGACAAAACTTGTCATGGGTATATGTCGGAATAACATTTAAAATTCAGGGATGAAAAATAAGTAATGTTCAGAAAAGGAAGGAGAAAAAATACGTCATAATAAATTTTCTTATATATATATATATATATATATATATATATATATATATTGTGTATTTTCTTTAAAGAACTTAATGACGTGAAACAAACGCTTGTCAATAGCGGTTTTCTTAACCATCTTATATAATACAATATTAGGCCTTTTCTTTCTAATGTAACCAATATCAACAGCAAACATACAGAAAAAACAAGCAATAAGATTAAAATTATAAAAATGAAATGCATATTAATTATAAACAGGGAGAATCTTCACATATCAACACCACAGGAAAATACGAAAATCCAGTTGACATAAAAAATATAATTATCTATTTCACAAAATTTAAAACTGCTAACTTTATCGTGAAAAATAACAATTTACCCGCAAGATTTAAACTCCAGAGAGGCAATATTATTTGCAAACTTACATGTCCTTTAAAGAATTGTGCCCTTGATTAATTTAAATTCGCAAGTAATTACATTTGATATACTACTACTCGTTTAACAAGACTATCTCTCTGACAATAGCATTTAAATAGCCACGGAGACCTACCATACTCTATCCATAACATTCTCGTTCATAATACAAATATAATAGCATCAGCCACATGTAAAAATTAGGGTAAAAATAATGAGGGCATGATTAGTAAAAAAAAAAAAATAATAATATCAACTATAAAAACGACACAAGGTGCTTACCATGTTCGGATGAGTGTACATACGTACACAAATACCTCATATTTTCAGTTAAAAGTAAGATTAAATTCGTCATTGATAATGGCTAAAAGTTGAGTGAAAAGTCATTTGAGAAATAAAACATTCGAACGATTTTTATATAATTTATGTCCTGAAAGAAAACAAAAATCATTTGAAAAAATATATTAAAGCTTAACCGCAACTCTCATTTTAATGAAACTTGCGCGTGCCCGCACACACACACACACACACACACACACACACACACACACACACACACACACACACACACAGATGTTTACATATGGGCGTGTATGTGTGTGCGTGCATACACGTGAAGAGTTGCTATATTTATGGGAAGTTTTTAACACTGAACAAAGTATATATGTATATGTGTATGCGTGTATGTGTGGAGGGCGCATTCCCTTATCTGAGGTACTCATGTGCCGTATGAATAAAATATATATATATATATATATATATGTGTGTGTGTGTGTGTGTGTATATGTGTGTGTGTGCGTGTGTGTGTGTGTTGATTTTCGTCTGATAAATAGAGTATATTTTTGCATGCTGTCCTTTAATTGAATACAAATCATTTGACTAATTTTTCTTTCCTTTTTACTTTCTTTCTTTCTTTCTTATTTTAGGAAGGGTCACAATAATCATTGTTACAGTAACTATGGCGGCGGCAGTCTACTCACACTTTATTTTCCTGATGGGCATTTGGCAATACAAATATAATTTTTAATTGCCGGGCTTTGAGAGGCATCTAAAATAGCATAGCGCATATCATGTTAACAGGAAACCAGCATAAAAATTGAAAACTCGCATACAGCCAAGACCTCTTATATATTACCTCGATACAGCCTCCACTCCCTAAATGACATTCAACGATATATTCATATTAGGTTAAAATTTGAATAAATAAATAATTTGCAAGATGATACAATACACTAATAACCAGAAAATATAGATTTTATAAATATATACATTTTTTTTATTACATCTTATATAAAAAAAAGTATATTTTTATGAATACATTCTATGTCTGATACAGTGAACCTCGGCCTCACAATCTCCACCAAGAAGACCGTGGCTCTAAACAAGCAACCCCAAGGAGCAATTTACCCGAAGTAACAGTCAACGCACAGAAACATGATGTGGTTGAAAAGTTAGACTAGCTTGGAAGCATCCCGTTAAGTTCTGCCAAAGGAAGTAGACTAGAGAATTACCAGAGACAGTGCTACCTTCGGTAGATTCCGCAATCGGGTTTGGGAGCGACGGGGACAGAGCTAGTACACCAAGCTGAAGGTGTACCATGCCGTGATGCTTCCTTCACTACCGTACGCCTGTGTAAACGTAGTCTTTGCACAGTCGCTATGTCAGAGAGCTGAGCGCCTTCTAAATGAGATGCCCAAGAACGTTGCTCCTGATCAAATGACAGGAAAAAGTTCCAGACACACTGAGCGAGCCCAGATGGAGAGTGTCCACGCTACACTCATGCGCTTCCAGTTTCAAAGAACGGGCATATACACCGTATGGAAGATAACCGTCATCCGAAGTGACTCTTCTAATGGGAGCTCCAGAAAAAGAATCGATCTTTTTTATCTGTTTTATTTTAGTTTCTCTGACCCGTAAGTGTCATTTTGAGTTTTTCTCTTTGCTGATGACTATGTTCCGTGATTTCTTCTCGCTTTCTCTCATTTTGTAGGAGGTTCTACATTTTATTTTCCGTGTCTGCTATCCGCACTGTGTCATCCGCGTACCTTATATTGTTGAGATTGTAGCCACCAATGAGAAATCTTGACAAGGATTCTAGCTCTCTAAGAATTAACAACAATCTTCAAAGTTTTAAGTGCAACATCAATCATTACATTCTGTTTTTTAATACTGTTTGTTTTTTGCTATTTCCTAAATTCTTCACATTTTCAGTCTTTCAATTTCAATCCCTGTAACACCCTGAACTCTAGTTGTCGACTTGCTTAGAATGAATCGATTCAAAAAGAGTCAATTGTATATGATTGTTCGTCTAAAATTCTAGTCTACAAGAAACAGGCAGTTGATCTTTCCTCTGAAATAGTTCTAAAATTTTAGTGGAGGTAAAACTTTCTCAATACATCCAGTGCTTCGAAAACCAAATTAGTTATATTCCATCCTCTAACCCTGAACTCTTACCAATCCCGGATGTCCCCTCAAGATAGTTCCTAGCCTTGAACGCCTATTAGGACATAAAATCAACTCAGACCTCAAGTGAAACTTGTACATACGACTCATCACTGAAGATCCTGGAAAAATGAACGGTTCCTTGTATCACTCTACGAACTATCTGATTACTTTGAGTTCGTCTGAATACATTCCACAGCGATAGAACACCAAGGCCCTGTATTCGGTTCTTTCGAAAATATTCTGTACATGCCTTTACCTATAATAATCAAATTATGTGCGGGTCGTCGTCTGGCTGTTCAGTCCCAAGAACTGCGGGACCCTCTTATGTCGAAAATGATGGGAGAGCTTTTTATGTACACATGCAGACACGGACACACGCAGAAATAGTGTGTGTGTGCGTGTGTGTCTGTATATACCAAACTCGTTATACAGAATTTTTTCATTCAGTTTCCTAACATTTTTTTTAATATGTGAAAATTTATTTATGATATTTCGTCATATATATATATATATATATATATATATATATATATATGTGTGTGTGTGTGTGTGTGTGTGTGTGTGTGTGTGTGTGTGTTTATAAAGATATATATGTATATACTGAGAAGTGTTTTGGGAAAAATGTCTGACAAAGTGCAAAAGATTTCGTTGCAAAGAACATCATTCAGAGTCTAATGAATTCCTAAATGTCGAAACGCATCACAAAAACTTTGACACTCTGTCATAAATTTATATAGAGATATAAGTGTTTGTGTGTTTGTGTGTGTGTGTGTATGCATATAGGTGTGTCTGTGAGTGCGTGATTTTAACTTTAATAATTTAAATAGATAGGAGTCTGATTATAAGTCTTTTGAACTATATATATATGTGTGTGTGTGTGTGTGTGTGTATATATGTATGTGTGTGCATGTGTATGTTTGTGTAGTATATATATATATATATATATATATATATATACCTCACACACACACATTCGCCTGAAGAATCTATTTTAGCATGAAATAATCTATCGCCACTATTTGCTTTTGTTCTCAGTTCACTCTTTTATATTTACAAATGAAATATTCCAGGTATTGAGCATTTTTAACTATAGGTATAGAATGACTTGAAACTTCGTTATATGATATATATGCACATATAATGTTTTTAAAGGATTGTTTTTATCGGACATTATTTTTTTATTCCTGTGGTTGTTTGCTTTAAGTGGATACACGTGTTCGGGTTGCTGCCTTTTTTTAATTTATTATACAGTGAAATTAATATCAACCGGCCTAAAGTGAGAAATCCTAGTAAAAAAAAAAGATCTGCTTTTAAAAGGAATCGAACGGCAGTCAGCGAAAACTTTTGAAAAGTTTTTCTGACATTCCTAGAGCTTGCCCAACAGAAATTCTCTTGCTACACTTCGTCCGGTTTCTACGCATTCTAAAAGACAAAATAACAAAAAGGAAACGAAATAATCACAAACAGCTGTTATCCAACACTCACTCAGGTCCAAACAACTTTAATTGCCCCATCTGGTCTCCTTTCAAGTCAGGTCCTGTGAGCCTAGCAATCAATGGGTTTTCTTTAAATGGCGTCACCAAATTGGTTTGCAATCACAGGAGGTGGGCGGCCATAAAAGAAGCGGGGACAAATTCACAAATTAAAAGACAGAAAGAAACAAAGCACACCTGGCTGTCTGTCCAGGTGTGACATTGATTATCAGTAAAATAGCTTATTTTCCAGGTAGATGTACTTGACAGGTGGGTAGAAGATTTATAACCCTAAATTAGGCACCAAGCATGGAAATTACTCATTTGAAAAATAAACTCAATCACACACTGATATTTCTATCACCACCAATCTGTTATATATATATGTGCGTGTGCGTTTCTAAAAAAAAAACGTATTTAATTTATTAATTAATTTTCCATATTTTTTCACCGTAGCACGCATTTTTCTGGAATAAGATTTATCGAATATTTTGGCCAACAGACCTAAAAATAATAATAATACTGTTTAAAAAATAAACAAAGTGTATATTTAAATATGAGTATTTATTAAAAATAACTTTTAAGGTGATTATACACACACACACACACACACACACACACACATATATATATATATATATATATATATATATATTCTTATATTCTTTGACGAGTGGACGGACTGATTCCTGCAGGGTCCGTCTACGAAATTCTAAGGCCGAGATGCTGAATTTATCATACGTTTCGTAGCAGGGATGACATCAGATACGTGCTTTTGGTGGCTTCATTCAGCAGCTGACAAGAAAGATGTAGATCGGAGTTGAAATACATTAGTCAAATAATATCACACATCGATAGACTAAACAGGAATTTGGGTTTACTCAGAGTGTAAAATTTCCTCAGGGAACCCTCTAGCTAAAAACAACAACATTTCTAAAAAGAATAAGTTCCACTTCCTTATTTGTTCCTTGTATGTTTGAAAAAGGATACAGGCGTTTATGAAAATTCAGGTTTTAAAATCTTTCTCGATGTGCTTCAGTTTAGTCAAAAGGTTAATATATTATAAATATCATCAATCTTAATGCCAGTATTGTTATCACTTTGTTGGCTTTTTATTATTCAAATTTTATTAACCAATGTATAATATATATATATATATATATATATATATATATATATATATATATATATGAGTTGAATATATGCATTGAATCCGACAAGATGATAGAATAAGTAAAGAACAGGTTAGGAAATTGTCTTTAATCTAACATGTTTTACTTTATTAAGTTTCTTCAGAGATTTGTTAATAAGACACTAATTTCATTTTTTCTTAATAAAACACGGATTTGAAAATTTCCAATTTCGTGTCTTATTAACAATTTTTTAAAATCCGTGTCTTATTAAAAAAATTAAAATGAAATCCGAGTCTTATGAACAAATTTCTGAAGAAACTTAATATAGAGAAACAAATTAAGGACACTTTTTCTACCTGTCCTTTAATTATTCTATAATCTTGTTGGATTGCAATTCATATATATATATATATATATATATATATATATATATATATATATATATATTAATTCAGATACTTCAATCCAAGGGAAAAAAGCAGGAAGGTAAATTCCAAAAAACCCGATCCTAATTAATATTAAAAATTTATTTTAATATTAAAAAATGATACAGGAAGAGAGCTCCATGTAATAAAATATTACAGAGCAAATATATATTAAAAAAGGATTAATTCAAAGATGTTGAATGGCCATTTCGATATGAAGATCCCCACGGGGAACGACACATCACCTCAGCAACAGAAAAAAACCTTTCAGAAACTGGAGAAAAATTAGTCTACTTTTCCTTTTTAAATAGATTGCAAAGAAATTAAAAAATAAATAATAAAATAAAATAAAATAAAAATAAAAATAATATATATATATATATATATATATATATATATATATATATATATATATATATATATATATATATATATATATATATATATATATATATATGTGGAAATTTGGTCTGAAGAGGGAAATTAATCGTGTGGGGACAAGGGAAGAAGGAAAACATTGTATTGATGGGAGAGGGGGGGGTTAGATATGCATTAATCATTTAGCGCGCCTGTGAATATTTTCGTCTGAGGAGCGGATTTGTAAAATTTCCGCGAAATAAACTAGTACCAGTGGATTTAAAAATTCGTCCGATTTATATATATATATATATATATATAAGTAAAGAACAGGTAGAAAAAGTGTTTTAATCTAATATGTTTTAGTTTATTAGGTTTCTTCAGAGATTTGTTAATATGACACAGATCTGAAAAAAAAACAACGTAAAAATTAAAATAAAACAGATACAGTATGTTGACTGAGGTTTTATATCATCTGTCAGATACGTGTCATGTGTAATAAAACAACAGATAATCTTTTGTATTTGTAAGAAACAATGCCTGTCTCTATGTATATGTTCCACGTGTAATATGACCAATGGATGTTTATTTTAATGCAAGTGTGTATCAACTTCTGTGTAAATGTATACATGCAAAAATAATGCATGTGTCAAGTGTATGTGTAAGCTACTCGCGATTGTTTGTGTGTGACAAGAATCATGTGTCATTTAATGCATAAATGTGTGTGTCGGTAACGTTAGTATGTGTGTGAATGATAAAACGGAATAAATTTTCTTTTAAAATTGTAGCCAAATAATGTATACAAGCAATTCCTTATATATATATATATATATATATATATATATACATACATATATATATATATATATATATATATATATATATATACATATATATATATATATATATATAAAGGCGGCAACTTTCATTCAAGCATCTTTCATTACATACGGCTAAAATGTAAGATTTATTTACATTATTTACTTTGTTCGGACTGTTGTCTTCATTTTTATTGTCATATTTACAACTAATTTAAAAAGTATAGACCAAAAGAAAGATTTAATTAAGTTCTTTTTTGAGTTTTTCTAAAAAGGCATCCTAACTTTTTCCTGTTTTGTAGGAATTAAGAAATGTTTTTTTATACAGAGGTAACCTAAATGATAATACTATTTACATCGAGTACTCCACCTGGATAAAATTAATATTAATAGGAACTGTTTTTGGGGATTTTACCTACATATTTTCTCTTTTTTGGATTTAATATATATATATATATAAATATATATATATATATATATATTAGCTCATCAGACCATATATATATATATATATATATATATATATATATATAGATATATATATATATATATATTTTAATTCAGATACTTCAATCCAAGGGAAAAAAGCAGGAAGGTAAATTCCAAAAACCCGACCCTAATTAATATTAAAAATTTTATTTTAATATTAAAAAATGATACAGGAAGAGAGCTCCATGTAATAAAATATTACAGAGCAAATATTTTCCGTGTTGCTTAACCTTACGTCGATTTAACACGGCTGTCTGTTAATTTTTAGTTACAATTCTCTTTCCTTTATTTTGCGAACCCAGAGGATGTCAATTTTTTCTTTTCTTGTTTATTTTATTTTATTTTATCTTTTTCTTTTTCTTTTCCTTTATTTTTTCTTTTTATTTTAATTTTCTTTTTTAATTTCTTTGCAAATCTATTTAAAAAGGAAAAGTAGACTAATTTTTCTCCAGTTTCTGAAAGGATTTTGCTGTTACTGAGGTGATGTGTTATCCCCCGTGGGGATCTTCATATCGAAATGGCCATTCAATATATTTGAATTAATCCTTTTTTTAATATATATATATATATATATATATATATATATATATATATATATACATATATATATATATGTATATATATATATATATATATATAGTCCTAATAATGAACTAATTGTTAATAGATCGATAAAATACCGTCTAAATTACGCAAAAATGGAAATAACACTAATATCTCGATTGGAAAGTTAAATTTATCAAAATAACACAAACATATTTCGAAATAGATCAGGATACATTTATTCAATAAAATCAGCATTGGCTTCAACCACGGCTTTCAGACAAATACTGAATCTTTTACAAACATTTTTACTTTGGAGAATTAGTTTTTTTCTACCCTGGCGCACGAACGAAAAATGAGTATTTTAAATTTTAAATAATTTAAAATTTAATTCGGAATGATCCCATTTCCTCTTCTCTGAATGTCTAAAAAACGCGGTTATTTTTTGTGTCGCCAATTTTTCTTCATCCAGCCACAAAGTTCAACAAAATGGCGGCATACGTTGTCCAACCGGATACTGCTTAATGCCGCAACTAAATATCGGTTGATCTAAAGAATGGTGTTCATCTAAAGATTTTTCATAGAAATTATGGGTTATATTGTGTTTATTTTCCTTGTTTTCATTGGTTGAAAAATATTGTTTGCTTTGCACTCATTTGTTACAGATTTCATTTTATATATTAGGTTGTTTCAAAAAAAAACCGCACAAAAAGTTCCATTTTGAAAAGCCATTTTAACATAATATTCACAGTATATTTCAGGTGAATTTTGGTGTACGTAATAGTTAATGTGTGCTCTTTAATAACTTTTAACTTATTTTCAGACAGAAATATTCTTGAAGCATAGAAGCCCTTAATTATGAACATCACAAAACATCATTTTCTTTTGTTTTCTTGCATGAGTTCAAACTTGGGAACAGTGCCTTCTAAATTTCTGCCAACATCAACAGAACATAGAGAGATAGACCGAAAAATGATTGAACAATGCAAAAGTGATTCCAGAAATTCCGTACTGATGATGAGAGCCTTGAAAATGAAGACAATCGTGCAGTACTGAGAACAAACAATTGCAAGCAGTTGTTTAGCAAAACCCATGTCAAAATGTCAGATAAATGTCTCAGACGCTTGGTATCAGCACTGCAACATGTCATTTGCAGTGTATTGGCAAGGTGAAAAAGCTCGATGAATGGATTCCTCCTGAACTCAGTGAAAATCAAAAACTTAGGCGTTTTGAAGTGTGTTCGATGCTATTTCTGCGTAACACCAATGTCCCCTTTCTTGACCGAATAATCAACTTGTGATGAAAAGTGGAACATTTATGATAAACGTAAGCGATCATGTCAATGGCAATATTTTCCAACGCAAAGTTGCATTAGCAAAAGATTATGGTGACCGTCTGGTGGTCTGAAATTGGTTTTATCCACTACTACTTTCTTCAAGCCAATCCGGGCATTAATGCAGTTTTACAGCAATCAACTTGCTGAAATGCCTGCACAGTTGCGAAAAATAAGACCTGCCTTGTTGACTCCAAATGGTCCAACTGTGCTCTCCACGATAATGCGCGGCCACATGTTACGAGAATGTCGTTGCAAAAACTCACAGACTTAGGATTCACAGTTTACTACATCTTCCAAACCCTCCTAAACTTTTACCCACAGATTATCATTTTGTAAGCACTTAAACACATTTTTAAATAGTAAAACCTTTAGGTCTAAACCACAGGTGGAATCAGCTTTCACAGATTTCTTTGCATCACAGCCAATAACTTTTATCAACGAGGAATAAAAAATCTCATCGCTCGATGGCACAGATGCATAGATGCTCATGGCTCGTATCTTTGACTAATTTTAACATTTCTACTGTTATTTTTTAAAAAAAATAAAATTATGTTTTTGAAATCGGTTACTATTTTAGTAACAACCTAATATATAAAAATGTATTTTTCATTTTTAATAGGGGTCACGAAAGAAATATTCACACTTCTTTTTGACCGTGACATCTGAAATATTAAAAGGAATTATCACCAAGTTAAAAATGACAACTTTCTTTTGGGCCCAGTTAGATCTTTACAACTGAGATAATCTCAATTAAGACGAATTATCTTCAAGTTACAAAATGACAAATTTTTTCTCGGCCCAATTAGAACCAAGCAATTTGAAAGCTGAGTAATCCTGTACACTTTTAATCACTTGTTTCTTTATTTTGCCCTTACTCATATTGCAGAAACTTTTGTTCATTGAAGGTGAATGATTTGAGGTGGTTGATTTTACGATATAACAAACCTAATTGGATTATTTAAGTTCTAAGTCTGTACACACATTTATGTTTTTATTATATTTGTGCCCGTGTGTAAATGAATGAAGGCATAACGTCACCATCACGAGTGGTCACACCAATCACCTTCGTAATCACACTCATTCTAGTCTTTCTCGATTGGGGAGTTAGGTAACCAGATATATAAGGGGTGCTATGGCCGCAGAAATTGTCTGACAGCAATGAATGTGTTCTTTTGCTTTTGTGGCATAGTGTAGATCCCTGTTGGTATCAATAGGGTGTTTCTTGACCCAGAGCAGCACTGCCTTCTCAAGGCGTTTGATGCAGGACCTCATGTTGAGTCAGAGACCCTAACAACAAATTCGGAAGTTCTTTTCGCATCAAAACTATCACTGTGAATTTTCAGAACTACCGTACCGTCGTAATCACCATCAGACTCATCCAACTCTTTCGTAACTGTCTGTATTGTCATCAGATATGCATCCAAATTGTACTACAGTAAAAAAGTAAATATTAATCGTGTTTGTATCCGAGTCAGTAAGTGAACAATATTTGTGTTTATACTTGAGTTTGTAGGTAAACATAAGTCGCATTTATACACGAGTCTATATTTAACACTGTCCATGTTTATTCTTGAATCAGTGGGTAAACATTTGTCGCATTTATAAGCTGAGGCTACAAGAAAACACGACAAGACTGTAGATTGACATAAGATGCCTGTATATAATTAATCATTTTCGCGTTTATACTTGAGACTGTTGGTTAACATTATTAATATTTATACCTAATTTAATAAGTAAATATTTTTCATATTTATATTTATACATACATTTATGGGTAAATATTTTTTTCTAATAATCTTTTCATACCAAGAATAGCAGGACTACCACTTGTGCACGGGATGTTACCGTGAGAGAGAAGGAAAAAAAAAAGGAGAAACAATGTACAGAGGATGTCGAAGAAAAGATAAAAGAAAGAAGGAAATCAAGGAGATAGAAAATTGCAATTGACGTTGCGTATAACATTTGGGAGATTGTATCTATCATGGAAGCAAGTATACGGAAGCGAGTTCCACAGTCAGGAAATGCGAGAAAAGAAGCAGTGTGAGAAGAAGTGTTGATTACATTTGACTGTTTTGACGGTAAAATGGTGTGTCCTAGATGTCAATCTAGTAGCATGGGTAAATTTATCTGGTCGGGGCACCAGGGAAAGAAGGTCTTCAGAGCAGAAGTGGTGAAAATATTTGTAGAAAAGATAGATGGAAGCCACATCACGCCGGTGAGAAAGTGACTGAAGTCGAGCTGCTAAATATGGATTACGTTGCAGATCCTCTTTTTGATATTGTTGAGAACCTCGAGATGCACGCGCACCCAATCAGATATGGCAACAGTACTCAATGCATGAATGCATTGTATATTTATAAATGTGCAGGATGGATTCTGACGGGAAAAAAATGTCTGGTCCGACGCAGTGACTCGAAATTATTAGTGGTAGATGTAGCTATTGATTTAATGTAGTCGTTCCACTTGAGATCGGTTGAAAGAGTGAGGACAAAAAAGGCGCAGTGTGTTGCTTTCTGAGAGACTAGCGTCTTCTATACTGATGGAAGGCAAGAAAGTTTTTCTGTGGTGGTTAATAGAGAGTATCTTAGTCGCATTAATACCTGAGTCTATAAGTAAACATTTATCACGTTTATACTTGAGACTATAGATTAATATTTTTTCATATTTTTTCTTATTTTACCTGAGTCTATAAGTAAAAATTGTTCGTATTTATACATGAGTTGATGGGTAAACATTGGCTGCATTAATACCTGAGTCAAAATAAAAGATGGATCGTGTTTCTTTTCTTTGTCTACAAGTAATATTGGCCGTGTATATACTTGAATCTATAGACAAAACGAGTGATGACAATCGTACACTAATGTTTTTACAGAACCAAACTGTAAAGCACACATTTTACAGAATCGCACCGGTATTACCCTTTGCACATTAATAAAAGACTATAAGCTGGCTAGTCAAAAGCGATGGCTATATGTTGGTTTGAATTTGCGTATGCAGATAGCCTTAAGAGTTAATTCCAGATTGTTCACCAAAACTCTGTATTTAGTGGAAAAAGTTGGTCGAAATGTGACGAAGGAGACATGTTTACTTATTTCATTTCATAGGGCCTTCAAACACACACCTTCAAACTTTTACGCGGTAAGTTAATATTTTCTGCACAAAACATTACTTGCTCTTATACTTGAATCTAGAAGTAGAAGATATGTACTGGCCGTTTTGTGTTTGTATTCGATTTTCTAGGTAAATATTAGTTACCTTTATAATGGTAACTACAGGTAAATATTTGTTGGGTTTATGTTTGAGCCTTTCTGCCATGTATTAGGCCTTATTTGACTCGATAGGTAAACATTGTTTAGGTTTATAATGGTGACAACAGGTAAATATTTGTCCGATAAGCACTTGAGACATACAGGTATGTATTGATCGTTTTTGTGATTATATTTGACTGTGTAGATAAACATAGGTTACGTTTATGATGGTGACAAAGATATGTTTGATATATAACGTGAGATTTGGTCTTTTGGGGGCTTATATTTGACTTTTTAATGGGGATTACAAATAAATATATGTAGGATTTATACTTGAACCTTATAGGTATGGACTGGTCTTTATGTGTACATATTCGGCTCTGTAGTTAAATATTGGTTACGTTTATAATATTGACTATTAGTAAATATTTGTCGGATTTACACTTAACCCTTTAAGTATGTATTGTCCCATTTTGTTCCTATCTTTGACGTTGTAAGTAAACATTGCTTGCATTTATAATGGTGACTATAGGTAAATATTAGTCTAATTTCTAATTGTATTCGTTTCTGATGGTAAACATTGGTTACATTTATAATGCTGAAAACAGGTAAATATTAGATGATATAAACGTGAGAATACCGGTAGGCATTGGTACTTTTGTGATTATATTTGCCTCTATTCAGCTATTAGCTACATTAAAAATGGTGAATACAGGTTAATATTGCTCGAATTTATACTTGAGCCTTACAAGTATCTTTTTTTATAATCATATCACCCCAAGCAAGGCATTTTACTGCCACTATTTTGCAGGGTTTATATAGGAGGAAAGTTATGAGAAAGAGTGACAGGTTATAAGGGGTGTCAGGAAGTGGGTAAGAGAAGGATGAGAATACTGATGAAAGTAGAGTGGACGAAGAAAGGAGCATGAGAGAAAGGATGCAGGTTAGTGAGATAGGAGATGACTATTGACTTTACATTTAAATTCTTGGAGATTATACCTGTCGGGAAAACAAATAAATGGAAGGGAATTCCACAGGCGGAAAGTGCGAGAAAAGAAGCCGATGGAGTAGAATTTGCGTTTACAATTTATTGGTTTCACAGTAAAAGGGTGGACCTAGTTGCTAATCTTGTTGCTCGAGTAAATTTATATATAGGGGGCACCAGTGAGCTAAGTTCATCGGAGCAGAAGCCGTTAAAGTATTTGTAGAAGAGACACAAGGAAGCCACATTTCGCCGGTAAGAAAGTGACTGTATCCGAGCTGCCAAGTCAGGATCTATCACATTCCATATTCTCCGTTGGATCTTGTCAAGGACACCCAGGTGGATAGCAGGAGCATCCAACCAGATATGGCAGTAGTATTCAATGCATGGGCGGATGGTAAATTTATATATGTACAGGATTGTTTCAAGCGCAAAAAACTTCCCGACTCTACTCAGAGAACCGACTTTCTTAGCAGCGGATTTAACTATGGATTCTATATATTCATTCCACCTGAGGTCTATTGATCATTTTGTGTTTATCGACTATCTAGTTAAATATTGATTAAGTTTTTAATAGTATTTTATCTAAATATTCTTCTGGGTTATATATGAGCCTTACAACTCTGTATTGATGATTTTGTGTTTACATTAGCCTCTGTAGGCAAACAATTGTTATAGCATAATGGCGACAACAGTTAAATATTGGTCTGGTTTATACAGGTATTGTTCCTTGTTTGATATTCGGCACTCTAGGTAAACATTGTTTACGGTTATAATGGTGACTTAAAGTAAATATTTGTTGCATTTTTATTTTTACTTATGATTGACATGTATGTATTTTCCCATTTTGTTTATATTCGACTCTGCAGGTAAACACTGGGTACGTATAAAATGGTGACTACAGATAAATATTCGGAGGATTTGATCTTAAATCTTAAACGTTTGTATTGTTTCATTTTGTGCTTATATTTTAACCTGTAGGTAAACATTGGTTACTTTTATAATATTGACTACAGGCAAATTTTTGCTAGGTTTCCACTCGACAGTTACAAGTATTTATTGGTCGTTTTCGTGTTCATATTCGACTTTGTATGTACTCGTTTGTTATGTTTATAATGGCGACTATATGTAAATAGTGTCGGGCTTATTCTTCAGTCTTACTCGTGTGTATTCGTCATACAGCTATATAGTTGTGCATTTTGTGTTTATATTCGACTAGGTAGGTAAATATTTGTTTATGTTTGACTATGTAGGTAAATATTTGTCGGATTTATACTTCAACCATAAAGGTATATTATATATTCGTGCATTTTGTGTTCATATTAGACTTTGTAGGTAAATATTTGCTTATATTCGACTATTATGGTAAATATTTGTTGGATTTATACTTGATCCATACAGGTATGTATTTGTGCATTTTGTCTTGATATTATACTGTATAGGTAAATATTTGTTACTCTATAATGGTGATTACAGATAAATATTTGTCTGATTTATATGGTATGTTTTATTTCTTTTTCTGTTAATATTATCCAAGTGACGGAGAGGATATTAAATCAAACAGTAATTAAAATATAATAATAATAATAACAATGTTGCATCTCTAATTTGTAAGTAGATGAGACATAATAATCTTCTTCCGAAAGATCTAAGAGGATATGTGTTATGGTGCCCTATTATATAGAAATTGACTCTTCCTCTCTTAATAAATACTAACCTAAGTGACTTCCGGGGAGGCAGTCAGGAAGCAGTCACAACGCAGTTGAGTGACAGTCTAGAGGCAGTCGAGATGCAGCGTAACAATACCGTTCGGGCTTACATTTCTATTTGTTGACTACAAACACTCATATTTGTATATATGATCTGTTATTCTAATACACTGCCTAAACCTGCCTTCTTGTTTTCCTTGTCTTTCTTCCTGGCCCAGACAGGCCACAACAACTTGGCGGCGAAGACTTCAGACCACAACAATTTGTTGGATTTATACTTGATCCATACAGGTATGTATTTGTGCATTTTGTCTTGATATTAGACTGTATAGGTAAACATTTGTTACTTTATAATGGTGATTACAGATAAATATTTGTCTGATTTATATGGTATGTTTTATTTCTTTTTCTGTTAATATTATCCAATATGAAATCAAATAATAATAATAATAATAATAATAATAATAATAATAATAATAATAATGTTGCATCTCTAATCTGTGGGTAGATGAGACATAACCATTTTCTGTCGAAAGATCTTAGTGTCGGAGAGGATATGAAATCAAACAATAATAATAATAATAATAATATTAATTTTTCTTTACTGAATGAAGATTGCCAAATTTTTCTTTCATTTTCAATATGGAATCCCATACGTGCCAAAACTTTAAATATGGTACCTCACGAGGGCTAAAAATATTCAAATTAAACAACTTCGGAAGCGTAATTCAATTCCGGATGAAAAGAGTCGCTGATTCGGTCATTGCCTGCTCGCGTCTTTCAATTAATGCATGATATAAATCGATAATTGAATTTTGGCAATTAATTCGAACTGCCAATGTGTCGGTCTGGAGCGGAAGACATCTAAAAACCGATCCGAATTAAGCAAGAGATTCATTAATTGGAAGAGCATGAAAACAAAACCAAGCGGGTGGCCAGAGGGTTTCTTCTCTATTTAGAATATAAAGACCTAAAGGCAATTTCTACAAAAAAACCTACATTGTCTCCACTATTGATATCTTTGTTAATTTTATTTCTGAGGATTCGTTGTCTACTGAGTCGGTAATTATGTCGTTGCCGCCGAAAAGAGTTGAATGGGAGAAGGAAGACGACAAATCATAACGTTTAGAGCTTACACTTTTTAATTTGTTGTTATAATCATTTCACCAAAGCAAGGCATAAATGCCACTGGTGTGTAGGGGGCTACAGTGAGAAAATACAAAAGGTACAGGGGATGTCGAAGAAAAGATAAGAGATGGATGAGAATCAAGTAGATAAATAATGCCAACGGTCATCGCATTTAAAATTTTGTAGATTGTAGTTATCAGGGAAGCAAGCAAATGGAAGTGAGTTCTACAAACAAGAAATGCGAGAAAAAGAACTATTAGAGTAGAAGAGGAGCTTAACTATTTCGACGATAAAGGGTGGGACCTTGGTGTCAATCTAGTAGCAAGAAGAAATACATGTGGTCGATGTCGCAGTAAAAAAAGCTCGTCAGGGCAGTTACCATGAAAATATTTACAGAAAAGACAGAGGGAAGCCATATCTCGTCAGTGAGAACGTGACTTTAAAAAAAAAGGCTTAAGCAACCTATTACCCGGATCGGTTATGCGAAAGCCACACAAGGTAGAAATCACAGTCAAAATAAAAATTATAAATAAAAAATATAAGTTCATATAGGGCCAATACAAAAATCTCGTTCACCCCAAATTCTATGATACACCCGCTACTCTACGAAAGCTTAAATTTTCATAAGGTGGTATTCATATAAAAGACAAATTTTATTGTTACCTAATTGTATAATAACGTATCATTTGCAATATAGGGGAACAATTCAACGAGAAAAATTTCAAAATAAATACGATGTATCTAAATACATATTAGAAACACGTCATAATAGATCATTCATCTTGAATAAATCAACAATGTTTTGCAGCAGTTTTCAACATCAACTTGAGATTTTTCTTGTTTAAAAATTGAAAAATTTTAACGCGTTCAATATCATGGATACAAAATAATTAACACTTTAACCCATAAATATAAGCTTACATTAAAAATTTATTTTATCACACACACACACACACACACACACACACACACACACACACACACACACACACACACATATATATATATATATATATATATATATATATATATAAATATATATATATATATAATTGGTATATTTAATCCAAGATTTTGTTGCTACAAGCTTGAATACTCGTATAGGGGAGTATGCGCGGGCGTTTGGTTGGAAATATTCTGGCAGCAGAAAGATGATTTTCTTTGAAGGTTTAGTACATTTTAAGTGTCCTTGGAGTTTCATTATTATGAGATTCATGGTTGGGAGATCACACCTTGTAAAGACGACACCGTGTCACCGGTTTCAGAATTGTAATAAGAGCCCGAAAAGAAAATTGATGCCGAAACCTATGACATTTCTCACTATTACGCATAGGAAACCGATGGACAAAAACACGTTTCTTTGATAATCACCGTTTTTGTGTCAAGAAACAGTGAGATTAACCAGTTTGTATTTATTTATATGTTGATTTATTATCGATGTTATTTCTCAGACTGCTTGCTATGTCTTTCAAAACATTTTCTGATTTAGATACCAAGCGTCTACTTATATTTAACAACGCCATATTGTAGTTCTCTTATATACAATAATGGTTCATATAGTGGAACATTTCAACTAGAAAAATGAAAAATAAAGGATAAACAAATAGAAGTTTGGGATGATTGGATAGAAGTGATCAGAAATGTTGATGACACGTCGCCATTGTGTAATGGTTAACAAGCCCGTTTCTTTTTTGCAAATCTATGAAACGGGGCTGCACTCTACTGCATCCTAATTTTCAAAAGGCGGTATTCATATAAAATAGAATTTTATCAAGGTAATTATGTACAATAATGGATCATATGCAATATAGGGGAACAATCAAATTGATCTACTATATTGGTTGTTTTTAGTTTGGATTTTATAAGCCTATTGTTATTTGTAATCATGAGGTTGGCAGTTGTTGATTTTCTTTAGTATATTCTATGTTTTACACGGATGCTAATGTCAAGAGGTGAAGTGTATTTCTTAAAGATGTGCCGCATGGTGAATTCCTCCTGTTCATAATTGTTGTGCGTCTGTTTGCAGCAAGACTAGTGCAAGGATCTCCTGAAAGATTTATGATACACGACCCACACGCTACTACCTCTCAATTGTCATCAGTTAGCATTTAGATAAAATAAAATTTTATTGTAAGCTAATTATGTACAATAATGGATCATATGGAATATAGTCGAACAATTCACCTAAGAAAATTAAAAATAAATACAATGTATCTAAATGCATATTCGAAACATGTTATAAATAGATAATTCTCTTAAAAATTTAACAATGTTTTGCGGCAGTTTTTATACTAGCAAACAAAATTAGTATAGATATAGTATAACAACAGTATGCATATAATATACATATTAGTATACATATTAGAAACATGTTATAAATATATAATTCTCTTTTAAAAAATCAACAATCTTTTGCGGCAGCTTTTAACATCAACTTGGGATTTTTCTATTTTAATATTGGACAATTTTAACATAATTAACGCTGTAGATAAAAAAAAGACTTTCATAAAATGTTTTTTTGAGACTTATGAGCAAAACAAATTCACGGATTTGAACGATAAAATGACCCCAGAATTGCGTCAAAATCGGTGAAATCTTTTCAACCTTTAAAAACCAATTTTAAACTTAAACAATTTTAAAAACTTAATTTAATTTATAACCTATATAAATGTAAATAAAAAGAGCAAACGTTGATAAGAAAGGGTTGATCACAAAACACTGACCGGTATTTTCTTAAGTTATTTGTTGTATTGTATTTATGTGAGAACAAGGTTTGGTTTGTTTGTTTTGTTTTACGGTATATCAACCTTCATAGGTCATTTATTGTTGGAAATGTTTTTTAGAATAGATTCGTACGAATAGAATATATATTATTTGTAAGAAATCAGTTTGTAAATCAGGTTTCATTGACGTATTTTGGTAAAGGATGTTTTGGCGAGACTTAGATGTATG
This sequence comes from Ascarosepion bandense, assembly GCA_037127315.1. Lineage (NCBI taxonomy): Eukaryota > Metazoa > Mollusca > Cephalopoda > Sepiida > Sepiidae > Ascarosepion > Ascarosepion bandense. The sequence goes on from JBBBDQ010001728.1 coordinate 987,260, forward strand.
ACTGGTATATATATTTTTTTTTTTCGAAACTTTATTGCTGTTAATATTTTTTTCCTTAAAAATATATTTTTATACTTTCATAGTGTTTTGACACATCTTAGGATGTGCGTTTTAGTGCAGTCAATATGGATTCGGAACGAGAAATTGGAGAACTGAGTTCGAATTCCAGTTGAATTCGTTGCATTCACTTACATGCAAATAACCTTGGGAAAGGCATTAATTAATCTGTTTTTTCTTTCCAGCTTCGGGCCAAATAACAGGACAGGTTGGGTTCTGTAATGGCAACCTGTTACGGGAGACCTGCCAGCACCATCGTGTATCACGTATGGAAGTATTTTGAACCTAGTTTGTGGGTTAACTATTTAGTAGGGATCCTAACAGATGATACCACTCCGGGTTAGGGCAAACCTGGGTACAACAGCAATTAAGAGGTGGTTCCATGCTCCTTAAAACTTCCAAATTAGAGGTCTTGCTACCGGATGAAGGTTATCGTCATATTCAAGACCCAGATATAGTTTATCGTCGTAATCAAGACGCGAGAACAAAACATTTCTTTATTAGACACTTAGGGTGTGAAATTATTGTTCTCTCAAGCCTCAAACTACGTTTCCGAAATATATATATATATAAAAAGAACAAAACTAAAAACAAATTTATAAATATGTTGGTGATAACAACACTCTCATATCAAGGTCAGTCAGTCAGTTAAGTGCCATACGTGATAAACACTTTGGCGATCATGTCTCAAAGGAGACATGACTGACTGGGCAGAAGATTATCCCGCAGTAAACTTCCATTACTTTATGTGGTAGACTGGTTGCCAACCAAGGCTATATAACCCAATCTGTCCTGTTATTTAACCCATAACTGGAGGGAGGTAGACAGATTACTACCTTTCTCAAGGGTATTTGCGCGTAAGTGAATACAAGGTATTCAACTAGAATTCGAACTCGGATCCCCGATTTCTCATTCCATGCCGATATCCACTGCACCAGAACGCACATCAGCTGATGCAAATATAATTCAAACCAAAGCTCTATGAGGCCCCATTAAAAGCAGCAGAAAAGTAGCACTCTCGATATTCAACATGCTTGTTGATAACGCACATCTGATACGCGTCTCCAACTCCAAAGGCTTCTAAAAATATTGAAGCTTTTATCATAACTCCACCCACCCCAAAGAGCTACTCCACATCTACGAACAGGGGCATAATGTTCTGACCATATTGGGGAATTAAAAAGACGTCCACCTTTCAACAACTTACAGACCATTTAAAATAGCTCATCTTCAGAATTCATTTTTAGGGCGATTTCGTGCCATAAGATTTGATTTTATTTTCATTTTCCCTTCAGGACGTTGACAATCATGCTTCTTTAAAATTTCATGTCTTTTCTAGCAATTAATATATCTTCTCTTTCTGTTATCTCTCCTAAACCTTGTTTCGTCATACATTTACTCAGGCTTGTTAGGTAGGTTATACGTTGTTTTCCTCTTCTCCTCTTGTTTTCAAGCTGTCCTGCGTGCATCAAATTTTCCAAACCATCTTTTCTCATTATGTGTCCTATACATTTTAAATGTATTTATTTGATGTTAAATCTGTTATTTTTGTTTTCATTTTTGGCAAAACATTTTATTCTCATGTTCAGTCTATGGAATTCTCAGTATCCCCCTGTAGAACAACATTTATGTCTTCTTCGTATATGTGGAGAATGTTCAGCATTTATTGACATTAAGGAGGACTGATATTACGTAACAGTTCAGCACATGCAGTCTTTGTTTCTAACGTGTCATTCACAATAGCACAAGTCAAATCTTTAACATAGCTGATAGATAATCCGAAAGCGCTAAGAATGAACAATCATTGTTCTTCTATGTGCCCTGTCCCTTCAGGACGTAGGCGATCGTGGCTTTCTACGTTTCCCTATCCCTGGGGGCTCTGAGCACGCCTTCTGTTACACCATGCAATCCTCGTTCCGTCATCCACGTGATTAGGTCCTTCAAATATGTTATCCGCTGCTTTCCCCTGTCTCTTTTTCCCTCTATCTGGCCTGTTAGTATCAGGTTCTCCAATCCCTCCTTCCTCATCGCTTGTCCCAGGAACTTTAGCTGTCTCTTCCTGATGCTCAGTATTAATTTCCTTTAAGAAATCTCTTCGTTACAAGACGAAAAATGATTTAGTAGAAATAACCTTTATATATTTACGGTATAATTGTATTTTTACGGTAACTGCTCGGAGAGGTCTTTTTCTTGGTGTTTCGACTACATGAATCTCAAGCGTGTTACTAGATTGGTATCAATGTCCCACCCGTTTTTAGTCGAAATAGCTAAATGCAATCATCACTTCTACTCCAAGAGTTTCTTTCTCGCACTTCCCGCCTGTGGGATTCACTTTAGATTTATTGCTTCCCTAATAACTGCATTCACCAAAAATTTAAATGCAATCTCCATCTTCTATCTTCTTGAATTCCGTTCATCTTTTGTTTTTTTCGCAAACTTTCCAATTTTCAAACTTCTCATTATATTTCGCTCCCTGTACATCCCTGCGTTCTAGTGGAATTATTGCCTTGATTGGAGTGAAATAATTAAAAAATATATATTCACCCACACACACACACACATATATATATATATATATATATATATATATATATATATACACACACAGACCCACATCCGAAAAGGTCGCAACCATGGTAGTGTTATGAGGATGCATTTATATATAAAAATATTATTAATAATGTATAAAAAGTTATAGTAATGGATTCTATTGTGTCCTAAGTGTTATTCCAAGAAAGTTCTAATTCATGAAGTAGTCGTAAAAATAAGGAAAATAGAAGTAGAACGCTTTGGAAGGTTCTAGAAAATTCCAGTAAAATCTAGAGAATTCGAAAGGTTCTAGAAATATACAAATTAGGTGTTAGCCCTATAAAAATAGGTTTTGGGCACTGAGTAGTCAGTTGTTACCAGGGTTTGCTGATGTTATCAACTCCGGTTGTTTTTCAAGGATTTATATCCAGCCGAAAGAATCTCTAAGAAGTTGCCGACCAACTAAAACCTGAAAGAGAACCTCATGGAACTCTATGGGTAAATACATAATTTTGACTCTTTCATTGACCATACTTAAAATTATTCTTTATATACTCATTTGAGGATTTCCAAAAGTATAACACTTAACTTTCTCGCTAAATTAACTGGGTAAAGATACTGGCTTTACTTTCCCCTTCTCTCCTCGTAACACTTACCAGTAGTAAACTCTATGGTTCTTGTTTTGAATGCAACAAAAATTGTATATTTGCAAATATTTTATTTGGTGTGTTTTGTAAATTAAATATTTGTCTGGGATTTATCTCTGAGTTTTAGTCAATCATTATTTTTCTTTTGTTACACTTAACACGTAACAAAATTAGGGGCTCGTCCGATTATAAAAACGTAACAAAATCCTCCGACGTTATCGTAACAAAAAATAGGAGCTCGTATATTTCGATAATATAAAAAATAAATAAATAACAAAAATTAAGAGCTCGTCCGTTTCGATAAATAACAAAAATTAGGAACTCGTACATTTTGATAAAATAAAAAAATATATAACAAAAATTAGAAACTCGTACATTTTGATAAAATAAAAAAATAAATAACAAAAATTAGAAACTCGTACATTTTGATAAAATAAAAAATAAATAACAAAAATTAGAAACTCATACATTTTGATAAAATAAAAAAATAAATAACAAAAATTAGGAACTCGTACATTTTGATAAAATAAAAAAATAAATAACAAAAATTAGGAACTCGTACATTTTGATAAAATAAAAAATAAACAACAAAAATTAGGAACTCGTACATTTTGATAAAATAAAAAAATAAATAACAAAAATTAGGAACTCGTACATTTTGATAAAATAAAAAAATAAATAACAAAAATTAGGAACTCGTACATTTTGATAAAATAAAAAAATAAATAACAAAAATTAGAAACTCGTACATTTTGATAAAATAAAAAAATAAATAACAAAAATTAGGAACTCGTACATTTTGATAAAATAAAAAAATAAATAACAAAAATTAGGAACTCGTACATTTTGATAAAATAAAAAAATAAATAACAAAAATTAGAAACTCGTACATTTTGATAAAATAAAAAAATAAATAACAAAAATTAGGAACTCGTACATTTTGATAAAATAAAAAAATAAATAACAAAAATTAGGAACTCGTACATTTTGATAAAATAAAAAAATAAATAACAAAAATTAGAAACTCGTACATTTTAATAAAATAAAAAAATAAATAACAAAAATTAGAAACTCGTACAACTCGATAAAAATAAATAAATAAAGAAAATTAAGCGCTCATTTAACTCGATACTATCGTTAAAACAAAACAAACAAAATAAACTCAATATACGTAAATCGCGAAAAGAAAATAACTGTATTTAAATATCTTTCGTAATTTTTTTTTTTTTTAATCAAGCAAGGCATTCCACTGCCACTATTTCGCATGGGGCTACATAGGGGAAGGTAAAGAGAAGGCGTGGTTAGACATAGGGAATGTCAGGAGGAAGGTGACAGATGAGTAAGGATAGCGAGGATGAGGTTTGGGCAGATGGGAATAGTTTTTGATAGAATGGGAGTAGGTTAGTGTGTTAGGAGGTGTCTATTGACCTTACATTTAAACTCCTGGAGATTTTAGCCGTCGGGAAGTGCGAGGAAAGAAACTGTTGGAGTAGAAGTTACGGCTGCATTTTATCGGTTTCACTGTAAAAGGGTGGGATCTAGTTGCTAATCTAGTATCTCGTTCAAATTCGTATTTAGGGGGCACTAGTGATCTAAGCTCATCGTAGCAGAAGCCGTGAAAGTATTTATAGAAGAGACACAGGGAAGCCACGTCGCGCCGGTGGGAGAGAGACTGCAGGCGGTCTGCCAAGTCGGTATCTATCACATTACAGACCCTCCTCTGAACCTTATCGAGAAGCCCGAGGAGAACAGCAGGGGCACCCGACCAGATATGGCAGCAGTATTCAATGCACGGGCGGATGGTAGATTTATAAATGTGCAGGATAGATTTAGACGGAAAAAACTTCCGGGCCCTACACAGAGAACCGACTTTCATAGCAGCGGATTTAGCAATGGATTCGATATAGTCATTCCATTTGAGGTCCGCTGAAAGTGTGAGACCAAGGAGGCGTAGTGTTTTACTCTCTGGGAGGCAAGCCTGGTCCATGCTAATGGGAGGTAGGTGAGATTGTCGATGATGGTTAATTGAGAGTAGCTTCGTTTTAGAAGCATTAAAATTTACTAGCCATTTCTTACCCCAGTCCAATATGGATTGGAGGTCTTTTTCAATCTCGGCTGCGAGGTTAGCTTTGACGCCTACATTAGATTTTTTTAGGAGGCGAGAGTAAACTGTGGTGTCCAAACGGCGTACAAACCTATTTGGGCTCTTATGGAATCAGGGAGATCATTAATGTATAAAATATAAAATATAAAATATAAAAACCAAAACAAAAAAAGATGTCGATTTCCGTAGAAAATATTTAAAGTTTAGCTGATGTTAGTGAATCATTTGAAGTTTTACAAAAATCGAACTTATTACAAATTGCGGACTATTTCAAATTAAATATAAACCAGTTTATGAAAAAGACAGAAATTAAAAGTATCGTAGCAGAAGAAGTAAAAAATAGAAATTTCTTACACTCATATAATATAAACAAAAAAGACGACCAAAGTTTTTTACGTCTTCAATTAGAAATGAAAAAATAGAGATGCAAGAAACAATAGAAATGGAACAATTAAAAATCCAAGCTGAAATAGACTTAGAAAAATTAAAATTACAACATGAAAATATAAGTCAAAATTCAGAGAATTCTTCCTTAAGTGCAGCATTTGATGCCGATAAATATATCAAATTAGTATTTAAGTTCTGTGAGAAAAAAGTGAAAACATATTTTCCTCATTTTGAAAAAATAGCAATAAATTTAGGATGGCCTTATGAAATTTGGTCAACACTCTTAAACACGGTTTTGGTCGGCAGAGCTGCTGATATATACTCGGCTCTCAGTATTGAAGAGGCCACAGGCTATGATAAAATGAAAAATGCTATTTTAAATGTATATGAATTAATTCCAGAAGCATATAGGCAGAAATTTCGGAAATTTAAAAAGTTCCAGCAACAGACATATGTTGAGTTCGCTAGGGAAAAAGAAGATCTCTTTGATAAATGGTTTAGATTGAAAAAACTAGGCAATGATTGTAATAAGTTACACCAACTTATTTTCTTGAAGATTTTAAGCGATGCGTTTCACACGAGATTCGAATACATCTCGAAGATAAGAACGTAGAAACGATTAACGAGTTCGCAGTAGTAGCAGATATCTATAGTTTAACTCGCAAAAAGAGTTTTGAAAACATTAAAATAAACGAAAACCAGCCAGGTTTTCGGCACAAATACACAAACACTGCCCAAACCTCTCCCTCATAATTTATCTCATAGAAGTGATATGCACAAAAAATAAGAAATACACCTAAAAGGTATGTTCCGACAGAATCAAAAATTTTCTGTGCCTTGTAATATTTGATATCTTTGTGGGTAGAATTGACAAAGAAGTGGATACAAATATTAGCGTTGAGAGGAATATTTTATTTTTTTTATTTTTACATACTTTCGTGTTAAGTGTCTGCTGGCAACAGAACACATGTTGCCTGCTTAGAAGCCAGATAGGTACTGGCCAATCTTTTAGGTCAAGCATGGGTCAGGGAGATAGAGAGAGTAGGGGAAAGAGAAACAGTAGCAGAGAAAGAAAAGGGAATAGATTTGGGTATCTTAGTTCTTGGGAGTTATTTAGAGACAGAGAGGGTAAAAGAAACAATGTATTCTCTGCATGGTAGTAGTATCTGACCTGAGGTCATTTTGGTTCATTCCTACAGCCTTTTGTAAGATGGATGATCCCATAATATACGATTGCCGTATCTGAAAAAGAAAACTGGAAGAAAAGAACTCCCTTCAGCTTCATGATTTTGTTATAAAACAGAGAACAAGTAACTCTTTTCCTCATTCTTCCTTTTCTAAACTAGATATTAGAAAAAATAAAAACTCATGTATGGAAAATTATAAACCACTTTTTTATTCCAGGTCTCTGTTTACATCGACAAACCTGAGAAAGCTAAGCCTATCCAAATCTAGCGAGACACCTGTGCGTCTCAAACCCTATTATTAGAAAGTATACTAGAACTATTGGAATCGACATTCACTGGCGATTTTGTTTTATTACAAGGTATTGAATTTGGTATAATTAAGGTTCCTCTTCATAAAATTTATATAAAATCGAAATTGGTGAATGGTCCGGTTGTAGTCGCTGTATGAGCAACCCTGCCAGGGTTTCCTTACTGTTAGGCAACGACTTAGAAGGTGACAGGGTAGTAGCAGAACAAATCGTCTGTGATAAAAGAGAAATAAACGATGAATTCGAGGTCGAAGAAAACAGTGAATTATGACATGATTCTGTTATTACTAGGGCAAAAGCAAAGAAACAACTTTCAGGAAAAGAAGATTCAGCAACACCAGCTAATTGGTTACAATTGAATGAAAACTTTATATCTCATCATTTAGAGCAAACAAATAATTCAGATAAAAAATTAACTAAACAACCTCCCCAAAAAAGAAATGGCACAGAAAAAAAAGAAAGACGATCTAAATAAAAATCAATTTGTTATTGAAAAAGAAAAAGATCCTGAAATTTGTATTTTAAAAAATAAAATACTCCCTTTCGAAGAAGCAAGAAAAGTTAGAGAATGTTCTTATATGAGAGATGGAATTTTAATGAGAAAATGTCGTCTAGTGGATGCCAGCCTAAATGTGAGTGGAAGGTAATAAAGCAAATAGTAGTCTCGAAGGTATACAGACAAGAAATACTAAACATAGCTCATGATACTCCACTGTCAGGACATTTAGGAACAAAATAAGACCTGTGAAAAAATATTAAATCATTTTTACTGGCTGAAACTTAGGCAGGATGTCGTTAATTTCTGTAACTCCTGCCACACATGCCAGGTGGTTGAAAAACATAATCAAAAGATACCGTCCGCCACTCTGAAACCTATTCCAGCATTTGAAGAACCTTTCAGTAGAGTACTAGTTGATTGTGTTGGTCCTCTTCCAAAAACAAAAATAGGAAACCAATATCTATTGACAATTATGTATGCATCAACTCGCTTTCCAGAAGCTATCCCTCTAAGAAATATTAAGACTAGGACTCTTGTTAAGGCTTTAACTAAGATTTTCTGTTTAGTCGGATTACTTCGGTTATTCAGTCAGACCAATGTTTCAATTTTATGCCTTGTTTATTTCAACAAGTAATGAGTGAAATGGCTATTAAGCAATACAAATCCAGTGTTTATCACCCCGAATCACACGGTGCTTTTGAGCGTTTTCATCAAACAGTAAAGTCTTTGACCAGAAAATATTGTTATCAATATAAAAAGAATTGGGACGAAGGGGTTCATTTTGTTTTGTATGCCGCTAGAGAAGCTGTTCAAGACACTCTTGGGTTTAATCCTTTTCAATTGGTTTTCGGACATACGGTTAGGGGTCCGCTAAGACTTCTAAAAGAAAAAAGGGTAACTGACAAAATGAGATGCATCATTTAGACTATGTATCAATTTTTAAAGAGAATTATACAATGCTTTCAAAATAGCACTAGAAAATCTAAAAATCTTCCAAATTAAAATGAAGTCTAGATACGATAAAAATAATAAAGATCGTAAATTTGAAAGTGGTGACAAAGTTTTAGTATTTTTGCCAATTCCTAATCATTTTCTGCAATCAAGATATTTTGGTCTTGATGAGATACGAATAAAAATTAACGATTTAAATTATATTATCCGCACCCCAGATCGAAGGGAAAAGAAAAGAATTTGCCACATTAATATGTTAAAAAGTTATATCGATAGAAATTATGTAACTAATATTAAACCAGTTTCAACCTTCATAAACATAAATAATACAAATCAATTTGTAGATGATTTAGACTATAATAAAGATACAGTTATTAGGGAGAAGGACATGGGTCAGAGTAGTCATTTAAAAAACTCGGAAATCCTATCTAATTTAAATGTAAAATTTGAATATTTATCCAATAAGAAAAGAAAAGAAATTCATAGTTTGGTCAATGATTCCAAAAATCTTTTTCCTGGTGTTCCTGGAAAAACAACAGTTGCGGTACATGATGTTTTAGTTGGAGATGAAAAGCCCATCAAACAACATTTTTACTGGGTAAATCAACAATTGAGAGCAGAGATTAAATACATGACGGATAATGACATCATTGAACCAAGTAACAGTCAGTGAAGTTCTTGTATTCTCATACCAAAACCTGACAGAAACTACCGATTTGTAACAGACTTTCGAAAAGCAAATGCAGTAACCAAAAGTGACTCCTTTCCAATTCCTAGAATTGATGACTGTATTGACAACATCGGCAAGGCGAAATATGTCAGTAAATTTGATTTAACGAAAGGTTATGCCCTTAACTGACAATGCTAAAGAAATTTCAGCACTTTTGACTCCAGATGGTTTATACCAATATAAGGTTTATGCTTTAAACGTCAATCGAAAACATCTATATTCTACGGACTATTAAAGTACATGACACTAGATCTCCCAATGAAACCAATTATGTCCGGAATAGGTAGCGCCTTAGATAAATTAATCGATATACTAAAATTTTAACCCCACTTCTAGTTACAATTAGTTCCCAGCATACAAAAAGAAATCCTGTGATCTTTTAAATAAGTTAAAAAACATAGATATCAAATACAAATATGAACGTTGTTTAGATATAAAATTTTACAGAAATAAATATATAAATTTAAATTTATTGCAAACCAACTTAATAAAAAGAAAAAGAAAACTATTATATTTCTACACATACGGTCGCAAAAATGTGCTATTTACTCACTAATCAATGTTTTTCACCTTCGATAACAATTTTTATGGGCAAACATTTGGTTTACCGATTGGTTCTCTTCTAAATGGAATGTTTGCTTGTCTATTTTTGGAACTTTTAGGAAGTCCTCCTCACAAAAATGTTTTATCACAAAATTCTATTTATTTTATTTCTTGTGGATAATCGTCGACAATTTGTTGTGGAGTTGTGGCGAAACTTTGCCGTAAAGTGTAGTGATCGCTTTGTGCCAGAAGTAAGACACGGAACACAGAAGTTAGTTTCAAAACAGTGAATTAGCATAACAAGATATTCAAAACAAGTGTTAATAAATAGTAATATGAAAATAAGTAAGTCCGAAGGTATTATTACGCTGCCTGACTAGTATCTGTCGTTAACTGCTGTACTTGACTGTTTGTAATTATTACTGTTGACTCTTATCTAGCAGTCACGCAAGTAATTTATATAGCTCAAGAGGAAGAGTTCATTCCCCGTAGTAGTGTACCATAACAATAGAGATCATTGTCTTTGAGTAGATCTACAAAACAGTTTTAGCCGATTTATCCAGCAAATTTTATAACGTCGAACACACAATAGATTTTACATCCTAACAGCATTTTATCCTTCATGCTAAATAGGACTAATAACGACCTTCACTTAGAGGTTTACAGAAATCTATCAACAAGAATGACCTAATCAATTTTTATTTCCTTCATTGTAACAGGGGAAAATCTGAAATTATTACAGAATTGTGTTTAAGACCTCGAAGAATCTTCAGTCTTCTTCTATGTGCCGTGTCTCTTCAGGACGTAAGCGATCATGGCTCTCCACTTCCCTCTATCCCTTGTTGCACTTAATATCCCTTCACCTGTTATTACGAAAAACCCCTGCTCCACCATCCATTTGTTCGTCCATCAGGTATGTTGCGCGCTTGTTTCCCTTGTCCGTCTTCCCCTATATCGGTCCCGTGAGCATCAGGTTCTCCAAGCCTTCCTTAATACATATCCCCAAAACCTCAGCTGTCTTTTCCTGATGTTAAGTTTCCTTTTAGAGTCCATTCTCTTCAAAGCCTTGTCATAAAACTTTTAAAAAGATCCAATAACCACATTATCTCATCAACAATAGTAAAAGAAAGGCATACTAAATATACAACCACAAAATAGTTAATAAAAATGACAATAAACTGTTAATACTAATTAATTAATTAATAAACTGTTAATACTAATTAATTAATTAATAAACTGTTAATACTAATTAATAATAAAAATGACAATAAACTGTTAATACTTATTACTATAAGCATTTCTTTTAATGGGTTGACGTGTTTGAATTGCTATCCCTTTTTCTATTTTATTTTTACTTTATTTTTTTTTATTCTTAAAACGTGAATTTAATAAACAAACGGTTTCAGATTTCTCAATTTAGGCCGGTTGATATTAATTTCATGGTTTTAGAAAATAAAACAGTGTTGATTACTCAAATATGTGCATCCATAATAACACACACACACATACACACACACACGCACGCACGCGCACACCCCCATATATATATATATATATAGATATGAAAGAATGAATAAATAGAGTAAAAATACACTGTTCGTAGCATTTACTTTTTTTTTTAAAAGGGTCTAATACAGAGTAAAACAATATATAATGATGTTTTCCTTATAAGTCATTATTATAAAAACATTTTACATTGCTATATAAAATCTTTTATCTTTCAGTAGGATGTGTGTGGATGTGCGTTGTGGTTCAGTGGATATCGGTTCGGAACGAAAAATCGGGAAGCCGAGTTAGAATTCCAGTTGAATTCTTTGAATTCACTTACGCTCAAATGCCCTTAGGAAAAGTATTAATCCGTCTCTTCCTTCCAGTTATGGGTTAAATAACAGGACAGATTGGGTTCTACAGCCTTGGTCGGCAACCAGTCTACCGCAAAAAGAAATGGCAACCCACTACGGGATAATCATTTGCCCAGTCAGTCATGTCGCTTTCGAGACATGATCGCCCAAGCGTATATCATGTATGACACTTAACTGACGGACTGACGATAAATTGTACTTTGCAGACAATGTCTGGTAACCAGAGTTACTAATCATCGCCTGACTAAATACAATTCATAGAATTGAAACATTAAATTTTTTTTGTGTCGCGATAAAAAAAGATTTTATCATAATCATCTAAAATAAAAATATTATAACGAGATATATATATATATAACAAAAAATTATATATATATATATATATATATATATATATATATATATATATATAACAAAAAATGACTCATCCTCCTGTCTATACATACATCGCTATACTAATATTTCAATATTCACTGGTCTACACCAACAATACTTCTAAGCTATAATCACATCTCACTCCAATATATTCCACTAATACGGCGGCAGTTTTCATTTTTTTTATTTCTAATTTTAATTTATATTTTAAATTTCCTTATATATATATATATATATATATATATGACCACCCCGAAACTGAAGCACATTTTACTGCTTAACAATAATAATAATAATAATGATATATATATATATATATATTTATTGGGCTCGTTTTCGACGTATTAGGGTCATGCAGCTCTGTTTTTAGAACAAAATTGATATATGAGAGTCAGACTAATAACACATCATTTGATTCTAGTGGTGAAGGAGTGTACAGAACTAACCACAGTTTTTGGAACTGATGCACAGCAGGCCACAAAGGACCCAAACGGCACTCTGCAGGTTTTGAATTCAGAGTTTTCCATCCCCTTGACAATTCGCCATCCAAGTCTATAGGACC
>JBBBDQ010001728.1:1002500-1010000 GCA_037127315.1 Ascarosepion bandense
AGGGAACTTTTGAACGCGCAACTTTGAAAATTACAAGGAATTATGGCGTTTTCATCCATGGTTGTATGAACCTAAGAGGTAATTTTTAGTATGGTTACACTTAGTCATAATATCCGTTTTTTTATTCAACAGTTAGCTTTTGTTTGGGAATAGCATAATCTCTAACTTTTCTTCTTGAGACGGTCTACATATTTTGTCACGGTTGTAAGGCTTGCCTTTTCCATGTTTTGATTTTAATTTCCACACGTGGCTAGCCAATTTTGTACAGTTTTTTAATTTTTCTATTTTAAATGCAGACTTGTGATTGAACCACCTGGTCTTAAAAGTGTCTTTGGTTGAACCCAAATATATTTTTGTTTTGGCCATATACCTTTGCCTTGTAAATGATTTCTTTTGTGTTGCCAAGTCCTTGAAGTGGACATTTATTTTTGCCCCTGCAGTTGCATTCTTTATTAGTGGTCTTGTTTTGTACAATGCTATCTAAATTTCTGGCATTTTGTTTTTATGAAACTATCTAAATTACTAGTACAACTATAACTTACCTTGATTATGTTTCTATTAAAAATTTTGTTTAGTTCTGATACTTTTGGAAGGTGTCTATCAGTTTAAAAAATATTTGTCCTATTTTGGTCTTTACCTCTAAATTAAATGGTGGGTTGAACCAGATTATATTGTGTTTTCTATTATCGTTTTTTATTTGTCGGTTTGGTTGAGAAATATATTGTAAAATGTTTTTATGGCCATATTTTCTTAGTGCATCTTCATAGATATTTTTTTATCAAATATTAATTTGTTTGACGAATTATTTGATAGTCGGTGTTTTATTCCTTTGTGAATGAGTTTAATTATACTTTTGGGGTGATTAGATTTTGTATTTATGTATATTAACTTAGTGTTTGTTTTCATGTATGGCGAGACATTGCCAATTTGTAAATTAAATCTAAATATTGTACCACTTTTCTCTTTGATTCTACTATTATATCAAAATCTAGTTCTTTGAATAGTTTTCTCTTTTGTTGTCTGCTCCTCTCATTAATCCGTTATCTCTATATAATCCGTAGTTGTCAATATAGATTATTTTGTTAATTTTATTTAAAATGTATATGCCCATCAATTCTGAAATGTCTGCTCCATCATACGATCCTTGTGGTACATCGAATGGTACGTTGTTGGATTTCTTGATCCATGCTTTACCTTTGTGGATTTGCGGCAATGTAGGATTATGTCAAGATGTTCAGATGGTATTTTTATGTACATTTTAGAAACATTAAATGCTTTCATTAAATCTTTTTTCAGAAATTGATGGGTAAAAGTTTTATGTCATATTTAATGAAAGTGTATTTATTATTGCATTCAATCTTTTGTAACCAGGAAATACAGTCACTTGTGTTCTTCCACTGGTTTGCTTGATTGGCTGCTCTTAGCAATTTACAAAAGTAAAGCATGGATCAAGAAATCAAACAACAGCACATTTGATGTACCACAAGGTAGAAACCTAGGTCGCGTAATAACTCATGGTAACAACCTAGGTCGCGTAATAACTCATTTACAAATGGAATATATATATAAACAATATATAAAAGTAATAAAATAAGGTAAAAAATTGGGTAAAAAGTTTATAGATAAACGAATCAAAACGTGGAATTCTGTTTATCCGGGTATTTACAAAATAAAAAAGATTAATTTATTTCTTTAAACATTTTTTAATCAATACTCGTATTCGAGTAAATACTCTGTTTTTTTTTAAATTAAACACTATATATATATATATATATATATATATATATATATATATATATATATATATATTCATATAGATAAGTGTGAGCTTGTAACCCTGGGTTTCACGCTTTTGCGATCGTCATACAAACTGAGTAATTTTTTTTAAATTGCCAGCAACTAAATACAGTATATAAAGCCAAGGTAAGTGCAAACAACACAATGTATTACATCGGTGCCACTTAGATGACCATTTAAGAAAAGAAATTACAACCACAATCTTTCATTCTCCAACAGAAAATACTTGAACAGCACTACACTATCAACATACGTATGGCGTCTAAAAGACAGAAATATTTCACCAACAATAAACTGGGAAATACTGAAAAAAGCACCTGCTTACAACAACATTACAAAAAATGCCTACTTTGCCTACATGAGAAAATAGCAATTATATCACATACCCCACAGAAGAACTTACTAAACACGAGATCAGAACTAATTTCCAAATGCAGACATGAAAATAAATACCTATTATCACAATTTATACCAAACGGATAAAAAAAAAAAAAGAATCACACGTCTCTGCCATAGTAAAATTAATAATTAAAAAACACTAGCAAGCATTACAAATTATAATTTCCACCATGTAAATATACGCAACCACAAAAAATAATAAAACAAGCCAATAACTGACTTTAAAACAAAAAATAACAATACAGCCTTAAATAAAATAATAGCAATTCTTACCTACCATAGTTTCACACAGAATCCATCAAAAGTACATATGTACGTACGAGAAATCGACAACTATTCGCGCGTTGACATCGCTACACACCATTCGAATATGCCAACCGAATGAGTGTGCATGTGTGCAACGGCACACATATACATATATATACCGAACCCCGCACGATTCGCATGTGTATGTTTATGCAAGCCTCAGTGACCGAACGCGTGTGTGTGTGTGTGTGTGTGTCCTTGCGCGCGTTGATGGGTGTACAAATGTATATATATATATATATATGTCTGCGTCTGTCGTGACGACAGATTTTTCCCCCACTTTTTTTTTTTTTTTTTTTTTTTAATCATCTCACCCCAAGCAAGGCATTCCACTGCCACTATTGCGCATGGGGCTACATAGGGGAAGGTAAAGAGAAGGAGTGGATAGACATAGGGAATGTCAGGAGAAAGGTGATAGATGAGTAAGGATAGCGAGGATGAGTGTCGGGCAGATGGGAAGAGTGTTTGATAGAATGGGAGCAGGTTAGTGTGTTAGGAGGTGTCTATTGACCTTACATTTAAACTCCTGGAGATTGTAGCCGTCGGGGAAGCAATCGTTTGGAAGAGAATTCCACAGTCGGGAAGTGCGAGGAAAGAAACTGTTGGAGTAGAAGTTACGGCTGCATTTTATCGATTTCACTGTAAAAGGGTGGGATCTAGTTGCTAATCTAGTATCTCGTGCAAATACGAACCTAGGGGGCACCAGTGATCTAAGTTCATCGGAGCAGAAGCCGTGAAAGTATTTATAGAAGAGACACAGCGAAGCCAAGTCTCGCCGGTGGGAGAGAGACTGCAGGCGGTCTGCCAAGTCGGTATCTATCACATTACAGACCCTCCTCTGAACCGTATCGAGAAGCCCGAGGAGAACAGCAGGGGCACCCGACCAGATATGGCAGCAGTATTCAATGCACGGGCGGATGGTAGATTTGTAAATGTGCAGGATAGATTTAGACGGAAAAAACTTCCGGGCCCTACACAGAGAACCGACTTTCATAGCAGCGGATTTAGCAATGGATTCGATATAGTCATTCCATTTGAGTTCCGGTGAAAGTGTGAGACCAAGGAGGCGTAATGTTTTACTCTCTGGGAGGCAAGCCTGGTCCATGCTAATGGGAGGTAGGTGAGATTGTCGATGATGGTTAATTGACAGTAGCTTCGTTTTAGAAGCATTAAAATTTACTAGCCATTTCTTACCCCAGTCCAATATGGATTGGAGGTCTTTTTCAATCTCGGCTGCGAGTTTAGCTTTGACGCCTACACCAGATTTTTGTTGGAGGCGAGAGTAAACTGTGGTGTCATCGGCGTACAAACCTATTTGGGTTCTTATGGAATCAGGGAGATCATTAATATATATCAGGAAGAGTGTAGGACCTAAGATGGAGCCTTGGGGGACACCTGCGTTTGTATGGTAGTTCTGAGAGGCATGTCCGTTTAATACCACTTTCATTGTGCGGTTAGAGAGGAATGACTGGATTAGTTCAAACAAATGTCCAGTTATACCATAGCTCCGCAGTTTACATAGAAGGCCAGCATGCCAAACTCTGTCGAACGCCTTAGATATATCCAATGCAACGGTTCGAGCTTCGCCATTCCTGTCGAGTGCCTGGTATATGTACTCGGTGATGGTCGTTAGCATATCAGCAGTAGACCTAGTGAAGCGGAAACCATATTGCTTGTCCGAGAGGAGCCTGTGTGCTGTGAGATGCTGAACCACCTCGGCGTTGATAATGGCTTCGAACACTTTGCCAAAGATCGGAAGAAGGCTGATAGGGCGGTAATTTGCAGGGTCAGAGGGTTCTCCAGTGTTTTTAAATATAGGAACTATATAGGAACTATAGAGGAAGATTTCCAACAGGCAGGAAAGCAGGAAGCAGATAGATAGATAGATTTTTTTTTCACAAAAATACACGAATATAACCAATTTAAAAAAAAATTAATCAGTTTGTCTGACGATCGCAAAAGCGTGAAACCCAGGGTTACAAACTCACACTTATCTATATGAATATGTCTGCTCTAACACTGATTTTGAGCGCTTTTAAATAAGTACCATAATATATATAACAAATTGCATATTTATATATATACATATATATATTGATATTTATAATTATATACATACACTTTTCACACACAACACACACACACACACACACACACACACACACACACACACACATATATATATATATATATATATATATAGGCCTAAATATTCCAGAAATCTTGTTAGGAAAATATGCCTCCACAAGCAACATTCAAACATGCGACCCCTAGGCCTAGGAAATCTGTCAACTGATCAGTCGTGTCTAAACCCCTCGAGTACGAAGAAATTTGCAGTAAGACAAAACCGAATTAAGCTTTATAAACACATCATTTCCCGATTTTTCGCAATATTCATATCTGTTCTATTTTCGTATCTTAATATAAATTCTTGTAAACAAAGTCAATATATTTACTAAATTTTACGAAATCTGAAAGTATTTTCAGTTTATTTGTTCAAACATTATTTTTAATGGATACTCGTATTTGAGTAGATGTTCTGTTTTTATAATGAAATAGAATATTTTGTATAAATCTATCAGTCTGAATATTTGTGAAATATTGTAAGGAAAGTATGCATCCTCCGGTAGGATTCGAACCTGCGTCCCCTAGACCTAGGAAAGCCATCAATTGATCTGACGTTAGAAGAAAGCTTAATTAATAAGGCTTAAATTGGCTTTAACAGCAAATTCATTCGTGTTCACCTGGTTAAGACACACCAGAGCAATTAACGGATTCACCTAGGTCTAGGAGTCGTAGGTTCGAATCTATACTGGTAGATATAAATAGATATATCGTTTAACTACATAAAAAACATAAAAAGTGTGTTTAGTCGACTCCGAGTATCCAGTAAAAATATTAGGTTATGTCTATAGCATGATTCTGAGTTTCAAGCACTTTGCATACAGTTGCATACATATAGTTTTATGGTTTATTTTCATCGATAAGTTTATTTTAGTTGTGGGTCTTTATTTACCCGCTATTCTACGTGTATTTCTTTTATAGTTATGCCATTTTGGTTATTGGTGTCCAATAAACCGTTCTGAAGAACTGCTGGACGAAAAAGGTCGCTTTATGAGTGACTTCCGTCATTTTCAAAGTCATAACTATATATATATATATATATATATATATATATATATATATACACATAAAAGTGTAAGAATAATGGAAGTATTATTAATAAAAAAGATAATCACTCAATAATATCTAATATGAACACGGCCATAATGTGCTGTGTTTGTAAAAAAAACTTTCCATAACTCTCTGTGTGTGTGTGGGTGTTGTATTGAGTTATATTGCTTAGTGCCAAAGCTACTGTTTTTTTTAGTGTTAACTTATAAAAAGATAATTTTGGAAGCGATTTTGTCGTAAATTGCAATTCATTGAGATAGATGGATAGATAGATAGATAGATAGATAGAGAGGGATAGAGAGAGAGAAAAAAGAAAGAGAGTTAAAAGGATTATTGTAGAGAAGTTTACCCTGCAGTTGAAAAAAAAAACTGAGTAATGAGGACTTGACAATGGTACAGCCGGCATTACTCTACTCAGTTGAGTGACAAACTCTACACATTAAACACACACACATTATATATATATATATATATATATATATATATATGTGTGTGTGTGTGTGTGTGTGTGTGTGTGTGTGTGTGTGTATTATTCAGAATTCAGCCGATTATGAAACCTTCGTTTTAACTTTTCAGTATCTTCAAGAGTTTTATATTAATTTATTTTCCAAAGTTTTTCCGAGAGCATAACAGGAACTTTCAAAGCGCATAACTGGAAGTTTGAAATAATGGAGGCGCTAGTCAAGAATTGTAAACAGTTTTATTCGGGTTTGTAAGAACCTAAAATATATTTTCTGAGCTGCTTACAGCATTATTTCAGAATTTTCATTTAGCAACCTTTCTCATTCTGGAAATGTTACTATATCTCACTTTTACTTCTTGGCATAATCTGCAAACATCACTACCATTGCAAAGTCTGGCCTTTTTTTTAAAAAATATGCTCCAAGTTACATAAGATTCTTTGCCATTAATTTTCTTTTAACATGTGGTTGTCTAGTTTGGTACAATTTTTAAAGCTCTCGAGCTTGAATGTAGACTTGTTATTATACCAACGAATTTTAAAATTTTCTTAAGTACATCTTATATATATATATATTTATTTGTTCATCTGTATCTTGTACTTCTACTTTGTAATACATCATTCTGATTTACAAACTCCGTCAAGTGGGCATTTGTTTTTGTATCTGTAGTTACAATTTTCATTAATGATATTATGCTGCACGTATGGTTTTAAAAAAATCTAGCGTTGTTGCTTCTTTATATAATTTTTCTAAATAGATTTATATAGATATATAGGAATAAGATGAGTGCGTGGAAAACCCTAGCAAAGAAATCTTTGAGAATTCTGACATTTGGTTAGATTGGTCAGCTCACAAATTCTTGACATATATTGCAAAGAAGTGAAAGTTTTAATATTTCCAATTACTTTCACGCTCAAATCTCTCTAGTTATTAGTAAATATAAAATACTTTCATCAGTGTCTGTCAGTTTGTCTGTATTTCTTCTTTCTCTGCTTCGTTTGACCTCTTCTGTCTGTCTGTTTCACTCTTTATATTGCAACTTTGTATTGCAACTCCATTTTACTTTGTTGTCTCTCTCTTTCGTCTCTCCCCTTCATTTCTTCAGTTTTGGCACAACATTTTGTCTTTTTTTCTTTTCTCTATTTTCTCTCCTTTTCATTCTTTTTCTCTATTTCCTCTTCAGCCTCTTTCTTCTTAATTCCTTTTCCTTTGTCCCACTCTATCTTTATTTTATATCTCTTCCTTTCTATTTCGTTTCACTTTCCATATTTTTTTCATTATTTCTCTCTCTAACCTCACTTAGTCTTCATTTCTTCTCTTTTAGCTCCATCCTTTCTCTATTTTTTCTTTTTTCCTTTCCTTC
>JBBBDQ010001728.1:1015000-1192500 GCA_037127315.1 Ascarosepion bandense
TATTTGACTTTATTTGATGTGTATTTTCATCTGATTTGGATATTCTAATTAAATTTGGTTAGGTATTCAATTCGGTATATATTATCATATTAATATTTGCAAAGAATTAATCTAACATTGATCGTCGAGTTATATAGTTATGGAGTATTTAATCTAACATTGATTATCGTCTCAATATTCGATAGATTTTAATATAGCATGCAGCATCAGGTTAATATTTAACACGGTTTAATTATAGCACTAGTTGTTAAATTAATATTCAATAATTGTGATTTTTGAAGCATCAATTTTGTCATTGTTTCTGAATTTTTTATTAGTACCTGGTACAAAATGATTGTATTTATAATTCTTGTTTTTTTACTTATTGATTATATATATATATATATATATATATATATATATATATATATATATATATATATATATATATGCCTTTCTTTCACTCTGTTTATATTAGAATATATACTTGGGTGTATATGTCTCTTTACTAATTAATGTATGCATATCTATGGTGTACATATGATTTTTGATATTAGTAGATATATTGATATTTTGTATTACTTGCTAATGTGCATGTGTATTTGCATATGTTGGTATGTATGTGTAAATATATAGGTGTTCCTTTATATATGTCAGTCAGTTAAATGCCATACGTGAAACATGCTTTGAGCGATCATGTCTCAAAAGAAACATGACTGGCTGTGCAGAAGATTATCCCACAGTAGGTTGCCATTGCTTTCTGCGGTAGACTGGTTGCCAGCCAAGGCTATAGAACCCAATCTGTCTTATTATTTAACTCATAACTGGAGGGAAGAGACGGATTAATACCTTTCCTAAGAGTATTTGTGCGCAAGTGGATGCAAGGAATTCAACTGGAATTCGAACTCGGCACCCCTATTTGTCGTTCCGAGTCCATATCCACTGAACCACAACGCACATACATTCTCATATTTATGCATGTATATGTATTTGTGTGTATATATGTTCGGTTCTCCATATATGCGTGTCTATACAAATATATGTATGTTTATGTATATGTATGCATTTGTATATATATATATATATATATATATATATATATATATATATATTGGGGTTATCGATTTACTTATGAATTCAGTCCTTTGGACGACTATACATACGTTCTTCTCAGGTCTTCTTCGGTTTTCCGTTTTATTAGTTAACATTAAAGACTGTCAAACAGAATTATTTATTTGATCTACTGGGGTATTCCTGTTCCTCCATCTGTCATGTGCAAAGTCTTTGCTAGGAAAATTAAAAACTGCTAAATATCATTTCTTTTTATAACCCATTTGCCTCTATTTATTCGATCTATCTATTTTTGCACAGCCTAACCCAAGGATTGAACTCTCTATTTTCAGAGTAATATGAGCTTGACTGTTGTATTTTATTTTGGACAAGAATAATTGTTTATGGTTAGATTGTGTATACTGTCGCTGCTTTTAGCACCATCGATTATTATCGATTCTTTCTTTTCCTAAACTTGTTTTTAAACAAACTAGTTTCGGCTGTCTGCAACACTGCGTCATATTTTATTATGAAAGTTTTATATTCATACAAGTGGTTTTAACCAAACTCTGTGTTGTATCACCGAAGTAGATACAATAACCAAATAAAGTGTGCTCCGTTATTATTCACAAAACAGTACAACGGTTACAATAACAGATAAGACAGAACTTAGATAAGACAGAACTTAGATAAGACAGAACTTACAACACAGACAGGAGGGGTGTAGATCGCAATAGTCGCAGAAGTAATTACTCGAGTATTCGAATATGACTCGAATGACACTCGAATATTAGGCCCCGAGTTAAGCCCCCTAGTATTTACTTAGTATGACCATTTCAGACCATAGTTCAGTCATTCAGTGAGAGAGCTGCAGGGGTGCCAGCTACTCTACAACACTGATTATTTTGATATACTATGATTGAAACGATACATATAGAAAATGCATACCGGCATATCATATCTGTCTTTAGGTGTAGCACTTGCAATAACTTGTTTTATATTAAAAATTTGATTAGAGTTTTAGAATGATGAATTGTTTCTTACGATTTATCAAACGTTTCTTTATTTAAAACCAGGAAATATTTTTAGAGTATTATTTTGAGATAACAATAATTTAGTAATACAATAACCCATAGCTGGAGGAAGAATAGCTTTCTGAAAGAGTATTCACGCGTAAGTGAATATAATGAACCAAATTAGAATTGAAACTTGCCTCTCAGATTAACAATTCAGAGCCATTATCCTTTACTCTAATCGGAAACCCATGCTTACAGCACCAGTTATTCTCAAGCGGTTACCCATGCGCGTACTGCTAAGCTCGATGTTGCTTAACTTCAGATTTGATTTGGCAAACCCAATCTATCTAAACTTATTTATAAATGGAATTTTGTCTGTGTGTATCCGTTATATTGGAGTCTATAGACTTCAAAACGGCTGAACCGATTTTCTTGAAAATTTATACAGTTGTACTATAAGCTTCTGTGAGTGTTCTTAGCTAGGTTTTGTGTCGAGGTATCCGCGATAAATATCGATAATCGAAAAAATCAGGTTATAGAAGGTGTGGTTCGATTTTAATCAAATTTGATACACTCATAGACAAAGACATAAGAAACAATATTCAGAAGTTTCAAGGTTGCAGTTCTTACAATAGTGCAGAAAATCGATATATATATATATATATATATATATATATATATAAAGGCAAGATGTTTGTGTGTGTGTCTGTTTATCTGCCTGTATGTCTGTATTTTTTCAGCCCTTTTATTTTAGTTTTTGCTTCGGGTTTGGCTCTAAGTAGGTATAATTGCTGTTCTTAGTCTCAGCCATGATACCATTTACTCAGAGGACTTATTTAGCCTTCAAAATTCAATTTACGACGAAAAAAACTTATTTGATATCGATACCAGGAAATCAAAATTTGACTTACATCCATTCATTTTTCTTTTAGTCTACGGTTTCGCTTTAACTGGAAACCACTATTGCTTTTTAGTCTTTCGTGCCAACAACCAAAGAGCTCCATGACCATGGTTTAGTTTTAAAGCTTTCATTACACCCGAGCAACGCCGGGCTATACTGCTAGTATTTTAATAAATGCATATCGCAGAACTGATGTGAGCGTAGAGTGATGGTTATCAACGCCGAAAATGAGTTTAGTAGCGCGAGTTCAATTGACAGCAACCGACAGATTTGTTTTAGTAAAACGCACGACCGAACTCTTTGGCCAGTTTAAAGGAAACCATCGTGGGCTCCGACAGGCTGTCTTACTCTAGACTCACTACAGCTGCAGTACATGTGCTGCTTCTACGACACAAAGTGGATTTATCGCTTACGATGTAACGATATCGCAATATAATAACGATCTTTTTAAAAACTAAAATAAATAAATAGTAAAAGTGCATACCCGTTTATTCATCATTTAAGCTAATGAATTATTAGACTAGTTGCTCGGAATGAGTAAGCGAAGAGCCGAGTTCGAATCCAGTCGATTTCATTATATTCCCTTATGTGCTAATATCCTTGGGAACGGTTTGAATATCTCTCTTCCCTAACCAGCTTTAGAAAAATAGCAGGACAGACATGGCTTTATAGTCTTGGATGTAACCGGTCTAGGCGAAGGGAAAACTCTGAATTCAAAATATCTGGTAGTAGTTGGGCTCTGTAGCCATGGTTAGCAACCAGACTAGGAGAAGAATAGCTCTGAATTCAAATCTGAAGTTGAACTCGCTAAGACAGTCCGATGCATTTTTTTAATTTCGTTCTGGCTTCTTCTGCAATGATGCCGGTGCCAAGCTATATTGCTTTTTCCTTGGACAACATTGGTTGCATGAGATACGAGAGAGACTGCGAGACGTGCTCCATGGGCAATTGCCCTGGAAAGGTTAATATTCCTCGGATGCAGATCATGGTCTCTCGAGAGTGGCTGATGATTTTACAATGCATCCGAAAATGTTCAGATAACTCTTTAAAAGAGATCGATTTTACACCGTATTTTTTAAATCATTGCATTCCAACAAATGTAAGAAAACCACTAAAACGTTACTGAGTGTTAGGGAACATGAGAAAAAAAAATCCCTGTTAAGAAGAGAGAACGAGAAAAGAATTAAGAAGACTGAAAATAATGACTGATATTGCATGTAAATTTTTGAAGATTCAAGTTGACCGGGAATTGTTACTCTGTTTTTAACTAGTGAACCAGACACTTTGATAGTGGCTCATCTCAATATCGTATAAAATTAATTATGTTTCAATGCCTATAAAAATTATTTTACTATATTTGAGATATAAGAATGTATTTTCACAGCGCAATTTCTCATCGTATAGAGAACACAATCATTATATATATATATATATATATATATCAGTTAAATACCATACGTGATACACGCTTAAGCGATCACGACTCGAAAGAGACAAGAGACATGAGTGACTGGGCAGTAGGTTGCCATTGCTTTCTGCGGTAGACTAGTTGCCAGCCAAGGCTATAGAACCCAATCTGTCCTGCTATTTAACCCATAACTGGAAGGATTAGACGGATTGATACCTTTCCCAAGGGTATTTCCGCGTTAGTGAAGGCAACGTATTCAACTGGAATTCGAACTCAGCTCCCCGAGTTTTCCTTCCGAGCGGATATCCACTGCACCACAACGCACATCCTATACATATTCCAAATATCCTTGGGAATGGTATGAATCAAAATCTTCTCTTCTCTGTTATGGGTTAATTAATAGAACTTGTATCTTAATTATTTCTTCCCTAAAGTTTTACAATCTGAAAAATATTTTCTGCCTGTAAATAATATGCAAACGGTTGATAAGCCATAAATATCAATCAATCAAATTATATGATGATTTTATAAGCGTACCGTGAATGCGCGTTGTGTTGCAGTAGATTTCGGCTCGAAACGAGAAATTGGAGCCAAGTTCAAATTCCAGTTGAATTTGTTGCATTCACTTCCGCGGAAATCCCCTCGTGAAATCTATTGCTCCGTCTCATCTTCATCCATCTATGGGTTAAATCTCGATTTAATCCATACGTAGATTGGGTTCTGTAACCTTATCTACCGCAGTAAATAATGGGAAACCTACTGCGGGAAAATATTTAGCCCAGTTAGTCATGCTTCTTTAGAGACATGATCACCCATAAGTGTATCCCGTATGACACTTAACTGACAGAGTGCATCCAGTGAGGGTTTACCTGACTGCTCAGTTGGAATTGTTCTATCGAGACAAGCTTGTTAACCATACCACCACGTCGATTTCCCCTACCTAAAAATATGTGTGTAACGTAAACTTATTTTTTAAAGATTTTTTATAGAAATGCATTTCAAATCAGCGTATTTACCCGAGTCCTCCCCACAGAAGAAGGATGTGGCGTAAGGCCGTTTTTAACGTTGGATTTCCGAGCGCGTACCATCGGATAGAAATTGCCCGTAGACCCCGCCTCAGCAGGATCGGGTCTTGTTTACGTTTCACCAGATGAGACTCTGTCGTTCGCTATAGCCTCGTCTGGGGTCCTCTCTGCTTGAGTCCGACAAAGTATTTATACAAGTCCTACCCAATGAGACAGGATGCAACACAAAGTCAGCTTTTTCCTAGCACCTTACGCTCGGGAAGAAAATTTCCCGTAGACCACGCTTAAGTAGTATTGGGTCTTGTCTAATTTTCCCCAGATAAGGCTATATCGAAAGGTAGAGTCTCGTCTGGATTCCTCTCTGTTTAAAAGCAGTGAGTCCGGCAAGTTTGATTTTGACTGGAAATGCATTTCAGATCAGAAAAAATATGATAGTATGATAATCAGTGATTAGCAATTTATGCAATCTCCACTCAGAGAATCGTGCTATTGAATCAATAACGTAAATTTTTTCTAACGATTTTACTATTAAAATGCATAAAAAAATCAGGAAGAATGGAATTGTTCATTGCCAGGAGTTACTGCAATCATTATTGACAGAATATGTATAAAAAGTGGAGTTGCTACAAAGGAAGAAAATGCTTGAATACACTTTCAAGAGGATATTAGATTAATCTTAAACAAAATTTCTAAATTTTTTAACCATTTTTTCAATGCATGATTTCCCAGCTGAACATTAAAGTTCTGTTAAGTCGGAAATTCATTCGGAACTCTTTTTAATGGAGTCGGGTAAGAATGACTGATTGCATGGTTGTCAACTTCCATGGAATCATCTGTTGCATTGAATTTCTGTTCGTTGTCATTTTTAATTTAATACGGTTGTTTTTTCTTTGAAAGATTTCAGTAAATCAGAATTTATTTTCACATCACGAGATGGGAAAACAAAAGAAGCAAAGCTTCGGAAAAGAAAAAAACAAAATTGCTTCTTTTACAAAAAAATAGTTTTTAAATCGGATGCGAAAGGTTTTCAAATAAAAGAAAATATAATTTGCTTTTTTATCTGCTTGTGAAAAATTGTTTTCATTTATGTAAATTCTTCTTTACGTGTTTCCGTCATTTTCCTTGCAATAAAGATTTTGATGAATCTGTGCAAATATTAGATCCCACACACAGAGAAATCGAATTAACATTGATGCAAGTAAATTGATTTAATATTCTCATATGTACATAAAAATTACATATAAAAACTCGATGACCTTAAATAATAATGTGTTATATATATATATATATATATATATATATATATATATATATATATATATATATATATACTGCGATGGATAAATTTTGTTTTAAATGACAAAATAAAAATAAAACTGACTCCTCATTTTAACAGGTATACTTATCAAAATTACACAAAAATATATTGAAATAGTAAAGAGTGAATTAATTAAAATAATTCAATAAAATTGCCATTAGCTTCAGACAGACGACTTTAGAATCATTAACATTACTTCTGGACGGTTTCTTTGTTTAAGTGTGTAAATGCTTCAGTTCATCTTTGATGTTAAATGAAGTTTTGTTGCTCGGGTATAATGAAAGCTTTAAAACACTTGGACACTTTGGACGTTGGCACGAAAGACTAAAAATCAATAGTTGTTTCCAGTTAAAGCGAAACCGTAGTCTGAAAGAAAAATGAATGGATGTAAGTCAAATTTTGAAGTTTGGTGAGAATCGGATAAAAATTGTGGATTTGTATAAAGGACATAAAGACAGATAAACAGGTACACACACAAACATCTTGCCTTTTATATATATATGTTATCGATTTTCTGCACTATTGTAAGAACTGCAACCTTGAAACTTCTGAATATCGTTTCCTATGTCTTTGCCTATAAGTGTATCCAATTTGATTAAAATCGGACCACTCTTTCTATAACCCGATTTTTTCGATTTTTGATATTTGTCGGGAGTACCTCGACACAAAACCTAGCTAAGAACACTCGCAGACGCTTATAGTTCAACGGTGTAAATTTTCAAGAAAATTGGTTCAGCCGTTGTGGATTCTATAGGCAAGAGACACCCCCTCACACACACACATGCACACACAAACAGAGAAAATTCCATTTATATATAAGTTTAGATTTAGATATATTATCCTACGTCTGTGCCACGACTCGAAGTTTCAGGCGTTATTCAATCTTCATATTTGGCTACGATATTCCAAATAGGTAAATCCAAACATTACAATGGCAAAGGAGATAAATGTAATCTATGTCTTTTAGAAAAACGTCTCATCTAAAACCAAATTTGCTTAAGAAAAATAGCGATTTAATGACCACATTATGCCATAGAAAGAAATGGAAAAATACTTAAATTCTTAGACACAGATTGATATATAACCCTCTTTGCTTTTGCCTCTTTCTTTCTTTCTTTCTTTCTTTCTTTCTTTTTCCCGCAATATTACTTTTAACAATATTTGAATATTTAACATTTTTAAGACTCATGATGCACGCTCCTTTGATTTCTTCTCCCAGCATTTTATTGTTTTCTATTTTAATTTTAAAATAGCAATTATAGCAATTTTGTAAGTCAACACAAGAGAAAACTATCTTTGATGACAGATATCTTTATGTTAACGTCTCTAGATCCACTCCGAAAGCTTAGAACCAGTGTAATAAAAAATATCTAAATATTGGGCAATTTTGGTCATTATTTTCACCAGAAATTAAAGCCAAAATACATGTTTAAAATTGCCCTTGATTTAACATAATAGACATTCGTTGTCTATTATATTAAACAATATAGGTTTAGATAATTATCTGCTGCCTCAATACACCATATATATATATATATATATATATATATATATATATATATATAATTCTAGCAGTATAGCCCGGCGTTGCTCGGGTATAATGAAAGCTTTAAAACACTTGGACACTTTGGACGTTGGCACGAAAGACTAAAAAGCATATATATATATATATATATAGAGAGAGAGAGAGATAGATAGATAGATAGATAGATAGATAGATAGATAGATAGATAGATTTAGGCTCTCACACTCTGCTTGAGTACTCTGGAAGAATGGTAGACTTTGAAAAACAGTAGCTACTTTAGCATATACGCATCGTTCATTCAGCAATGAATTAGAACACTCTCAGCTATTGGGCGTGTATAATGACAATATATACGCTAAAAGGTCTGCCTCCTTTCAAATCGCCGACTGACGCCAATTTGGTCGGGTTTCAATCCTGAGAAAAAGCAATCAGCTGTCTAACTGTACTGATGAGCTGTGATACAGCGAAACAAATCTGTCTGCGGATATATATATATATATATATATATATATATGTGTGTGTGTGTGTGTGTGTGTGTGTGTGTTTGTGTGTGTGTGTGTGTGTGTGTGTGCGTGTGTGTGTGTAGTTGAGTGCTAAGAAGTTCGTTTCGATCGTGAGACCCTGCCTATGTGTGCGTATGTATACGTGTAAGACCCACATGTTGATAGTGAGATGTGAACAGGGATAGATTTCTTCTTCAGGTAATATGTTATATATATATATATATATATATATATATATATATATATATATATATTACTTGAAGAAGAACAATATTGTTCTGAAACATGAACATTTTTGTGTAGTAATATTATGCTTTTATAAGCCATTGCAATAACAAAATTGTGTAGTAATATTATGCTTTTATAACCACTGTAATAAAGAAATTACTATATATATATATATATAAATATATATAGTAATTTTGTTCACTATATATATATATATATATATATATATATATATATATAATGAACACACATCTTAGAAACTAATTCTACTTGAAATTTTAATGTTCAAGGACATATGACACGGAAATAAACCCAACAACTTTGACGCTTATTTCTTCAATCTGACCTAATTGAAAATATCGTCTTTCAACGGGAAAAACGATATTTTTGAAAACGTGCGTCAAATCACTGGTATCCGTTTTCGTTAGGTTTTAGTCATAACTATTATTGACTTCTACGAATCTAGTGCAATTTACAACAGACTAACCGATTGTTACAAGATAAGCGGGATTTTTAACGGTTAAAAGTAGAAATGGATGGGCAAATTTCGAATTTTGTTTTAGCTTGTTACGTTAACGCTCGTATAAATGCCCTTGAGAAATGAATAAATTCGTATATTTCTTCATCAACCAGTTATAAATAAAATAGGAGAGCTTGCTGGTTTCCTTTGACTTGAGGTAGAAAATAGTTTAGATGAAAAACTAGATTAAAAAAAAAACTGGAAAAAAGATATTTTGACCTGGAAATATATTTGCTTATGCATCGATCTATATAGATTCCCTCAGGGTTCTTATGTGTTATAGAATCAGAGACATGTTAATGATATTTATCAGGGTTCTAACACTGGAAACAGTTGAAAATAGAAGAAATAATTTTTGTTATTATTAATTTTTTAAGTTATTTTTTTTGCCAATATCTTTATTTTGTTCCTTATTTTTCTAAGGATGGAAAAAATTTGTTATTTTTCAAGAGGGAATACCCAATATTGATCTAACATTTCATTTGAACGCTATATATATATACATATACAGTACTGTGCAAAAGTATTAGGACAAGAACTATTTTATCTTTTATGAGGCATATTGACAAAAATAAACAATTAATTTTACCTGATTTACTCAACAAATGCTTTACCAAGAAAAATACTTGTTACAAAATAAATTTAATATTTAGTATAATAGCTTTTTGATTTGATCACAGCCTTCATCCTGTCAGGCATTGACAACACAAACTTCTTCAATGTATCGAATCGTATCTCCTGCCAAGCAGCTTGTATTTATTCCCAAAATGTGTCTTGCGAATTAACATTAGATTTATCAGTTCGAGAGGGGGGGATAAGAAAAAGGTCAGTCATATCCAAGGATAATAGAATAATGAGTAGTTTCAAAATAACTTGCTGAAACGAAAATAGGAAAAATTAAATATAACATCTTTTTAATATATTTCTTTAACACCAGTTTTAAATAATCAATATTTTACTTGATTTTTGATATATTTGATAATTTACTTGATTTTTCACTCTGTATTTGAGTTTCAGTAAGGTTTTCAGGCAAATCACCCCTGTCCTAATACTTTTGCACACTACCGGTAGTGTGCAAAAGTATTAGGACAGGGGCGATTTTAAACTTTATTTCAACCTTTCGGTATCTTCAGGCGATTTACAATAATTGATCTTTCAGTTTTCAAAACGCACGAAGAGGGTTTTTTTTTTACGAATGCGCGACTGAAATTTTCGATCAATCGAAAATTTTCAAAATTAGAGAGGATTTATTCAAGGATCTTACAACACTTTCATCCATGTTTGTATGATCCTCGTATGTATAAATATGTATGATTAATGTGGGAAAGTTTGTCACTTAAATGAGTTGTGAAGACATCGAAGCTTCGTGAAGGCACCATTGTGATGTTTATATTCTCCAGGGCTTTTTTCTTTATTTGCAGTTGTTTATCAATTTTTTTCTTCTTTATATATATATATATATATATATATATATATATATATATGTCCGCAGACAGATCTGTTTCGCTTATCAGTACGATTAGACGGCCGATTGCCTTTTACTCAGGATTGAAACCCGACGGAATTGGCGTCAGTCGGCGATTCTACCTCTGAGCTACGGGCGATCGGTATAAGGAGGCAGATATTTTAGCGTGCATATTATCATTATACACGTCAAATAGCAAAGAGTGTTCTAATTCACTGGTGAATGAACGATGCGTAGATGCCAGAGTAGCTACTATTTTTCAAAGAGTACCAGTCTTCCAGAGTGCTCAATCAGAGTGATATATATATATATATATATATATATATATATATATATATATATATATATTATTATTATTATTATTATTATTATTATTATTAAATTATACACAATTAAAGACCAAAAAGCCGATCAGAGTAGAGGTTTACTAAATGAGATGAGTTAGAATATAAGTATGAACAAAATTTAGAGAAGAACTTTTGTGCAACAGACTTACATCTTTGAACGCAAAAAAAATACATTTTCTTATCACTCGTTCTCTGTCTACCTTATCCTTTAGTTTCTACCACAATAATAGTAACAACTCTCTACGTGGAGTGGCTCCTGATACGATAGAAAAAAAAAGAAAATATGATAAGAATGATATAAAAGCAAAAATATAGTAGAACTATATTAAAAGAAGAACTATATAAAAATAGATTATGGAAGGACTATATAAAATGAAGAACTATATAAAAAAGAGTATGGAAGAACTATATAAAATGAAGAACTAGATAAAAATAGATAATAGAAGAAATATATAAAATGAAGAACTATTTAGAATAGATTATGGAAGAACTATATAAAATGAAGAACTATATAAAAATAGATTATGAAAGAACTATATAAAATGAAGAACTATATAAAAACAGATAATGGAAGAACTAAACTGCGTCTAGAGATTATATGCAAAAGAAGTATTGTCAAATATTTTATGTAAAATTAATAGATATGTGTTATCCAATGAAATAATTTGTACTATTATGTATAGCGAGTAAGCATGAAAGCAATTAAGTCCCAATTTTCAATATCAGATTGATATTTAGTATTTTTTCAGTTGTTATAGCAATTTGCAGTGTCAAGATATTATTTAGAAGAACTAGTATTTAGTATTGTGGCTTGTAAAAAAGAACTAACAATGAAAGAAAAGAACTATATAATCAATGAAATTAGCCTTTGTTTGGGATCGCCCCTTTTTACACACGCAATGGACTCGTCCAAGGTGTACTTATAATTCTGCCTACAGAGAACGGGGATCTGTAGGGTGTCTGTAGTGTGTTAGAGAGTTGTTGTTGTTAGAGTTATAGTGCTTGTCAAAGTAGTTGAACCGCCGCTCGTTGGTCAGCAAGAATATTGGCTTATTACCCGGACTTCTTTGTATATATTTGACTCTTACTAACAAGTATTCCTGAACCTACTAAGCGTGTAAAGGTTGTATATCTTTTGTTCAATATACTTACATTTTTCCTCTCATATTTTTTGTGTTATTATTATATTGTGTGGTTTTCTAAACAAGAATCCACAACACAAAAGAAAGTCTTCGCTTCAAATTTTTAAGGATTTGAAAAAAGATCATCGAACAATCATGAAAATATATCAAATAAAAATTCAACCAAGGAAAAAAAGTCTCAGGCTGAATTCAGGAATTTAACAAAGCGAGATCTATCACATATTCTAAGAGAATTAATAAGCAACCCAAATACGTCAAGTGTATTCATATTTGAAGCCGCTGGAGCTCCTATGGTGTCAAGGGAAACACGGTGTAAAGCATTAAGAAAGTTTGCTGATGTAAAAAATCAAATAAAGAAACCCATTTTAACAAAAAAATCATAAGGAAAGAAGATTGTAGTGAGCAAAAAAATAATGAAAACTGATTTCAGTAAAAGTGCTTTTTACAGACGACTCAAGGATCACCCTCGATGGGCTCGATGGGCTCGATGGGCTCGATAGGTGGGCTCGAGGATGGGTTTACAAGCAACATGACCCAAAAAAATTTTAAACGCCAACAAGGCGGCGATATGACAATCAATGCAACACTAAATGAAATTTTTTTTTTAATCATTTCACTCCGAGCAAGGGGGAAACGCCACTGATGTACAGGGGGTTACATAAATGTAAAAAGATTAATTAGAAAAGAGAGAGGAGTACAAACTAGTTAGAAAGGAACAATAGAAAGCTGAGAAAGCAGGTGCGATGACAGATACATAGGTAGAGAGAAAGGGAAGGTTATACAGGGGAGGGGAGAGAGCTAGAGGCCATTGGTTAGTAGATGAGTATTAACATTGCATTTAAATTTCTGGAGGTTGTAGCCGTCAGGAAAGCAAGAATACGGTAGTGAGTTCCACAGGCGGGAAGTGCGAGAGAGGAAGCTGCAGGAGTAGAATTGTCGTCTGCATTTGGCTAACCTGACTGTGAATGGGTGGGACCTAGTGGCCAGTCTTGTTGCACGAGTAAACACCTGTTGAGGAGGCATTAGTGACTTAAGCTCATGCGAGCAGAAGCCATGAAAGTATTACTTTCTTAGAAGTGACAAAGGGAGGCCACATTTCGACGATGGGGAATATGAGATACATTTTCATAGTACAATTACTAACAGCAAATGTTATGATCTTCAAACTATATATCGAAAAATCATACCTTTTCTCTTAAAATATAAAATTGTGCATAAAATATCTGTAGATGAAAGCATAGAATTGTACATAAAATATTAAGAATTCGTCATTACATAAGCCATAATAGTTGATATGCTGCCCTACCAAATAACCAAGAATGGTTGCCAGCCAAAGCTTGAGAAAAAAGTTTGCACAGGCTTTTAACTACTACTTGGAAGCAGAAAAGATGAATAACTACTTTTTTTTAATCGTTTCACCCCAAGCAAGGCATTCCACTGCCACTATTGCGCTTAGAGCTACATAGAGGAAGGTAAATAGAAACACTGGTTAGATATAGGACATGTCAGAAGGTGGGTGATAGATAGTTGGGAGGATGGGAAGAGTGTTTGAAAGAATGGAAGCGAGTTAGTGTGTTAGGAGATGTTTATTGACCTTACATTTAAACTCCTGGAGATTGTAGCCGTCGGGAAAGCAGTCATGTGGAAGGGAATTCCACAGTCGGGAAGTGCGAGAAAAGAAACTGTTGGAGTAGAAGTTGCGGTTGCATTTTATCGGTTTCACTGATAAAAGGGTGGGATCTAGTTGCTAATCTAGTATCTCGTGCAAATTCGAACCTAGGGGGAACCAGTGATCTAAGTTCATCGAAGCAGAAGCCATGAAAGTATTTATAGAAGAGACACAGGGAACTTTTCTAACGAGTATTTGTGCAAAGGTGTACGCGACTGGAATTCTAACAGGATTCATTAACTCCAGTTACTGTAACGATAACCATTACATTATTCTTTCATACGAGGAACTTTACAGATAAAAAAAAGACAAGCCAATTACACTGAACTATCCTGCTTCCTTCAGTAGATTCAGTTGCCCATGTACATGATGTCTCATAATGAATGGACATATTTTAAATGCAATTATCTTGGATTTTAAAAAAGAATAGAGTATCATAAATATTTATTGCATATACAGGGTGACCCAATAAACGGGAATTTTTCAAATGTTTATTGGCAGATATATTTTTTTAAATCGTGTTGCCCCAAGCAAGGCATTTTACTGCCACTGTTGTGCCGGGGTTACATAGGAGGAATGTTACGAAGAGTGAGAGGTTGAAGGGGGTGTTAGGAAGAGAGCAGAAGAGGGAAGAGAGTACTGATGCAAGTGGGGTGGATGTAGAAAAGCATGAGAGAGAGAGAGAGAGAGAGAGAGGATGTAAGTTAGTGAGACAGGAGATGACTATTGACTTTACATTTAAATTCTTGGAGATTGTAACTGTCAGTAAAGCAAGTCTGCGAAAGAGAATTCCACAGGCGGGAAATTCGAGAAAAGAAGCTGTTGGAGTAGAATTTGCGTTTACAATTTATTGGTCTCACAATAAAAGGGTGGAACGTAGTTGTTAATCTTGTGGCTTGAGGAAATTCGTATATAGGGGGTACCAGTGTGCTAAGTTCATTGGAGCCGAAACCGTGAAAGTATTTGTAGAAGAGACACGAGGAAGCCACACTGCGTTGGTGAGAAAGTGACTGTATCCTAGCTGCCAAGTCGGGATCTATCACATTACAGATTCTCCGTTGGATTTGGTCGAGGACACTTAAGTGGATAGCAGGAGTATCGGACCAGATATGGCAGCAATACTAAATGCATGGGCGGATGGTAGACTCGTATATGTGCAGGATTGTTTGGGACGGGTAAAACTTCCTGGCCCTACACAGAGAACCGACTTTTTTAGCAGCGGATTTCGCTATGGAATTTGAAAACAAAACTTATGAGCAAGTAGCAGCACTGCAAAACAGTGGCCTTACGAACTAAACACTATGCCATTTCAGTAACCATGGATCATTGGGCCTTATTTTAAAAAAAAACGAACAGGGGATCTCAGTCACTGTCACTGCGAATCATTATGTGGAGATGTTACAATCCTTCGTTACACCTGAACTGAACAATTTTTCACACGTTCAAGAAACCTTGTTTCAACAGGATGGATCGACATCACACACTGCACGGCAATCATTGGAGACTGTGCGAGAATTGTTCGGTAACCGTGTGATATAAGATTCGCTAATGTTCTTGTGGGACTATCTCAAATGTAAAGTGTGCACGACTAGACCAAGAACTTTGGACGAGTTAAAACAAATAATTCAGGATGAAATTCACAGTACCCCAGTTGAGATGTTGCAGCGGTCAATGAGGAATCTCAACAGCAGATTTCAAAAATGCATTCGTATAGGAGGACTCCATCTATAGGACGTAATTTAAAAGAAAAAGATGAAAATTCTATCATTGTTTCTTAAGTGGCATGTTTTAACGTTTCAGTTACTTTAAATAAAATAGTTGTCTTCCAGGACTCTTGGTTTTATTGGATTGTGTTATGTCGTGAGTAAGAATAAATTGTTGTATTCCGTGAAAATAGCATTTACAAAGGTTATTAGTATCCAATACAAGAATAGAGGTTAATAGTCTCAACCGTCGTAAGACGTAGTCTGAGTAATGGGTACTTCCGGGTCGTCACCGGAAGTCTCTGACTGACTTGTCGATCGGCTGCTCGGCACACTCTCTACCTACGTAGATGCCACCATTACTTTACATAGTAATGGAATAGTCCATTATAGCCGAATAGGCGCGGGCGTCCCAACAGAATGTTAAAAGGTTCCCGCTTTTTTTATCACTCTATACAAAAGTTCAAAATTCCGACAGCATTTTTTAAAGTGAGAGTGAACATCCCGAAAGGGGATCTTGCCAATTTCTTTATGACATGCAATGCGAACTGCGATAGAAATGAGAGACCGAGCTTGTGCATGTTCACGTCCAGATGGTCACCTTCTCAAGGATGTAATATTCAAATTTTACATAATATGAGATACCATGTATATATATATATATATATATATATATATATATATATATATATATTCATTATAACTTTATAATAAAACATAGTTTAATGCAAATAAATCCTTTCTAAACCTAACAGCTTTTAAATGAAAGGTGCGGCTGTGAAGCTTTTAAATCCGTAGGTATCTTTATACTTCCAAAGTTCATGGGGATGGAGGAAGATATGTGCTTTCCATCTCATCCTTCGTATTAGGTCTTCAGCGAAATAATTCCGTTTGACTGTAGCTGGTATGTTTTTCAGGGAGATGTTATAACTGGTTTTTCCATGTTGCGCAAGAAATAAGTAAATGAGTGCTCAACCGTAATAGAAGAAAAATATCTTAGAAGTTGTACAAAATAATGGGTTGGCAGTCCACTGTTTATAGTGGTTTTATTATAAACTTATAATAAATATATTACCATGTATAATGCTCTACTAATTATCGAGCACTCTTAATGAAGTAAATTACTACAGACAGTGGACTGCCAACCCATTAGTCTGTAGTACTTTATATATATATATATATATATATATATATATATATATATATATATAAAGTAGTATCCTTGGTACTTGGTAAGGTTAATTCTACAGGGTATTACATCCGATTAGAACTCAATGTTAGAATTTAACAGAGTATTGTAATGAAAATAAGTTGTATGTTTTTTATAAATCCATTGCTAATAGATTATTTCGAGGATCTCTTACAGACCGCTCATCAGACCAAATTCATGCAACAATAAAATGAACGGTCTGTAAGAGCTCCTCAAAATAAGCTATTACCAATGGATTTATAAAAACATCCAAATTATTTTCATATAAAAATTTTCCCGCAGTAGGTTGCTATTTCGTTCTGCAGAGACAGGATACCAACTAAAGCTATAGAACCTGATCACTCCTGTTATTTAACCCATAGCTGAAGCAAGAAATATGTAGTAATACTTTCCGAAAGGTAGTTGCCCGTAAGCGAATGCAACGAATTCAACTGGAATTCGAACTCGGCGTATCGATTTCTCATTCCACGCCGATATAAGGAGACAAAAAGAGACACTTCCTTTGTTCACGCAGATTTCATCGCATACGGAATAATGAGATCGCATCTGTTGT
Organism: Ascarosepion bandense; assembly: GCA_037127315.1. Lineage (NCBI taxonomy): Eukaryota > Metazoa > Mollusca > Cephalopoda > Sepiida > Sepiidae > Ascarosepion > Ascarosepion bandense. Next base: position 1,032,563 of record JBBBDQ010001728.1, read on the forward strand.
CCATTAGGAAGGATATTTTGGCATTGCACCATTACTCTTCAATGTTTAATGCGGTTTGTCTGATTCCACCATTGTCCTCATCCAATATGCCGCTGCTGATGTCTTCAACGTAACCCTGGCACAGGTGGTTCCTGCGTGTTTTGCCTTTCTAAAGCGCAAACGAAGTAGACTTAAGAAAAATCGTAACAGCTTATCTGGCTTTACTTCTAACAACGGCTGAAGAATTATATTTACCCTTTCACTCCAAGCAAGGCGATAATGCTATTAAGATGAAAGGTTTACTGAGAGTTAAAGATAATTAAGAATACTTTATTGATCAGAAAGAACAATAAAAAAAAAACATGATTCTTGATCCCTGACGATAGCGACTGATGTTTCAATTGAAGTTTTAAAGACTGCGGGTAGCAGGGAAGTAAAAAATCGAAAGTGAGTTCCAAACTCAAGAAATGCGGGAAAAGAAATTATTAGGAGAGAACTTGCGGTTCTATATAGCTAGTTCAACAGTAAAACGATGAAGCCTAGTTGCCAATGTATTAATACGCTTAAAATCATGCTGACGACGTACCATGTAGGATTGTTCATTGACATGAAAATATTTATAGAAAAGAGAAAGAAAATGACTGAAGTCGTGATGCCAGGTCAGGACCGATAAGATTGCAGACCCTTCTTCTCTAATTTGTTTCGAAATGAAAAGGCTACATCCTCGGAAACATTTTTCTTCGATTTTTTTAAAGTATAGTAAAAAGGAAAAGATTAAAAAATAACATCGAATTAAAATATTATGAAGAATCATATATTGGAAATATCGCTCAAAAAATAAATATGTTGTTCATAAATAAGCACTCTGAAGCATTTAATAATTGTCTGTAGCATTTTTCCCAGTTTAACACAAAATGTTAACGTATAGCCAGCTTCTAAAGTATCTTCACGTTCAGATTGCATTTTGTAAACTAGTCAGGGTGCGTGACCGGGTGGTTCGATTTCTGACCACGAAACTCTGGTTCGAATGGCCGATTTGTCAGGATGGTGACTTCATATTATCAGGCTAGTGAGGCGATCCTAAGGCGCAGCATCTTTGGAAAATGAATGAAAACTATATCAAGCCTTGTGAATGAAATTGGGTAGACGGGACTTTTGGGGAGCCATCGGTGGCTTGGAAGAAGTCTTGAATCTTTCCTTGACTTGTGATGGTGTCTCGTATATAGTAATATCTTGGATGTGGTGCCGGCAATCCACACCTGTATCAGCCATCGAAAGAAGTCCATGACGTCTACTCACAGCACCAGTATCTGAGTACAGCAATACGAGGAGTGGATTTGTCGTTGGATATCTGATCAACCATCGGTTGGTCGAAATATGATGATGCTTAAGATGAAACTAGTCAGCCGTGAGAAGCTGTATTTAGAAGGGTGTGGTCAAAGATCTGTTCCAACCGTGTCCTTAAAACGGCCACTGATCAATTTATTTGATGTCTAGTAATCATATACTAAAATTGCAATAATTTCGAATAGTTATAAGTTCTTCATGTGCCGTTTCTCTTCAGGCAATCATGGATTTCTACTTGCCCGATACGCTCTTAACATTTTTCTTCTTGGTATCTATCTCAAACCCCGCTCCATCATCCATTTGCTGAAGATCATCAAATATGCCCCTTGCTGCTTTTTCCTGTCTCTTTTTTCCTCTATCTGTCCTGTGAGTAGTAAGTTGTCCAAAACCTTCTATAAACCACATGCATAAATCACGTGCTCACATGCTCAGCATCCTTCTGTAGAACAACATTTCTGTTTCTTTGAGACTCTCCTTAATCTTTGAAGAAATTGTTCAGCACTCGCTGCCATATAGAAAAACAGATATCACATAGCAGTCAAGCACTGTTTTCGTTAAGTCAGTTAAGTAGCATACGCTTGGGCGATCATGTCTCGAAAGAGACATGATTGATTTGGCAGATGATCTTCCCGCAGAAAGTTGCCATTAGTTTTTGTAGTAGACTGGTCGCCAAACAAGGCTACAAAACCTAATCTCTCCTGCTATGTAAACCATAGCGACGGGTTAATACATTTCCAGAGGCTATTTGCACGTAAGTGAATGCAACGAATTCAACTGGAGTTCGAACTCTGCTCTCCGATTTCCCGTTCCGAGTCAATATAAACTGCCCCACCACGCGCACCATTTCTTTACCACTTTTCTTTCTTTGCCAATACACTATACTTCCATACGAGGGACTTAACGAATAAAATAACAAGCAAATTACATTAAACTAACGAAGTTACCCGTCGGGACTCTTCCTTCAGTAGATTCATTTGCGCATATACAGAATGCTCCATAATGAAAGGAACACATTTTAAATGCAATTATCTTGGATTATAAAAAGGAATATAGTAACAAATATATTTACTCCATATACGATGACATTTTGGAAAGCGACCGTGACCATCCCGAAAAGTGGTCTCGCGTATTGTTACAAATTTCCGTGAGACACGCAAAGCTTACCGTGAGAACGGGCTCGTGCGTGTTTACGTCAAGGTGGTGACCCACCCAAGGATGTAATATTTCAATTTTATATAATATAGGACACCCTGATAGCACAATAAAAAGAAAAAAGAAAAAGAAAACCAACTAATAGCAAGTAAGACCAATCCCACAAAATACCAAATCACACCAAGCTCTGTTCATACACTGAACACTGTTTTATTAACACCTGAATAATATTACTATACATATGTGCATCATCATATGTATATTCATTAATTTACATTATATATATATATATATATATATATATATATATATATATATATATGTTCATACATTGAGCACTGTTTTATTAACACTTGAATAATATTAATATGCATATGTACACCTTCCTCAAATGTTATATTTATTAATTTACGGGACTATATATATATATATATATATATATATATATATATATATATATATCAATAAATCAAATACCTGCGCAATAAAAATAAAAATAAAGAACAAGAAAAAGAACACTGCCACAAAATACTAAACCACACCAAGCTCGATATAAAAAAAGAAAAGTAAAAACCAAACAAACAAAGAAAACCAAGACACGACAGAAAACCCTAGCCCTGATGGGAGAAGACATCATAAGGGTATCCTTACAAAATTTCGAAGTCGGCATGAATCTGCTTAGTTAAAGTGACAAATTATTTCCATCAAGCATATATATATATATATATATATATATATATATATATATAAACAAATGTTTGAAGGTACAAAATTTATATATAACTTTAAAAACAAGGAATTTATTTATAGTCTCTAGAGCTCTTTCGATCCACATCTCATAAGGAGAAAATCGTTGGAATCACAAATCAAACGAAAAACACCAACGAAAATGAAGAGCAAAAATAGGGGGATCATTAAAATAAATTTACATATAAATATGTATTTATAACGAGGGGAGGTGAAATGACGTGTAAATAATTATCGAGGGACAGTTAGAATAAAATATCCCCCAACAAATAAAGAGACTTAACGAAATCCTTCTGCCGGTAAAGAGAAGGCTTCCGTAATGATATGCAGACTGATTCCAAAATCTTTAATTGATTATTGGAACCAGCCACACGTAAAACTTTGAACCACTCTTTCTTATACGACTTAGCACAGGATATATTCTCTACTAGGTTTTGAGCAATAACCGTTCCATATTGGTAGAGGAAAGACAACACAAGCTACCTATTTTGCCTAATCGTATTTTCGAAAGTACATGATGATTAATTCTTGTTTTCAAATGTTAAGGTTGTAAACCCCACATAACTAGCAGCGCACTGGCAATTAAATTCATATATCGCATTACTCAATTTGATGTCGGGCAATTCATCCTTACAAAAAAAAAAAAAAAAAAACAGAAACGCAGACCTAGTTCGAAAAATACACCGCAGAGCAACAGACGGAAAACAACCAGAAACAGTCTTGCTAACCTGCTTAACTAAACTTCAGCCCTTATCCCCAATCCAAAGAACCTTCAAATAAACCGGAAACTTATAAGGCCCCAGGACTTTAAGAGAATAAAATTCCCTAGTCTTCTTATTAATAATATAATTAATAAGGACTTCCAGATAGCCATTACTAACGAAAATCTCACTGATATTCTCAAATTCAAAGTCCAGTCTAGTAGGATAACAAATTTTGAGCGCCCTGTACACCAAGGTTTTGCTAAGATTAATTTTCCTTGGTGTAGGTGCAAACTCACACCAATTCATATACAGGCAAGTAAAGGCGTGTTTACGATAATTACTTGTAAGAAAACCCCCTCTACTACACTCAACAAGAACGTCCACCAAAAAAATGCAAACAATTGCCCTTCTCCACCTCGATAGTGGAGGACAAAGCCTTATGTAAGGTGTTAAGCCTACTGAAAAAAACTTTTGACTTCATTTTTATTTGAAAAATGTCAAACGTTTCGTCAACATACCTGTAATAAATGAAAGGTTTAGACTCCTTGTCAAAGAGCAAAGGAGCAATGTGACTACCCATCTGGACCCCATCCACTTTGCTATACATGACATTATTAAACCTAAACTTTGAAAGTTTGAGACGAGCATTAAAGAAAAAACGCCCACTATTCGAGTAGAAGCACGACAAAGTGATTTTGTAACATGACAACGCTAGGACATATGTATCAAAACGGGTGAAAACCTACTTGGAAAGGCTTAAATGGAAAGTCCCTCTCCACCCGCCGTATGCCTCATTCGACTATCACTTGTCTAATCGATGGCACATGGCCGGACTGAGCAGCATTTTCATTTTAATGAAGATGCAAAAAATGGGTCGACATCTCTTTAGCCTCAAAAGACGTGTCCTTTTTTCGGATTTGGGATTCAAATGCTGTTAGAAAGATGTGAAAAACTAGTGGTTAGCGATTGAAAATACATTCAGTGACACGTTCATTAATCTTTGTAAATAAAACATTACTTTTCATGAAAAATCAACGAGAACGTATTCAAAGTCCTAATATATATATAGATATCTCACGACCTAAACGTGCTGTTCGTGTTTTGAAAATAAAAGAAATCCTATCCCCAGAAACTACACATATCTAAAATTCATATATTTATTTAGAAAAAATAACTTTCAGAAAGTGTAATAGATTAGCCAAAGGCGATCGAAGAAATAGAATAGAATAGTTTGCTTTAATAAAATTATATATATATATATATATATATATATACGTGTGTGTGTGTGTGTGTGTGTGTGTGTGTGTGTGTGTAAAACTCAGATATAAATAAAATATATTTGTAAAAAGACAATAGGAATAAAGTTCAGAAGGAAAACTTGATAAATATCATGAGAGGACGCATCATCACAATTTAACACTATATATAATAGCATATAAACTTTTCATGATATAATTCTTTTCTTTTATGTTTGTATGGGAAGGTATGTGTGTGCACCTTTCATTTAATTTCCTTTTTTCGTCTCGATCTCATTAATTTACACACACATAGCCAACCGAAACTTTGCTCTATGACACTGACCCGTCAGTCCCTTCCAACAGATAGAATTTCAATTCTGAACACTCCTTTTGCTTACAAACTCTCATTTACGAATAAAATGGCGAACGTATAAAAAAAAACTTCGAAAAATAAAAATGAACACAGGCAGAAAGAGGAAATAAATGATGTTGCACAAAATAAAAAGGTGATTGAAGAAGTCTTTGATTCTTTGGGACATCATCTGTAACTTTAATTTGGTCGTAATGGCTCTACCCTTCAGATGATAAAATATAAAATGTTGGAGAATATAGAATTAATATTAGATCTCCCTTTTTTATCTTTTTAGAAAAATATTTTCATTAAATTATTGAAAAGGATTTAGCTTAATGTTTTGGATCTGTTTGACGTCGTTATTAAAAATACAATTTATATTTTATTTCATTTTTTTCTTAAATGGGAGAAGTATATTTCTTTTATATTTGGCTGATATACGCGCAATTAATATAAAAAAACACAAAAAAATCACGCGCAATTAAATCACTTCACTTAAAGTCTCGTCACACAAGCTATGAAAAGTAAGATCGATTTTATTGAAAACCTAATTGATGGCAACAAAATCAGAAGACAGATAACCTCGAACCACCTGCTGTCTACAGTCATTTTATACTCTCTCTCTCTCTCTCTCTCTCTCTCTCTGTGATAAATATTATTTTTAAATGACACCGAAAACACCGGTTTTCATTCGATCACCGAAGTGAAGCACTGTTGAGTTCGGGTACTATAAACGATCACCAACAATTCGAAATATGTTTCGGCTTTAAATAACCCATAGAGGGTTGATAAGCCGTAAAAAATGTAAAAATATAATAACAAATCGAAATTTGATAACAGAGAACATAAACATCTGTGTATATTTCAATTATTTACACTATTTACATTGTTCAGACTGTGGTCCCCATCTTTTTGCCATATTCACGACGTTTCGACCGTTGTACGCTACGGGCTTCTACAGGTGTTTGCAATTTCAAACTGAACCTATTATTTCGTCGACCGGGGTAGATTGTTTTAGTTCCATGTGCCATGTCTCTTCCAGACATATTAAAGAGACATGGCCCAGTGAATAAAACGTCGTTGAAATTATATGACTTGACACGAAGTGTTGTGATTTCAATACCTGGTAGCAGCGGATTTAAGCACAAACTTGAAGAGTTGAGTTTAAAGGGAGATAACTGACAGTGAGATATCTGGAAGAGGCATGAAATTTGTAAGTTCAATACCTGGCTACAGCCGTGGTGAACAAATAGCAATTGAGTTAAAAAATGATTGCATGACATGACGAAAGTTTTTCCAAACATTTTGAATTGTTAGAGAATATGAAAACAATAGCATTATCGTCAGAGAAAAATAAACTAACAAGAATTAAGAAGACAGAAGTTAATAATTGACTAAATTTAAATTTTGAAGTCAATGTTAACTGGACTGGGAAGCAAAAAACCAGAAGATAATTGCACCCGCGAAATAGTGCTATAGAAGAAACTATTAGCATAAAACCTACTGTTACACTAGCGATATCAGCTGTAAAATGAAGAAACCTTGCTGCCAATCTGGTATTGCGATTAAATTCTTAAATTCTATGCCACATAAAGGAGGCTTACGGCCATATCACGCTGATTGCACCAGTTCTCGCTCGATCACCGAAGTTAAGCAACGTTGAGCCTGGTCAGTACTTAGATGGGTGACCGCTTGGGAATACCAGGCGCTGTAAGCGTTTAGTGACGGATGTGCGTTGTGGTGCAGTGGATATCGGCTCGGAAAGAGAAATTGGTGAGCCGAGTTCGAATTCCAGTTGAATACCCTGCATTCACTTAAGCACTGGTACCCTTGGGAAAGGTATTAATCCGTCCCTTTCCTCCAGACCCATCATAGGTCTATTCCCTATGGTATCAATAGCGAATCTGATAGACCAGACAATGTAAACCTGGCAGTTACTATTGATAAAGACCTCCAATCAGTAGTTTACTAGAACAGGAAGTGACTTTAACGCCTACGAAACAAAACCGCTCTCCTTTAACCACTATAATCAATCTTTTCTGTCTGCCATCAGCATGACTGACGCTAGATTCCTGGTGATCAACACACCAAACCATCTCGACTTCGCGTTGTCAACTGACTTGAAGTGGAGCCACAACATCGAATTAACAACTGCATCTACTACAAGAAAATGTGGGTCACTGTCTCGAGCAAGGAAACCTTTCTCGTCATGATTCATCTTGACTACTGCTACTATACCTTAATGCTCCTGCTATTTATTCAGAAGTTCTTAACAAAATCCAATGAAGGTTTTGTAATGCAATCGATCCTGACTAATCGATTTTCAGATACTTTCTCACCGATGTGGCGTGATTTTCCTACGTCTTTTCTAGAAATATTTTCACGAAAACCGTTCTGACGTGCCTTTTCCCCTGGTGTCTTGACTACATGAATTTATGTGTACTACTAAGTGCTGTGGATTCTTGTTGAGAAACCACACAAAATAATAAATCAGATATAGAGATAGAAAATGTAAGTTATATTAAAATATACAAACTGGAACACTGGTTAGTCAATTCAGAAATACTAGGAATACTGTTTGTAGGTATCAATATATACAATCTTGTAGTGAAGAAGTATGTCCTTACTGACCAAATGGCGGCGGTACAACTACTCAACTCTCCGTGACAATCTATATTTAGCTGTCCCTCCCAGTAAAGGCAACATGTGACACATGGTCAGTTTTTATAACTGGGATTTCCGGGCTATATGGCCCGGCCAAAAAATGTTTGTCTATTTTTGCCCAGTCGTGCTTCTACCCTTCGGCGGAACCACGACTGGGTTATTGCTCTCTGCTCGGAAGCAGAGAGCGCCTTCTGCCCGAAAGCAGAGAGCTGACAGTGAGAAATGAAACTCTCTGTGACAATCACTGCCGTTCTCTGTATAGGCAGGATTATATATGTACACATCAGGCTAGTCCATTTTTATGTATAAAAAAATGGTGCTCCCCAACACTAAGATTGGCATCTAGGCCTCATTAGTTTACTGTTGCAGCAGCTAAATGCAACATCTACTTCTACTACAACAGTTTCTTTTTTCTTACTTCCGAAATCCCTTTCGTTTAATTTTTCCCCGAGAACTAGAATCTTTAAAAAATAAATGCGACGTCAATCGCCACCTTCTATCTCCTTGGATCCCATTTATTTTTGTCCTTTCCTTAATCCTTCCTATACTCAGTTTTTTTTCTCTTACTTTCACGTTGTGAACAATTATGCGTTACGCTTTGCTTGGGGTGAAACGTTAAACAAATAATAATAATAAAAACGTAGGGTTATTTTCTCTACTATTATAAATCAAGCTAAATGGCATTGATGGTATTAGACTGAAAAAATCTCCGAAAGTTTTGGGAAAATGGTGTTTCATGCTTTTTGACACGGCCTATTTCGGTTGTCGAGAACCCGTCAAAAGAAAGCAGGTTGATAACTAAGCATTAATAGGCAAGACTGACGGAGAAGAGTAACAGATGTAGAGTTGGGTGAAAGAGCGCGGAAATAACTATCAATCAGAATGATTAGCAACTTTGATTTCTATAAAATGGAGACAAACAAGCAACAGCTGTTTAGCATTTTATCGATTTCCATACATATTTTTTCTATATCTGATGCTACATCTTACACTCTGTATCAAACCTTTTCTCTTTCTTTCTTTCTGTCTATCTATCTTGCATGTTTTCTTAATTTATATTCTTTCTTTCTGTTTTTCTGTCCTTCTTTCTATCAATCGATCTTCTTTCTTTCTGTCTCTCTTTCTATATTGTTGTCCTTTCTGTTGTTTTTTTCTTTCATTCTGCTTTTCTGTCTTTCTTTCTGCATTTCTTTCTTAAGTTTTTCCTCTATTCTTTTTTTTTTGCAATTTTGTTATATTTAAGCCTTTCTTTCTTTCTCTTTTTTCTGTCTTTTTGTCTTTCTGTCTTTCGTTCTGTTTTTCTGTCTTTCTTTCTGTAATTCTTTCTTAAGTTTTTCCTCTATTGTTTATTTCTTCTTTTTTCAATTTTGTTATCCTTAAGTCTTTCTTTCTTTCTTTCTTTCTTTCTTTCTTTCGTTTTTTTCTGTGGTATACCAGAGACGTATACCAGAGACGCAAGCTGTATAACCTGGAAATCAAAATGGCCAACGTGTTCTATAAGCTGAAGCCAAAGATGGCGAAAATTAGCTGCAAGAAAAACGACATACATGTTGTTTTGCTTGTTTCATACCATTCGATGAAACGGCGATTATAAATTCGACGGCGGGGTCCCAAAACTTGTTATCTTCTCTCTTATAACTTCGCTTGCCTTTTTCACGCTGTTAAAATGACGATATTCTCACTTAATAAAATGATGACCATAACACGTATATATAAACAAGTATAGACAACATAGCATTTATTTGCTCTTCAGGTGACGTGGCATAGAGTAGGAGATGAAGTCATAAGTGTCAGCACACACGCATCGATGGGCCAGAGATCGCTCTCATCTGCAGCTATCCCTGTGTCTTTCTCGGTCTAGGTTCTGATCTCAAATGCTCACGGACTGTTACTACTACCAACAATCTGTCTCTTACATAAACCGATACGTCATATTTTTACACATTGTTTACAAAATTTCAAGGCCATATTTTTTACCTTGGCTACGCTGGTTTCAGAACAATCAAATGTTTTCATGACATGGAAAATGTTGCCCACATTCTTAACTTTGACAACAATCAAATACTTAACAATACAATGTCTATTTTTCTTTTGCTAACTAGTTTGTATTTTTTTGCTGTTTTGTTAAAATACACTTCTTCAAGAAATTATTCACCAGCTCAGGTAATCTATAACGTCTTTCTTTCTTTCTTTCTTTCTTTCTTTCTTTCTTTCTTTCTTTCTTAAGTCATCTGATACTTTATTTCTTTTTTCATTTTATTATCCTTAAAAATATATCTTTATTTTTTCAATGTTTGTTTGTTTGTTTGTTTGTTTGTTTCTTTTTTCTTTCTTTCTTTTTTCTTTCTTTCTATCACTATTTGTTTTTTGTTTTTTTCTTTCTCTCATACGTTTATTCATGTGTATAGTATTTTTCTTTTTAAGTATTTGATTCTTTTTTCAATTTTGTTTCCGTATGTCTTTCATTCATTCATTCATTCATTCTTTCTTTCTTTCTTTCTTTCTTTCTTTCTTTCGGCTTATCGTTCTTTCTTCTTTTTTTTAAAATCTTTTTAGGTTTTGGTCGAATTTTTTCTTTTAGATTTTCTTCTTTCTTTTCGGTTTTTTCGTTCCTTCTTATTTTTAGTCATCTCTTTCTTAACGCTTTCTTTTTTTTGTTTCATTTTTGTTTTCAGTTTGTCTATAGAAGAACTTTCCTTTTTTATTTCTTTTTAAGTTAGACTTTCGTTGTTTGTTTATTTCGCGTTTTCGTTTTCATTCTTAAGACTTTCCTTCTTTATTTTTTCTTTTTTCCAATATTTTTATCTTTAAATATTTGTCTGTTTCTTTCTTTCTTTCTTTATTTATTTATTTATTTATGTCTTTATTTCTTTATTTCTTTATTTTATTGCCCCAAGAAATGTTTGATACTCTCTTCAACATTTTCTATAATGTTTCCGAGAAAGTTCCCGAAACTAAATTTTTGACTTAATTTTTACTTTTTTGCTTTTACAGACAATATCCTCCTCCATAGAATAGACGAATTCAAGAATATTAGCAGTGAAATCCGTTCAATCACCTCACAGATGAAGAAGATATATGAAGCAATAGAAAGGTTGGACTACAGAAGAATGCTGAGAATAACATGTACCTAACATGTGAGCAACGACGAAGTTCAACAGACAATGGCTGCAAAAAGACAGACGCTTAAGATCACGACAAGAAAGTTTAAATTGGTGGGTGGGGGCTTTTAATGAAGACAGAAGGTATGGAAAATTTGATTCCGACAGGACAGATGAAAATAATAAGGACAAAGTAAAGCAATGTACAACATAGCTGGCGAGACTGAGCGAATGCATGACAGGTTTTTGCGAGAGATGGCAAAGATTATTAAGATCTAGAAAAGACAGGTAATTATGGACAGCCATGATCGCCAACACCCTAAAAGGGTAAGGCACAATGAATAATAAAAAAAAACATTAAGAATCTGAAATGGGAAGGAGACGTTTCATCAAATCCTCACTGCCCTTTGTCCATGATGAAAGCGAATCTGACTGTTTACTGTTGTGGGCGGTCAGATGTTTTCAAATGGTTGGTTGATTTGTTTTATGGCATATCAACCTCGGCGGGTTATTTATTGCCAACTAAATTTTATTTATTTATTGCTGGTAATACCTTTTTCTTTCAACAATTAATTGTTGTTTTTATATAAGTTTTTTTGTGTCTAGTAATACTTTTTTTCTTTTTTGAGTATCAAGATTCATTGAGATTTTGTTTTTAAGGGCAGGGTCTCCAAGTCCTACTCTTGTTGTTTAACAAAAAAACCATAACTGGAGGGAAGTGACGGATTAATACCTTTCCCAAGGTTACCAGTGCTTAAGTGAATGCAGGGCATTCAACTGGAGTTCGAACTCGGCTTACCGATTTGTCTTTCCGAGCCGATATCCACTGCACCACAACGCACATCCGTCACTAAACGCTTACAACAGCTGGTATTCCCAAGCGGTCACCCATGTAAATACTGACCAGGATCAATGTTGCTTAACTTCGGTGATCGAGCGAGAACCGGTGTATTCAACGTGATATGGCCGTAAGCCGTTTTCAAATGGTGTTTACTACGTTACGTCTTAAAATTAGACGTTTTTCTCGTCAGTATCCATTTTGCATATTTATAAATCTACTATTTGTTCGTGCATTGAATACTGTTGCCATATGTGGACGGGTGCTCTTGTCACTCATTTTAAGGTTCTCGACAAAATTCAAAGGAGAATCTGCAGTATAATTAATCCTGACTTGGCAGCTCGGTTTCAGTCACTTTCTTACCGACGTGATCTGGCTTTTCTCTGTCTTTCTGACGAGCTTTTTTCTTTGGTGCCTCGACCACATCTATTTACTCGTGTTACTAGATTGGTATTTAGGTCCCACCCTTTTACCGTTGAAATAGTGAAATGTAACCGCTACTTCTACTCTAACAGTACCATTTCTCGCATTTCCCATCTGTGGGACGCCCTTCTGTTTACTTGTTATCTTGATATCTACAATCTTGAAAAGATTAAATGCAGGTCAATTGCCATCTGCTTGATTCGCATTCATCACTTATCTCTTTTTCGACATGCCCTGTACCGTGTCTTTTCTTCCCATTGTAATCACCTGCGGACCAGTGGCGTTTCTGCCTCGCTTTAGATTAAATGATTATAAAAAAAAGGACGTAAGTCGAATAATTATGGTTAATTCTTGCCTTGGTAGTGTATGAATACGGGAATTAAAGAGTTAAATTAAAAAACACAAATGCTGAAGATATTTTTCAAATTACACTTTAGGGTATAAACATCTTTTTTTTTTCATTTAGACAGGGGAGGAATAAAGTTAGCGCGTAGAATAGTTTCTGACAGAAATGCATGTGATATACTATATGAATATCAAGATGTCGGCATGTATTTGATTGGAACTGACTGTAGTAATTTATGATTTGAGTTAGGAGTCGTTCCGTTTGATTTTCATTGTCTGCAAGTCAACTTGATATTATCAGATACTTTTTGGCATGTAGGTTATTTGTGAGTGCCATCTGTCATTTGGCAGGGTGTGAGGTGAGGTTAAAATTCAACTCGATACAAGCTATATATATATATATATATATATATATATATATATATATATGGGTTGAACAAAGTAATCGAAACACCTAGTACAATAAATAATAGCATAGTTTGAAAAATTTACTTATTTTATATTTTTATGTTTTGTTGAATTAATATTCGTAATAATTGACTTTTTGCTAAAATTGTTTTTTGTTTGTTTTTTTACAGATATTTAAATAAGTTTATTCAAATCAACAGTCAGGACTTTAAGTAATCAACTCCATCCTATGGTTGAGGAATTATTTTCGAAAGGAGATGCTCTCTTTCATAATGCATCCATTTCTAATGCTAAAGTTGTAGTTGAATAGCACGAAGGATATTCTAGTGAACTAGATCATCTTGTCTGGCCACCACAGTCCCCATATCACAACAACAGTGAACATTTATGGTTCATTTTAGAAAAAAAATTGAGGCGTAGATACTTCCTCCATCATTGAAAGAAAGAAGTCGAGACTGTTTTAACTGAAGAATGGGTAAAAATTCCTCTGGAAACAATTCAAAGTTTTTACGAATCGATTTCACGCGGAATTCAAGCTGTATTTATTGCCAAAGTGGTTTTACTCCCTATTGAAATAAATTTGCGAAAGCAACATGACTGACTGGGCAGAAGATTATCCCGCAGTAGGTTGCCATTGCTTTCTGCGGTAGACTAGTTGCCGACCAAGGCTATAGAACCCAATCTGTCCTGCTATTTAACCCATAACTGGAAGGAAGAGACGGATTAATACCTTTCCCAAGGGTATTTGCGTGTAAGTGAATACAATGGATTCAACTGGAATTCGAACTCGGCCCTCCCCGGTTTCTCGTTACGAGCTGAAATCCACTGTACCGCAACGCACAAGGTAGAGTGGGGAAAAAAAAGAACACGATACACGGGGTGATGTAGAAAGAACGAGCTACATAGACAAATATATAGATTCAGATAGAAATTAAATGAAATTCATCCTTGATAATGGCTAAAAGCATATCCGAACGCGTTCAGACAGAATAAAACATTCAGTCAATTTCTACATAATTTAGGACTCTAAAAGAAGAGAATTATAAGAACACAAGAAAATTGAAGTAAAAGATTCAATCGCAGGAATTTGTCGGTTGTTTTTAACGAAATTGAAATAAGTTCTTTCTTTTTTGTCTTTCTCTGTGTGTTTTTATCTATCTGTTTTGTTGAGGTTAGTTCATATCTATCTATCTATCTATCTGAGTGTTCTTTTATCTCTCTATCTCAGTTTGTTTATTTTATTCTGTTTATTATTTATCGCAGACGATGACTTCCTATCTATCTATCTATCTATCTATCTATCTATCTATCTATCTCAGTGTTTTTTTCTCTCTATCTCAGTCTGTTTATTTTATTCTGTATATTATTTATCGCAGACGATGATTTCTATCTATCTATCTATCTATCTATCTATCTATCTATCTATCTATCTATCTATCTATCTATCTAGCCAAGAAATTAGGATCATACTGGGCGACTTGGATGCCAAGGTAGGTAAAGAGAGAGGAGACACGACCGGCAACTTCGGATTAGGAGTTCGCAACAAACGAGAAGAAAAATAGGGCAAATGGTGCACAGCAAATGACCAGGTAATACTAACACCTGATTTTAAGAACCCCCACGTCGTTTGTGGACATGGAGAAGCCCAGGAGGCGACTCGAAAAACCAAATAGACTACTTAACCATAAACAAGAGATTCAAAAACGCAATGGTTCAATGTAAAACCTATCCAGGCGCCGACTGTGGAATTGACCATGTCTCAATCATCTGCCAATTAAGGATAAAACGCTGGAGAATGAAGGAGTCTAGCACAGCGCCAAGACTGAAATACAACATGCTCGTGAATGACTTTAACCTGCAGAAAGAATACACTAGCAACGTGAGAAACAAACACGAAGAACAAACTGGAAAAGGATACTCGAAATGGGACTCACTAAAGGAAGCGACAGTGACATCAGCAAACAATATTGCCCCAAAGAAAATTAGACGCAGAAGACAAAACGAGTGGATGACTAAAGAGATTTTTCGACATGATGCATAGGAGACAAAAAATAACGCCAAGATATGGAAGAGAATACAGGAAACTACATAGAGAAATAAGGAAATGCAGACAGGCTAAAGAGGAATGGGTCAACGACAAATACGCAGGGGTAGAAAGATTGAGCAGGACCAATAAAGCAGCTATTCATAAAGAGATAAGAGAACTGACAGGACAAAGCACCTGCTCTTTAACAGGATGAAACGATAATATTGGAGAAAGCGGAAGTACTCCAGCGATGGGAAGAATATATAAAAGACCTTTTCCAAGACAGGAAAGAGCAACCGAAAATACACAAGGATGAGGACGGACCGGAAATATTAAAGTCCGAACTGGAAGTTGCAATGGCCAAACTGAACAGAAACAAAGCAGCTGGACCAGACGACATATTCATAGAGTTGCCGATAACCCTGGTAGAATTTGGTATAGAGAAAACTACTGAAATAATAAATGAAATTTATAATAGTGGTGTAATACCAGATGACCTCAGCAAGTCGATCTTCATAGCACTACCTAAGAAGCCAGGAACAAACGAATGGGAACTCCACAGAACCATCTGTTTAATGAACCATATGGCAAAACTGATAGTCCGAATCATGATGAATAGAGCGAGAAGTAGAATCAGGCCAGAGATAGGACAAAAACAGTGTGGTTTCGTCAAAGACACTGGAACAAGGAACGCCATATTTATGATAAGGATGCTCTCTGAAAGGGCTATACAAAGGAAGAAGGACTTATACCTGTGCTTTATTGATTATGCGAAGGCGTTTGACAAAATACGCCACAAAGAAATGATGGAGATGCTCAGCAGCCTTGACATATTTGGGAAAGACGTAAGAGTAACCAAGAATCTTCACTGGTAGCAAACCGCTTGTATACGGACAGGTAACGAATTCAGCAGATATACAAAGATAGAAAGGGGCGTAAGACAAGGATGTGTTTTTTCACCGGATCTGTTCAATTTGTACAGCTAGAATATTTTGAGGACCCTAGAATCTATCTATCTATCTATCTATCTATCCAAGAAATTAGGATCATACTTTTATGCCTGGATCGTCATCAGAGGCCACAATTTAAACAACCTAAGGTACGCAGATGATAGCAGACACAGTAAGGAAACTACAAGACCTCCTACAGAAGTTAGTTGAAGAGAGTGACAAGAAAGGACTGCAAATAAACTGCAAGAAAACCGAATGCATGGTCATCAGTAAAAAGGGCATCCCAATATGTCAAATACAGGTTTGGGATATTAAAATCAAGCAGATACAAAATACCTGGGAAGTATTCTAACAGGAGACAGATAGTGCGACACAGAGATCCGAAGGCGAATTGGTATGGTGAAGAAAGCACTCCAGAAGTTGAGTAAAGTATTAAGAAACTGGACAATTTCGCTAGAAACAAAGAAGAGAGTACTGGATTGCTATGTGTTGTCAGTTCTTCAATATGGCAGTGAATGCTGGACAATATCTTCAAAGATGAAGGAAAAACTTGAAGCAACTGACATGTAGTTCTACAGAAAGATGCCGCGAATATCATGGATCGAGCATGTGAGCAATGATGAGGTTTTGGAAATGAGGGAAACGTAAAGGAAATTGATACTGATCATCAGGAAGAGATAGCTGAAGTTTTTGGGACATGGCATGAGGGAACAAAGCTTGGAGAACCTGATGCTAACAGGCCAGATAGAGTGAAAAAGAGACTGGGGAAAACAGCGGATAACATATTTGAAGGACCTAATCAGGTGGATGATGGAACTAGGGTTTGCATGGTGTAACAGGAGAAGGCGTGCTAAGAGCCACCAGGGATAGGGAGACGTGGAAAGCCATGATCGCCTACGTTCTGAAAAGACAGGGCACATAGAAGAAGATTATCTATCACAGACGATGCCTTGTTATCTATCTATCTATCTATCTATCTATCTATCTATCTATCTATCTATCTATCTATCTATCTATCTATCTATCTCAGTTTCCTTTTCTCTGTTACTCTATCGCAGTCTGTTTATTTTATTCTGTCTATTATCTATCGCAGACCATGCTTTCCTATCTATCTATCTATCTATCTATCTATCTATCTATCTATCTATCTATCTCAGTCTGTTCATTATCTATCTATCTATCTATCTATCTATCTATCTATCTATCTATCTATCTATTCACATCCCAGCCTCTTCAACACTTTTAATTACGCCTGTCTCCCTTTAGGGAAAAGCCGCACCAAGTGCCATTTATTTTTGGATGTTTTATGTTTATTTTATATTATTTTCTTTATATCAAGTGCCTCACACCTGATTCATTCAATTTTAGAACTTGTTTTTTCTTTCTTTTTTTTTTTGCTTGTTTTTTTTGCCTTGTCCGTTGATATTCATTTATAACAAAATTTCTTTGTTTGATTCGTCTTCACGCTTTTAATTAGACTTAAAACATTACAAACATTTGCTTTTCGCTCCAGAAACAAAATCTTGTTGCTTGTTCGAAAATGTCGGCAGGGCGATCAGTTAAAAATCAAGGCAAACGCTACCAATACACAAACGGACATACACATTCTCACATACACATTAACTCACATATATATAGACACATCTATAAACAGACGCATACACTTATAAATATAAATATATACTCACATGTATATACAGAATATATATGAACATATAGCACACATATACATATATATGCACATATAAGCACAAATATATAAGCGCACATATGTAAATCCACTTATATACGCATATGCATACGCTTATATATACGCACATATATCTTTTATATGCTCATATATACACAAGTCTATATGCACACACACATACGCACACACACACATATATATGTATACATATATATAGCCATCCGCAAACAGTCATGTTTTGCTGTATCACAGCTCATCAATACGGTTAGACATCCGATTGCTGGAAACAATCGTATTATTTGACATCAGTCGTCGATTCTACCTCTAAGCTATGGACGTTCGGTGTAGGAAGGCAGATTTTAGTGTGTTATATAAACAATGTAAACACACGTCAGTAGCCGAGAGTGTTCAAATTCATTACTGAAAATAGCATTGAGTAGCTACTGTTTTTAAATTAAATATTTCTCCAGAGTGCTCAATCTACGGCCGAGAGCGTAAATAGTCATCCGCAGACAGTCCTGCTTGGCTGTATATATATATATATATATATATATATATATATATATATATATATATAATCATACATAAATATGGGTGTGCTACTTCTTTTAAGATATTAAAGAAGTAAAAGAAAACATCATCATTAATCTAATTTTGTTATATGCCAGAATTATATAATTTCGCTTTCTCCATAATTCCCTTTTCTTTTTATTGCGCCTAGAGATTCACGAACATTCTAGAATGTAATTTTTATCTACGGTTTTTTTTCTTTGTGTATAAATGCAGTTTTTTTGTTTGTTTTTTTTTTGGAAAAGTATTCTACATTACACCTGTGATGAAGTTCCTCAGAAGAACGCGTTTCAAAAATATGTTGGGTTTCTCTTGTTATAGTGTATCGAGGTAGTAGATAATTTTCTAAACACATATTGTTAAATATAACAGACAATGTATGTGTATTACGTTTAATTATGAACCGTTCGAAACATCGTATTTTGGCTTTAATTTCAGGTGAAAATAAATACAAAAATTGCCCAACATTTGGATATTTTTATTATTATGCCGGTTCTGATCGTTCGGTTCTCATGAGCCATCTTCAGAGAAATTACAGGAAAGTTAACATAAAGACATCCACCATCAAAGATGATATTATCTTGTGTTGACATGAATAGCAGACGCAGTAATTTTGTAATGTGGTTCTATGACGTCACTCCGCATGAGAGACCCAAATGTTTACAGAACCATATGTCGAAATGCAATGTAATGTGTTGTGACCAGATTGAAATGTGATTTTATTAAGTGTGGGTTAGGTTTTGTATGCTTAAGGATTTTTTCATCTGCACAGTAACTATCCTGTGTAGATGACAAAATCAAAAGTCTCAGTTGGGCAGCGTCTGTAAGAAAAAAAGAGCATCAATGACGCTATTGACTGAATTAGAAGCAACGCGCTGTATTGCTTGGCATTCGTTTTGAAAATATCTTGATGATGTATCCAATCAACATCATTGTTCGTAGTGATCACTAGTGATGGTAACGTTATTCCTCCATTCATCTTCCCACAGGGTCTCAAACTCAATACGGAGTTGTACATTATGTGCCTTGGAGGGCTAGTGCTGCCAAGGTTGGCTGCTGGAATCTCCTATGTCTAAAAATAGAATTCTGCACCATACCGCACAAGCAGGAGAATAATTTCTGCTATCACATCACCCTTTAAATCTGCCCATCTAACTCCCAGACTTCAACCCTGTTGATTACTATGTGTGGGGGCAGTTGAGTGGCGAGAGACGAACAAAACTCCTGGCAAAAGCAAAGATGAACTGAAGGCAAGGGTATGACAGCATTTATCAACTTAAACACAGAGACCGTCCAGAAGAGTTGCAGAAGATACTTTAGTCGTCTGATGCTCGTGGTTGAAGCCAATGCCGATTTTATTGAATAATTTTACTCGTTACTCTTTCGGGATATTTTTGTACAATTTTGGTAAATATATCTGTGTTTTTTGGTCTGTTAGGCCCCGGAAGTAAGACACGGGAACAAGAAGGTAGGTTCAAACAGTGTATTAGAATAAAAGAACATATATACAAATACGAGTGTTAGTGGTCAGCAGATAGACGTTTATTTCCGAACGGTATAGATACGCTGCGTCTCGACTGTCTCTAGATTGTTACTTGACTGCCTCACAGTTGCGTCTCGGCAGACACGCAGGTTAGTATTTTTTAACGGAGGAAGAGTCCATTCCTATAGAATAGGGCACCATAACAACCTTGTAAAAATGAAATCGAAGTGTTATTTTCATTTGTGCATAATTTAGACAACATTTCATCCATGGCACCTTTTTTCTCAATGTTGTCTCTCCTTTACGTTGACATTGTGTCATACTAACGAAAACTTCTTAAAAGAGATCACCCACCATATAGCAATGCTTTTATCAAACCCTAACCCTACCATCCTGTGTTCCGTCCATGGCATTCCTCGATAGTCTGAACCTGAGCGTTTCTCTTCCGTACGGAATTAATTTGAATAAACACTTATCTCAGCCTGAGATCGATGATTAGCTAATCAATTGCATAATGCAGTGATTGTAAGGCTGATACTCAAAGCGCACTCCACTTTGCTGGCCCTTTGTCAAACAAATTTAAGCTTATTTATTATCTTAAAAAAGGACAAAAACAAAAATTTGGGCACTTGTACAAAAAATACAGTTATACAAAGCCATACGCAGACACCCGGATAGATAGATTCAAATACACATTTATTCAGAGACGCCTCGTCACCCACGTTCCATTATACAGATTAAATGTCTGTTACAAATATACCATCATCCCCTCTACCCTTCTGATTTCACGCGCCCACTAAACAAACCAATTGTGGCTATCAGTTGCCAAATTTACGGGTCAGCACCACTGGGGGTCAGAGATTTATTTTCCCGACCAAGTTATTGTTCAATGTCCAACTAAACAAAGCGTAAGATTTGTCTCGCACTTTATGCATGGTCTTCTTTCTTTCTTTCTTTCTTTCTTTTCTTTTTCGTTTGTGCTTTCTTTTTCAGTTTTCTTTCATTTTCTTTTTCTTTCTTTTTCGTCTTTCATTTTCATTTTCAGTTTTATTCCGTTTCCTATTGTTTTCTGTTTTTTCTTTCTTCTTTCCTTTCTTTCTTACTTTCTTTCTTTCTTTCTTTCTTTCTTTCTTTCGCTTGTTCTTTTTTTTATTTATTGTATTATTCTAATTTTGTTTTTTTTTTCGTTCCTTTGCTTTTAATTATTTTTTCCCATATTTGTATCTTTTCATTTTCTTTTACATTTTTTCCAACCTTACTTAGTTTTTCTTCTGAGTTTGTTTTTTGTTTGTTCTTATGCCTTTCTTTTTCACTTTCTTTCTTTCTTTCTTTTGTCCTTTTTTTCTTTCTTTCTCCTTTTTTCGTATTTTTTACTGGTTTCTATACATGCTTTATTCTCCACCTCTTCCTGTTTTTCCCTTTTTTCTTCACTTTCGCCATGTTCTTTCTTTCTTTCTTTCTTTCTTTCTTTCTTTCTTTCTTTCTTTCTTAGTTCCTTCGTTCTATTTTTCTTCCTTAATTCCCTTCTTCTTTACTATCTTCTCTTCTTTTTGATGTCATTTAGTGACTTCTCTTTCACTTTCCCTCAATTCTTACGTCCACTCTTGCTTTCATTTCTATTTTCCTTGCAGCCAGAATTTCTTCCTTTCTTTCTTTCTTTCTTTCTTTCTTTCTTTCTTTCTTTCTTTCTTTCTTTGTATTTTCCTGGTTTCTATACCTTCTTCATTCTCCACCTCTTCCTTTCTTTCCTTTTTCCTTTCTTCTTCATTTTTGCCATATTTCTTTCTTTCTTTCTTTCTTTCTTTCTTTCTTTCTTTCTTAGTTCCTTCCTTCTATTTTTTCTTCCTCAATTCCCTTCTTCTTTACTATCTTTTTTTCTTTTTGATGTCATTTAGTGACTTCTCTTTTATGTTCATTTTGTTCTTTCTTTCATTCTTTCCTTCCATGATTACACATTTCTTTCTTTCTTTCTTTCTTTCTTTCTTTCTTTCTTTAGTGCAGCTTTAATTTCTTTTGTTTTTGTTTTTACTATTTTCTGTCTTTTTTACTCTTTTTGTGCAAATTCTTTCTATCCTTGCATTTGTTTTTTTATTCTCCCCAACCATTCAGTGTTTTCTACATTTTTCATTTTGTCTTTCGTTAATTTGTTCTTATTTTTATTCTTTCTGTCTGTATTCTATTTTTTTACTCTTTCTTTTTCTTTTTTGTTTCTTACTATTTCTTTCTCTTGTACATTTCTTCGTTGCTTGCTCTCTCTCTCTCTCTCTCTCTCTTTGATGCCCACTTTCCTTTCCTTGATTCTTTATTTGTTTGAATCTTTTTTAATTCACTCATGTCAGTCTTTTTTCTTTTTCCTTCCTTCCTTCCTTCCTTCCTTCCTTCCTTCCTTCCTTCCTTCCTTCCGTCCCTTTTTTCTTTCTATTGGCCATTTCTTTTTCTTTTTTGCTTTTTGTTTTTTTATCTTTTTGTTTTCTATTTCTTCTTTCTTTGTTTTTCTTTACATCCTTGTTTCTTTCTTTGTTTCTTTTTTCATTGTGTTGCATATTTATTTTTTCTTTTGCATGGTTCTTTCTTTCTTTGAAATCCATTTTTTTCCTTCTCATGATTCAAGTAAATTAGAATCATCGCCCGGTTCACACTCTACCCACGTCTATTGAACAGGTGTAGAGGCTCATCCCTTGTTCCTTGTTTAGGATGTGGTTTCCGGCTTTCTCTCTTCTAATCTTTTCACTCTTACGTAGCCCCCTGTACATCAGTGGCGTTACCGCCTTGCTCGAGGTGATATGATTAAAAATAAAATCCATTTCTCTATCACCCAGTATTAATAACTTTTTTTTCCTTTCATTTTCCTTTCATTTTTCCAACTCTTTCTTTTTTCCTCTACGGTCCTCATTATTTGAATCACACAAACGACGAGAATGACTGGACAGACAAATAATATATATATATATATATATATATATATATATATATATAAACGCATATTTAATGCTGAAATTATAATTCTACAAAAAGCACTATCAATCGCACAAGTTCGTTCCTTATAACAATTAAAAATTCACATAATATTGCTTTTTTAACTTGAAATTTCAAATTACAGTAACAGTAATAATCATTAGGTTAGTACTGGACATTTATACATCTATTCTAATAATAATTATCGCTTTACCCTTATACTTCCAGCAGATAGATATTTTCCTGACAAGATTCCAATTATAAAAACACAAAGTATCCACTCAATTACAGATAACCATTAGGGGTCCTCGACGAAATTCAACGAAGAATTTGCGATGTGATCGATCCCGACTCGATCCCGGCTCGGATACTGTTACTTTCTCATCGGCGCAGTGTGACTTTCCTGTGTCTCTTCTACAAGTACTTTCTAATGAACTTAACTCACCGGTGGCCCCTATATATGAATTTACTCGAGCCACAAGATTAGCAACTAGGTCCCACCCTTTTACTGTGAAACCAATAAGATGTAAACGTAAATTCTACTCCAGCAGCTTATTTCCTCGTACTTCCCACCTGTGGAATTCCCTTCCATTTACTTGTTTCCTCGACAGCTACAATCTCTAAGAATTTAAATATAAAGTCAATAGTCATCTCCTATCTCACTAACCTGCATCCTCTCTCTCATGTTCTCATCTCATTTCTGCAGTATTCTCATCCTCTTCTACCCGCTTCCTGACACTCCTTTTATTCTGTCACTCCTTCTCATAACTTTCCTCTTATGTAACCCCTGCACAACAGTGGCAGTATAATGCCTTGCTTGGGGCGATAACAAAAAATGTTTAAACACATAAATTTGAATATATATAGTCATCCGCAGACAATTCTATTTCGCAGCTCGTCAGTACTGTTAGACTCCGATCGCTTCCTAACCCAGGATTGAAACCCGATCGAATTGGTGTCAGTCGGCGATTCTACCTCTGGGCCACGAGCGTCTGGTAGAAGAAGTCAGACTTTTTAATGCATATATCATTATACATGCCCAATAGCTAGAGTGCTCTAATTCATTATTGAATGAGCGATGCTTATATGCCAGAGTAGCTACATTGCCAATGGCTTAAAGAGTAGCTGAAAAAGCTTCGGACAACGGAAATTAGGGAACATTTATGTATTCCTTAATTCTACAAAACGCACAAACCTACGGATACTGGAAAAACTAAATTAAAAATTAATTAAATCTTCCATGTCTTCCGTAATTAAAAATGTTAAAAACAAGGTTGCCGTCCAAATATATATATATATATATGAATTTTTATTTGTTTAACATTATTATTTTTAATGGATACTCGTATTTGAGTAGAATGTCTGTTTCGAACCTGCAAAATCCTACACCGGAGAGATGCGGTCTTTAAGCCAGAAGATTTCATGGAAGACCAAGCTCAGTTTCATCTTTTTATAAGCATTCTCCTGGTTTTCGTCGAACGATTAATATCTGCTAAGGTTGTATCTAAATATAAACAAACTCAACCGAAGACAACATTACAGAAATTAACGGAAATCTACGAACTGGCATTAGCCGACATAGTTAACTTTTTATTTGTTTAACATTAGAAAATAATAATGTTAAACAAATAAAAATTCAAATATATCGGTTAATGCTAGTTTCGTAGATTTTCGTAATAATTATATATATGATGTGTCTAGCTACACTGATGAGCTATGATGCAGTGAAACAGGCTTGTATGTGGATGAGTAATATATATATATATATATATATATGTGTGTGTGTGTGTGTGTGTGTGTGTGTGTGTGTGTGTGTGTGTGTGTGTTGCTAAAAACTGAAATAAGGGTTGTTCCAACGAGAGAAATTGATATCAATGAAAAAAGTTTGAGAAGCCGTGAAAGTTTATTTAAAGTGTAGATTTCATGTTATTATTATTATTATTATTATTATTATTATTATTATTATTATTATTATTATTTATCTTTTGTATGATACATTCAGTCAGGCAGTTAAGTGCCATACGTGATACACGCTTTGGACAATCATGTCTCGAAAGAGACATGAGTGACTGGGCATAAGATTATCCCGCAATAGGTTGCCATTGCTTTCTGCGGTACTGGTTGCCAACCAAGGCTATAGAACCCAGTCTGTCCTATTGCTTAAACCAAAACTGGAGGGATGAGGTGGATTAATAGCTTTCTCAAATGTATTTGTGCGTAAGTGAATGCAAGGAATTCAACTGGAATTCGAACTCGGCTCCCCGATTTGTCGTTCCGGGTTGATATCCACTACATCACAATGCACATCCGTGTGTGTGTCGCTACACGTGTTTCGACTCCGAAGTTGACTCTTTTCAGGCAAATAAATTTCTGAGTTTACATATCGAGATCCGAGATAAATAATTTATTTTTTCGCGTTTTTCTTCTTTCTCTTCTTCCCTCTCTTTTTCTCATTTTCGCTTTTCTTTCCTCTCCATTTTCGTTTGTTTAATTACCCAACCTCGAAGGTGTGTAATGGAAGAAACACATGAAAGAAACACCTGCACCATTCACCCTGTTTTATAAAATCGTTTAAATTCAAAATACAACAATTTGTTTAAATTTCCTTAAATGTCTACCTGAGGGCTTGTCGCTGGGGCCCCTTACGTTTATCTCATTGTCAAGACTGACACATAAATCTGTCACCTTATATCGGGGTTTCATTTCGGGTGGTAAAAGTTGCTGAACGCATATCCTGGACTTAAAAGATGAAAAGTAATCTTGCCTGACATTGTAATGATTTATAACCATTTATACCCGAGACAGACCTAAAAACTCAAAGATAACGGGGCGTGAGTTTATTTATTTAAACGCGATTTGAAGCTAGATTTCAGTTTGTTACATTGAAATTTAGGCGTTACCATTATCAAAGCGGCAGTTTCCTGTTTTAGAAGTCAAAAAAGTTTAAAAAAAATTGACCGGGCTTTTGTGAGAAATGTAGAACCAATAGAAAGTCATTCTGAGAAATGTATTTTAACATAATGCAATGGGTATCGGCTTGAAACGCGAAAACCGAGAGCCGAGTTCGTATTCGAGTTGAATTCGTTGCATTTACTTACACATAAATGACTTGCGAAATATCTTTAACTTTCTCTTATTCCTACTGCTATGGGTTAAATAACAGGACATATTAGATTCTCTAGCCCTAGTTGGCCAGCCAGCTAAGTGCCATACGTGATGCACGCTTTGGGCGATCATGTTTCCAAAGAGAAATGACTGACTGGGCAAAAGGTTATCTCGCAGTAGGTTGCCATTGCTTTTTGCGGAAGACTCATTGCCAGCCAAGGCTATAGAACCCAATCTGTTCTATAATTCAACCCACATTTGGAGGGAAGAGACGGATTAATACTTTTCCTAATGGTATTTGTGCGTAAGTGAATGCAAGAAATTCAACTGGAATTCGAACTCGGCACCCCAATTTGTCGATATCCACTGCACCACAACTCGCATTACCCTGGTTGGTAACTAGTCAAAAATAAGTAATGACAACCTACTACGGGAAAATCTTCTGCCTAGTCAGTCATGTTTCGGAAGTGTATCATGTATGGAAATTAACTGACCGAGGGAATAACTACATTAGAGTTGGGGTTTCATGTCGAAGTGCATTGAGGTGCAGTGGATATCGGCTCGGAATAAGAAATCATAGACCCGAGTTCGAATTTCTGTTGAATTCATTGCATTCACTTGCGCGCAAATACCCTTTTGAAATGTATTAATCCATTTTTTCTTCCTCCGGCTTGAGGTTAATTAGCAGGCCGACAACCAAACTAACGCAGAAAGTAATGGCAACCTACTGCGGGAAAATCTGCCCAGTCAGTCATGTATCAAAAGAGACAGGATCGCCTAAACGTGTATAACCTATGGCAGTTAACTGACTGATTTTAATTTTTTTTTTTAATCCTATCACCCCAAGCAAGGCAATAACACCACTGATGCGCAGGGGGCTACGTAAGGGTAAAAAGAATGGAAAAAAGAAAGCCAGAAACCACATCCTAAACAGGGAACAAGTGATGGGCCTCTTCACCTGTTCAATAGACGTGGGTGGAGTGTGAACCGGGCGATAGTTTAGTCTATCTACTCCAACAAGTATTACCTCTGAAAAGAAATTTCGTTTTATGGGTTATTCGCCAAAAACAAAAATTAATATAAAGTATCTTTTCGTAAGACCACGAAATATGGTCACATTTACCAGTCTCGACACCCACAACCTTTCTTAACCCACTAAAAGAACACTATTTTATTCATAGCTATTAGCAACATTTTTTTCCATAAAAGTCTATTTTTATGCATATATTTCTTTAAAAGTATATTTTTATACTTTCATAGTGTTTTGACCCAAGTTGTGGGGGGTTAACTATTTACCCATACTTGGGACCCTAACAGGTGCTACCATTCCGGGTCAAGGTGGACCTGGAAACAACAGCAATTAAGAGGTGGTTCCATGCTCCTCACAACCTCCCATTAGAGGTCTTGCTACCTGTTGCAGTTTATCGTCATACACAAGAACCCTGCCCAACGATTCTAAATAATTTTATTATTGTACGATGAATTTTACTTCGACATGCCTAGTTGCATTTTTTAAAAAAAGCATTTCAGCCCAAGGAAAGAGTTCATGTCACTAAATTGCAAGAGGTTACCGGAATATAAGATTATATAGAAAAAATTAAAGAAGAAAAACTTTAATGGAGAAATGAAGAAAAGGACAATAAAATAAAAAAAGAGTGAAAAGATTGGAAAAGAGAAAAACCGGAAACCACATCCTAATCAGAAAAACAAGGGATGAGCCTCTTCACCTGTTCAATAGACGTTGGTGGAGTGTGAACCGGGCGATAGTTTAGTCTATTTACTCCGATTGAAAAAAATAAAATGAATAAAAGCGTGAAAAGATTGGAAAGGAGAAAAACCGGAAACCACATCCCAACCAGGAAACAAGGGATGAGCCTCTTCACCTGTTCAATAGACGTTGGTGGAGTGTGAACCGGGCGATAGTTTAGTCTATCTACTCCAATTGAAAAAAATTTTTTAAAAAAGCGTGAAAAGATTGGAAAAGAGAAAAACCGGAAACCACTACCTAACCAGGAAACAAGGGATGAGCCTCTTCACCTGTTCAATAGTCGTATATATATATATATATATATATATATAATTATTTTAGCCAGTTTTTAGTCATAATTAAATTACAACAGTATACATTTGTATTACAAAGTATTCAGTACGAATATAATGTAAAGCTTTTTAACAATTTTCATTTGGAAACCAGTTATTTACGCAATATCTTCAGGTGATTTATAATAATTGATTTTCCAACTTTTTAAAACGGACAAATATATTTTCTGGTGTAACTTTTTTTATAATCATATAGCCCCAAGCAAGGCATTTTATTGCCACTGGTTGGCAGGGGTTTGCATAGGAGGAAAGTTAAAAGGAAGAGTGATAGGTTATAGGGGGTGTCAGGAAATGGATAAGAGAAGGATGAGATTGGAGTGGACGGAGAAAGGAACATGAGAGAGAGATTGCAGGTTGGTGAGATAGGAGATGACTATTGACTTTGCATTCAAATTCTTGGAGATTATAGCTGTCGGAAAGCAAGTAAATGGAAGGGAATTCCACAGACGGGAAGTGCGAGAAAAGAAGCTGTTGGAGTAGAATTTGCGTTTACTTTATATTGGTTTCACAGTAAAATGGTGGGACCTAGTTGCTAATCTTGTGGCTCGAGTAAATTTATATACAGGGGGCACCAGTGAGCTAAGTTCATCGGAGCAGAAGCCGTGAACGTATTTGTAGAAGAGACACAGAGGACCCACATTGAGCCGGTGAGTGAGTGAGTGAGTGAGTGAGTGAGTGAGTGAGTGAGTGTATCCGAGCTACCAAGTCGGGATCTGTCACATTACAGATTCTCCGTTGAATTTTGTCAAGGACACCTAGGTGAATAGCAGGAGCACCCGAGCAGATATGGCAGCATTATTCAATACACGGGCGGATGGTAGATTTATATATATTCAGGATTGTTTCAGGCGGAAAAAACTTCCTGGCCCTACACAGAGAACCGACTTTCTTAGCAGTGGTTCTATATATTCATTCCACTTGAGTTGAGTTCTGTTGTGAGAGTTAAACCGAGGAGGCGCAGTGTTTTGCTTTCAGGGAGACTAGCCTGATCCATGCAAATGGGGGGGGAGCTATTGTCTGTGATGGTTATAGATAGTAGTTCGTTTTGGAAGCATTAAAATTCACGACCCATTTCTTACCCCACATCTTGGTTTAAAATATCGATAATATGGTTAGATTATTGTAGAGGGTTTAAAATTTACTAATAGAAGAAAAATAAAAATAAAATTGGGATAATATTATAATAAGTCAAAATTAGAAATGGGCAATTAATATATATATATAAATTTAAAAATACATACACACAAGCATACACATATTCATAATCACACGCATATCTATATATATATATATATAGATATATAGATATATAAATACACATACATACAAATACATACACATATACGCACATAACTATATATATATATATATATATATATATATATATTCAGATAAAAAATAGAGGGGAAATAGCCATTTCAACGTCATTTTAAGGCGTACATTCTTCGACCCCTTCTAAACAGAGAATGAAGAAAATTCTAAGCCCAGAGTTTAGTTTAGGTAAAGGAAGGAGTTGGAATGTATTGTTTTTTATTGGGTTGGGTTGGGGGAAGGAGTTAGTAGTAATTCTTCCTTAGTAGTGGGAGGTATGTTGCCTGACACTAGTGTTAGCAGGGTAGGTGGTGTGGAGGTAACTGCTATGTTAACTTTTTAAAGATTTCTGAAAAATCTTCTTTTATCGGGAGTAACTGGGGAAATTATTGTAATTTATATTTATTTCTAGGCGACACAAACTCATGATCCTCCCTTCGTTCGTTAAGGAGTATATTTTGGTCTTGAAATTTTAAAATTTTAATTTTTTTCTGTCAAACATAAATTACACCTATCTCTTATGCCATTGGGGGGTCCTAGACTTGCCTATGAGTTCCCAATTTTATTTGGGGATCTAAGTTACTTTCTTTTAATTTCCAGTATTTCTTATAAAGCGCAGTTTATTATTTTAAACTAGAGTTGGTGAAGGCGTGTCTGTGGGTATAAAGCCATTGCTACCAAATTCCTGCGGAAATTCCGATAGAAACCATCCCGTCTCCCCTGATTTTCCTTAGGGTAGATGGTGGCTTGATAAATCACATTTTCAGACCTACACTTACCCTCAACCAGACAGTTACTTCTAGATATACAGTTACAGTGGGGTGTCATTCTATTTTCCGTATTGGATTCCCTGAACGGCCTCAAGATTTGATTTTTATGAGAGCTAATAATGGTATACATGCTATTGGTACACGAGTAACTAATTTTGATGGTTTTCCTATTGAATATCTTACTGTAATATAACAATCTGGCCCCACCCGAGGAAGGCTGATGCAAGCGGGGGTGTTTCCGGTCGTTGAAAGGAACGGATGTTTGTTTGACCTTATTTCCGGCAGTAGCGGAAATGGCTACAGAGGCAAACAGAACAGGTGTCTCTGAGAATTACGTGGGCGTGCGTGGGCGAGGCAAAACCGGAAGAAAAAGTCCCGGTTTGGAGATTATAAAAAGACCTCGGCGCACGGATTCACCAGACCAGACCAGAGTAGCAGTAGAGAGAGAGAGACACAACAGATACGACGACACTCCCGTCAACCCATTTAGGCGCGCTCTCTCAAATTCTCTGTTCCCTGTGCTACACGGTTCATCGTCATTAATAAAAATACAACTTATATTTTTATATATATGCGTGTTTGTTGTTTGTCAATATATAACATTACTTAGGGGGTTATCTCCATGAAAGTGTTTATTTATCAATTTAAGGAAGATCTTCCTAATGTTAATTGTTGATAATTTACAGAACGGGGGGTTAAACAATATAATTTTCTTTGTCGTATTTCTACTTTTGGCTTTTAAAGGTTCCGGATTCTTAGTGGGTGTTAATTTCTCTTTATATCCGCTATTCTGGAGGGCCTTATCATATAGTTTTTGATTATTCCTAAAGATTTCTCGGCTAGAGAATAATCAGTTAATTCTAATATTCAGGGTTTTCGGTATTTGCTTCATAATGGCGCTAGGGTGATTTGAACTAATGTATAGCTAGGGATTTCATTGTATTTATTGCATGGCTTAAAGGAATTATTGTCCAGGTTGAAAGTAGTGTCTAGGTAATTCACTATCTTTATGTTGGATGCGATTTCTATTTTGAATCCTAGCGTACTGAAAGTGTTAATGATTTTCTTCTTGATTTTCATAGTCAAGGGTCCATTACTATTCTGGATGAAAATAAGCCCATCATTCCTACACACACACACACACACACACACACAGACACACACACACACATATATATATATATATATATATATATACTCTTATATCCACATAAATACAAATATATACACCCACCTGTAAATTCCACACCTATATACATGTATATACACATGCACTTATATACATATATATACATATATGAAAACACGAATACATACACACACCACACACATACACATTTATATAAAAACAAAAAATATACATTCTTTGGCACACTAATACATATATATATATATATATATATATATATATATATATATATATATACAAGCAGTATAGCCCGACGTTACTCGGATGTAATGAAAGCTTTAAAACTAATCCATTGTCCTGGAGCTCAGACTCATTGGACGTTGGCACGAAAGACTAAAAAGCAATAGTTATTTCCAGTTAAAGCGAAACCGTAGACTGAAAGAAAAATGAATGGATGTAAGTCAAAGTTTGATTTTCTGGTATCGATATCAAATAATTTTTTCGACGTAAACTGAATTTTGAAGGCTAAATAAGTCCTCTGAGTAAATGGTATCATGGCCGAGACAAAAAACTACAATTATGCCTACTTAGAGCCAAACCCGAAGCAAAAACTAAAATAAAAGGGCTGGAAAAATACAGACATATAGGCAGATAAACCGGCACACACACAAACATCTTGCCTTTTATATACATATATTATCGATTTTCTACACTATTGTAAGAACTGCAACCTTGAAACTTCTGAATATCGTTTCTTATGTCTTTGTCTATGAGTGTATCAAATTTGATTAAAATCGGATCACTCCTTCTATAACCCGATTTTTTCGATTTTCGATATTTATCGGGGGTACCTCGACACAAAACCTAGCTAAGAACACTCGCAGACGCTTATAATACAATTGTGTAAATTTTCAAGAAAATTGGTTCAGCCGTTTCGGAATCTATAGGTAACGAGCACACACACACACACACACACACACACACACACACGCACGCACACACACACACACACTCACAGACAAAGTTCCATTTATAAATAAGTTTATATATATATATATATATATATATATATATATATATACCATACACCCTCACATATATATATGCAGGCATAAGTGTAGCCAGCAGCAGAAGAAATACAAGGACGAGGACAAAAAAATAATATCTCCAAAAAATTGAGCACTCTTTGACATCGTCCTTGTATTTCCACTGATTGCACTCATGTCAGTTGTTATTAATTTCACCGGTAATATCTGTTTGCATAATTCTTTAACCATTTGTTTACTTACCCGTTAAATCAGAAGTTTTTTCAGAATGGGTATCTGCACAACCCCGTTTGATCTACGCACGAAAATGAAACTGCGAATTATAGAATTAAATAGGAAAAACAAAACATTAACGAATTCAAGAGGATGAACATTTTTTACATTAAAAGAAAACAATTATCTGAGCTGTCCGCACACGGACATAAACATTTTGAATAGCCTGAAAGATCAGTCGATCAAGAGAACGTTTAAAATTAACTGGCACCCATTTCGATATTTATGTGCATTCAAAAGGTCTTTTAAGGGTATTTAAAATAGAGCACTCTTATATAAAAGAAAAGGAATTTACTACAATATATATTATCATTCATTTATTCAGTGAGATTTCTTCTTGCGTCAAAGCCGGCATAGATGCTCGGAAATACCAGGTGGAACCTAAAACTTCTCCGTGGTTCACAACAGCATTTTTAACGCCGTAATTTATAGGAATCACTATTTCCAACTAAACAGTTCCGATCACAGCGGACGCGTGTTCGTGGCCGCACGTAATAAACATAAACGTGTATTCAAAAGTGCTAAGTCTTTGTTTTCTGAGACGATGAGGCACTGTATTGCATCTAACATTTTTGGCTCTCGCGATTACTGGCGACACTCTAATAGTGTTTTAAATAAGAGTAAGTACCTAGGAAGTGTCCTAACAGGAGATGGAAAGTGCGACACGGAGATCCGAAGGCGAATTGGCATGGCAAAGGACGCGTTCCAGAAGATGAGCAAGATGCTAACACACAGGAAGATCTCAATAGAAACGAAGAAAAGAGTGCTAGACTGCTACGTGATGTCAGTTCTTCAGTACGGCTGCGAATGCTGGACAATATCATCGAAAATGAGGAAAAAACTGGAAGCGGCCGAAATGTGGTTCTACAGAAGGATGCTACGGATATCGAGCATACAAGCAACGACGAAGTGTTAGAAAGAATGGCAACAAAAAGGAAATTGATGCTGAGCATCAGGAAGAGACAACTGAAGTTCCTGGGACATGCAATGAGAAAGGAGAGCCTGGAGAACCTGATACTGACTGGACAGATAGAAGGAAGGAGAGACAGTGGAAGGCAGCGGATAACATATTTGCAGGGTCTGATCAGGTGGATGACGGAACGGGGGTTGCCAGGAGCAACAGGAGCAAACATACTAAGAGCCACAAGGGATAGGGAGACGTGGAGATCCATGATCGCCTACGTCCTGAAGGGGCAGGGCACATAGAAGAAGAAGAAGAAGAAGAAGCTTTCTATTACCCCTTTTTAATCAGTTTGAGGTGTTAACATCTGCTGAAAAACAATAATGTTCCACATATAATTTTCATTAAACTTTATTCTTCACTCATCTAGAGAACAGTTTCTCTAATTTTCCTCTCAGAAGTGAGTCTTTGTTGAGTGATACACATATAACCCCTTCAATCTCCAATGTAGATCCCTAGATTCCTAATGACACCCATACAATCACTAAGAAATGTTCTTTCAAACTGGCTCCTGTTATCTCTAAACTGTATAATGTCTCATTGTTTCTTGCTTTCTTTGAAATCCTCATATCTTACTTAAGTCATTAAGAATTTAGGTGAACAGTCGGAGCCTTCCAACTATCGGTCTATTAGCTTTCTAGCACTTTTTGGCAAGCTATTAGAGGCCCTGATCACTGCTGACTTAGTTAAGCATCTCAGGGTCTTCTTTTCGACGAACAGTGTGGCATTTGTTTCTCTAGACCGACTACGGAAGGATTAACGATCATTGCTGAATGTGTTTATCATGCTTTAGGTAAAAACTAAGGAAGATCGAGCTGTTATTTGTTTGTTAAAAAATTATGGGCTCTCCGTAATTCAGTCTTATCAAATCATGAAATCAAAGATATCCTCAACGGCCACTCTTCTACATCATTCTGTTCTAATTCAGGTGTCCTCCACAGCTCTATCCTTGGTCCTACTTATATTTTTATTTTCATTAATGACTTCCCGATGACATCAACTCTCAATGTTGATACAACGTATCTGACTGATAATTCAGTCAGATACGTGCCATACATGATACACGCATGGGCGATCATGTCCCGAAAGAACCATGACTCACTGGTCTGAAGATTTTCCCGCAATCGGTTGCCATTGCTTTCTGCTGCAGACTGGTAACCAACCAAGGCTTTAGAACTCACTATGTCTTGTTATTTAACCCATAGCTGGAGGGAAAGACGGATTAATACATTTCCGAAGAGTATTGACGAGTAAGTGAATTCAACTATTATTCGAACCAACTGCTATGCTAATCACTCAACCATTTAATCCTGTCTCGATAGACTGATTATTTCGAGAAAGTTAAACTGGCGGCTGATCAAAAACAACCTACAGTCGGCTGTTAACTGGGGCAAAGAATGGGTTGTTAATTTTATCGCATCTAAAACAAAACTGCTCTCCATTAATAATCAAGACTAGTTCTTTCTGCCTTCCATCAGAATGGCTGATGCTAACCTTCATGAGAGTATTCTCGCGCTAACATTCCCTGCTGAAATGAATTGGAAAGACTACATTGAATAACAGAACAGATTGGATTCTATGGCCTTGGCTGGCAACCAGTCTACCGTAGAAATTATTGGCAACCTAGTGCGGGATAATCTTCTGCTCAGTCATGTCACTTTCGAGTCATGATCACCCAAGCGTGTTTCACGTATGGCACTTAACTAACATTGCACCCACTGCTAGGTCAGCTGCTACGAAAGTTGGTTTACTGTATCGCGCACTAGACAATTTTTATTTTCAGAATCTATCATGCATATCTATAAGTCTACTGTTCGCTCACGTTTAGATTATTGCTAACATATATGGTCCGGTGATCTTGCTATATATTTAGAGATTCTTGATAGCGTTAAAAAAGAATCAGCAATATTCTTGTGATTTATTTAACTGTATATTTTTCTTTCTTTAACGGCCTGAATATAAAAAAAATCTTGTTAAAGAATAGATGCGTTTTCTCACAGGATTCGAACCTGTATTTCCCTCGGTAGAAGTAACCGTCATTAGATCGGACGAGCTTTACCAATTCTGAGCAGATATGAATGTTTCGAGAATCTTTGTAGAACTTTGCGCTTAAAGGCACTATTCTGCTTTTCTCGATTGGCAAAACTCTTCGTGGTTGAGTTGTCGGCACCTTTTTTTTAAGAAGTGTTCTATAATATTCAGGCCGGTGGACGAAAATAAATAGATGTACGGTTTAATAAACAAACGCAGCGTCTACTCAAATATGAGTATCCATTATAAATAATGTTTGAGCAATAAAATATTTATGTATCTATTTACCTACCTAGATAGGTAGAAAATATTCGTTTTATTTCCTACTTTTTTAAAATAAAACATTATATCGTTGTATGAATTCGGACTCAAACTAATTCTGTTTTTTCGACATTTCCAAAAAAGTATCAATTTAGAAATCTTTTATTTTACTTTTTATTTTATTTTTTTTCCCAAGAAGCAATCTGCACTTTCAATCAATCTTCTTCGGTCGTGCTGGGAAGAAATTGGAAAAAAAATGAATTCAATTTTTAACTCAAATATTCTAATCATCATGAGCAATATTAAAAAAAAAGTTCTTTTTTATTAGACTGAGTCATAAATAATTACCGTTTTTAGTTATCAACTTTCTGCATCCAAAAATAAAATAAATTGCAATCATATTTTATCCAGTTATTTTACCCATATAGTGCGTCGTGGTGTAATGAGTTTCGGCTTGGAATGGGACAATAGGTAGGGCGGAGTTCAAATTGCTATCAGTAATTGGAAACAACTTCAATGTACGAAAACAAGAGGCTAAGACTGAGAGATGACCCACGGAAGCAATATTAATTACTTTTTTTAGACAAAGATGACAAAACAAAGAAACAGTTGTCCCTAAAATTAACCATCCTGTTAAAAGTGAAACGGAAGGAACGAAGTAGGCCACCCTGACGGCGTCTGAAATGCACCCATGACCCCTCACTTATACACTTAACACCTCCCCCACACTTGGGAAGAATTACATCTTTATAGTAATCAATATAAAACGCTGCTTTAGATTTAACAAAAACTCAGTGTTATCAACTGTTGATGAGCAATATATATATATATATATATACACCGTCGTGAAAATGACAATAAGGATGAGGACAACAGTCCTAAGAATGTAACAATATTTAATCAGTATATATCTTAATATTGTTTTCTTTAAGTATTATTTTAACCAAAAAAAGTATGATGTTATGAAACTTGTTTTTGTCATTAATCGATGTTAACTGCGATATCATTGTTGATTCAATAATATTACTAGATGAATACATATTTGTTTGTTATTAGGATAATTTATTCCATGACCATCTCTGGGCGAGTGACGTATCCTGAATGCGTGCCACTTGATTCCCACGTATAGTCCTGTTTGGAGAATTAGTCGGCGGTAAGAGGCTACACGCAGGCCTAAAACGACGCTTCAAGGATCAGTTATACATATTTGTTTGTTATTAGGATATATCTATAATTTATTCCATGACCATCTCTGGGCGAGTGACGTATCCTGAATGCGTGCCACTTGATTCCCACGTATAGTCCTGTTTGGAGAATTAGTCGGCGGTAAGAGGCTACACGCAGGCCTAAAACGACGCTTCAAGGATCAGTTGAAAACATACCTAACACAGGCCAATATGAACTCTGAAAACTAGGAAATCATTGCCGGAAACAGGATTCGTAGCGTAGGATCATCTGAGTGGTGAGGACCGAGACTTTCAAGTTCAACCGTCAAGCTGAAGAGATTCTGTGTCAGGCTGTTAGGAGGGCCGAACTCGTCTAACCGCGACCAACACCCACATTCCCCAGTGACTCCTGCTCACGAATCTTTAGGAGTAGGCTGACCCTTCACAGCCATTTCCGCAACTGACACCAGTGGTGAAAAAGTCGGAATTAGAAGAGAGGTTTACGATCCCAATTATTGAAACAAGCGAGTGCCGACGTACGTACGTATATATAATCTACCGTAATCGCTATATTCCTGAGGAAGGCTGATGAATATATCGACCGAAGTGTTATGTTGAAGACCATACGCACGGAGACAATTGTTTGCGAAAAAAGTGCGAAGCAATCCAAATCTGCCGCCACGACGCGTGTATCCAAAACCAGATGGCGTTTGTGAAACGCCTACTTTCTCCGAGGTGTTGGTTTGCGTGGCCTATTTAATAAAAGACATAACATCTACAACAATGCCGATGAGAATGAATGCAAGAAACAGGCATCAGATTTAACGGCATCGAACTGTCGAGTCGATTCTTCCAAGTGTTTCGTTTGACGCTTGGTGCTGTCGAAATGTTTTGACAGCTGTCAGATGCGAGAATGGACGATTGTTGTCCACTCTCCACCATGCTTCTCAACCCCCACCCAACTTGCTTGCCAACTTCGGTGGCAGCAGCAGCAGTAACAGCATCAACTTTAAAAGCAACAGCGAGTGACATGATTAAGGCCATCATAGATTGAGATGAAGATGAGGACATATAAGATTGGAGTGGTTGCGTAACAAGTCAATGATGTTTCATAGAGAAAGTCACTTCCGGAAAGAAGGAACGAAAATCACTTCCGGAAAGAAGAAATAAAATAAGACTAGGAAGAAAAAAGAAAAGAAAAAGAAAGAAAAAGTAATAATCGGAGAAAGAAGGAAAGACATATTGAAACAAAGAAGAAATAAAGAAAATAAACACAAAAAAACAAAAAAGAAATCATTATTTTGGCGGAAAGAAAGAAGGGATATAAACAAAAGAAACAATCAAAGAAAGAAAGAAAAATCAAGAAATAAAAAAAGAAAGAGAAATACTTAAGTAGATTAAAAATGAAAGAATGTACGATAGAATGATTCAGAAGAATCAGAGAATGAATAAAAGAAAGCCTTATATGAAGAAGAATGAATAACGAATGACTGAAAGAAAGAAAAATAAAAGAAAGAAGATAAATGATATCAGTATTAAAGATAAAGAAAGAAAGAATAAAAGAAAGAGTGGGTGAAAGAAAGAGAAAGAAAGAAAGAAAGAAAGAAAGAAAGAATGAATGAAAGCTGTATTATGGAAGGAAAAAAGAATAAAGGAGTATAAGGAAAGTAAGAATGAAAGAAAAGAAAGAAGGAAAGAAATAAAAAACGATATCGATATTGAGGCTAAATAAATAAATAAATAAATAAATAAAGGAAGGAAAACAGAAAGAAAGAATCAAAGAAAGAATGATATCTTAACTGAGACTAGATACATAAAAAGAACGAAAGAAAGAAGGAAAGAAAGGAATAAAGAAAGGATTAAAAAAGAAAGTTACAATGAAATAATAATAGAAAGAATGAAAGTCAGAAAGAAAGAATTATATCGGTACTGAGGATAAATAAATAAATAAATAAATAAATAAATAAATAAGGTTAGAAAGAAAGGGTTCAATCAATAAACGAATAGAAAAGGAATGAAATAAAAAATGAAGAATGATATCAGTACTGAGTTGAAATAAATAACGAAAGAAACAAAATATGAAAAAAGTTACAATGAAAAGAAAGAAAGAAAGAAAGAAAGAAAGAAAGAATGATATCGGTATTGAGGCTGAAGGAATAAAGAAAGAAAGAAAGAAAGAATGATATCGGTATTGAGGCTGAAGAAAGAAAGAAAGAAAGAAAGAAAGAATGATATCGGTATTGAGGCTGAAGGAATAAAGAAAGAAAGAAAGAAAGAAAGAAAGAATGATATCGGTATTGAGGCTGAAGGAATAAAGAAAGAAAGAAAGAAAGAAAGAAAGAAAGAATGATATCGGTATTGAGGCTGAAGGAAGAAAGAAAGAAAGAAAGAAAGAAAGAATGATATCGGTATTGAGGCTGAAGGAATAAAGAAAGAAAGAAAGAAAGAAAGAAAGAATGATATCGGTATTGAGGCTGAAGGAATAAAGAAAGAAAGAAAGAAAGAAAGAAAGAATGATATCGGTATTGAGGCTGAAGGAAGAAAGAAAGAAAGAAAGAAAGAAAGAAAGAATGATATCGGTATTGAGGCTGAAGGAAGAAAGAAAGAAAGAAAGAAAAAAAGAAAGAAAGAATGATATCGGTATTGAGGCTGGAAGGAAAGAAAGAAAGAAAGAAAGAAAGAAAGAAAGAAAGAAAGAATGATATCGGTATTGAGGCTGAAGGAATAAAGAAAGAAAGAAAGAAAGAAAGAATGATATCGGTATTGAGGCTGAAGGAAGAAAGAAAGAAAGAAAGAAAAAAAGAAAGAAAGAATGATATCGGTATTGAGGCTGAAGGAATAAAGAAAGAAAGAAAGAAAGAATGATATCGGTATTGAGGCTGAAAAAATAAAGTAATACAGAAATAAATAAAGAAAGAAATCACTTTTAAGAGTGAAAAAAAAAAGAAAATGAATAAAAAAGTAAGGCAGAAAGAAAAATCTTGAAAATTAAATGAAAGAATCAATACAAAAAAAGAAAGAATCAATAAACCACGAGTAAAGAAAAAGAAAAAGAAAAAAGAAAGTAGGGAAAAATCAAAGAAAGAAGAAAGATTCAGAAGACAATAGAATGAAAGAAAATAGAAATAAATGAAGAACCAATAAATGAATGAAAGAAAGAAATCTATATTAAGAAAAAAAGAAAGAAGAATTTGTGATAGAATATATTAAAAAGAAGAAGAAAGAATAAATCAATAAAGGAAGGAATAAAAGAAAAAGCAATAGAAATAAAAAAGAATGAAAGAAAAATGAAGGAAAGACATAATAAAATTAAAGAAAAGAAGAAGATAAAAGAAAAAATACAGAAATTTATTTTTCTAATCTTTTCAACATAAAGGTCATTGCGGGAATTTAGAAAAATGAACTGGATTCAAAATGATAGAAAATGGCGATTGACTCTCCGTTTAAAATTTTAGAGATTGTATCTCTCAGGGAAGCAAGTAAACGGAAGGAATTTCCACAGGCGGGAAGTACGAGAAACTGTTCGAGTAGAAGTGACGGTTATATTTAACTATTTCAAGGGTAAAATGGGTGGAATGTAGATGCCAATCTAGTAGCACGTTTAAAACCACGTGGTTTCGGCACCAAAAAAAGTAAACAGATCGTCAGAGCAGTTACCATGAAAATGAAATATAAAAGTTGAGGAAATTGGACAGAAAGTGGAACGATCGAAAGAAGCTAGTCTCACTGAAAGCAATATACTGCGCCTCCTCGGCCTTACCCTCTCTTCTGATCTCAAATGGAACCACTACATTGAGTCAATAGCTAAATCCACTGCTAGGAAGGTTGGGTCACTGTACTGGGCCAGGATGTTTTTCCCGCCTGAATCC
Organism: Ascarosepion bandense; assembly: GCA_037127315.1. Lineage (NCBI taxonomy): Eukaryota > Metazoa > Mollusca > Cephalopoda > Sepiida > Sepiidae > Ascarosepion > Ascarosepion bandense. Next base: position 1,073,557 of record JBBBDQ010001728.1, read on the forward strand.
ATCCTGCATATATAAAAATCAACCATTCGTCCGTGCATGGAGTACTGCTGCAGTTTTTTTTTACATGTGGATGATGTTGTTGTATTTGTATTATCTACGAGTATGTATAAGAAATCTATATATTCAGTTAAATGTAAAATAAAATTCATCCTTGATAATCGCTAAAAGTATAGCCGAAAGTGAAAGGAGAAAATAATATTCGGAGAATTTTTACATAATTTATGTCAGTCAGTTAAGTGCCATACGTGATACACGCTTTGGGCAATCATGTCTCGAAAATGGCATAACTGACTGGGTAGAAGATTATCCCGTAGTTGGTTGCCATTGCTTTCTGCGGTAGACTGGTTGCCGACCAAGGCTATAGAACCCAATCTGTCCTGCTATTTAAACCATGGTTGGAGGGAGGAGAGACAAATTTTATTTTTATATTAATAAGTATTAATATGTGAGGGATCACTTTATTACTTAATAACAATATAAAACCAATACCTCACTTTATGACCAGTAGGTTTACTTATTTCTCCAGCTATTATTATATTCAGTCAGTCAGTTAAGTGCCATACGTGATACACTCTTGGGCGATCATGTCTCGAAAGAGACATGACTGACTGGGCAGAAGATTATCCCACACTAGGTTGCCATCGCTTTCTGCGGTAGACTGGCTGCCAGCCAAGGCTAGAGAATCCAATCTGTCCTATTATTTAACCCATAACTGGAGGGAATAGACGGATTGATACCTTTCCCAAGGATATTTGTGTGTAAGAGAATGCAAGGAATTCAACTACAATTCGAACTCGGCACCTCGATTTGTCGTTCCGAGTCGATATCCACTGCACCACAACGTACATCTTGCACCACAACGCACATACATAATTTATGTACTAAAAAGAAAAATATTATCAAAACATAATAAAAAAAATTGTATAAAAACTAAACTATAGCCTTTTGTCATTTTTAATGAAACTTGCATAAAAGTGGGATTGCTGCCAAAATGCAATATGTATATGAATATACACAAACTGTGGATAATACATTTACATATATATTTGTATATATATGTACACTTCACAAATGCACTATATATATATATATGTCCACTTCACAAATACACTATATATATATATATATCTTGTCACTGTGTATGTGGGTAGGGGACATTTTCAAATAGATCGTATTCCGGTTTGAAAAAAATCATTTGAAAGCTGTCTTCTTTAATAATACGCCATTTGATATGCTTTGTCGTCAAAGAACTCATATCTATCAGAAATAATTCGATTCGATGTTTCTCCACGTAAATGTTGCATTGTTACGCTTAAGCGAACTGAAACCTAGACTGAGAATCTTATTTTCTTTTTGCTTTTATTCCTGTCCTCTTAATTGTATTTGCTTTTTAAACCTTCATTTTCAGGATTTTAATAATAATAGCAATATTAAATTGATTTTTATTATATGATCTATTGTGAAGAATGAACCATTTCCATTGTGACTTTCATATAATTGCTCGATTCAGCGCCTAATTCTAAAGCCTTTCGTATTTGTAGTTACTAGTTTTAACCCATTAAATTTAACGGTTTTTCTAACTTATTATTCTTGTGAAACTTAGTTCTTAATTTTATGATTGAAAAAGCTCATGGCGAATTTTACGGTAATAAAATATCTATAGAATTCCCTTATCGTATCGTTAAATATTTGAGCTTGAAAACTTTAACAGAACATTGCAATATCAAATATAAACATGAATACTGGTCGTTATTTAAAAGAAGTGGGTACAAATGAAAAGATTTAAAAATGAATTTTTTTTCATTTCACTGAAACGGTCGTTAAATATATATCTTCAATTCTTTATATCTTTTTGTCTTTCCTTTATTCATATTCTCAGTAAAACCAAGTTGTGTCTTTTCCCTCTCTTTCCACGCGATTAAAACATATTATTTATGACGCATTGGCAAGAGATGTTAAATACTTCATTCCTTCTTCCCTATTTTTTTTCTTTCATTTTCTCACTTAAACCAAGTAATGTCTTTTTAGCTCTTTCCACCCGATTAAAACGGAATAATCTATTATTCATGAGGTATTGGCAACGACGTTAAACACTTCTTTCTTTACCTCTTCCCTTCTTGGTTTATTTGCTTGTTTGTTTCTTTCCTTCCTTGTTTGTTTCTTTTTCTTTTTATTCGCACTGAAACCGAGTAGTGTCTGTTTCCCTTTTTCCACGCGGCGACAAAAAGAGAATATTTTATTATTTATCCCGTATTGGCAAACACTTCTTTCTTTCTTTCTTTCTTTCTTTCTTTCTTTCTTTCTTTCTTTCTTTCTCACTGAAACCCAGTCGTGTCTTTTCAGTTCTCGATCAAAACGAGTCTGTTATTTATGAGATATTGGCAGGACATAACGGTCGTGCGAACTAACGAGGAGAGGAGGAAGCACAATCATAATAGTATATTATCTTTAATTTTGATAAGAATAATTATTGTCAACTTTTAGTAGTACTTTTTTCATATTCATTTCACTTGCTTTTTTCCGTCAGAAGTATTAGCAGTAGTAGTATTATCTAGAATTAATAAGATCATTTGACGGTCACAATTCCAAAAAAAAAAAAAGAAAAAGAAATATGGATATTGAGCTAGCTTTTTAGTGACCTGTGAATTGATAAGTCATCATTAGCGATAACGTATGATTTTCTAGTAACAAAGAAGTTTCTTATTTCTTATGTGCCTTCAACTTTTGGACATAGAAGTTTTTCTATCTCAATAAACCCTCTCAATTACTGAAAAGTAGTCGGCTAAATTACCCAACAATAATAGTAGTCAATACTGGCATACGTGCCGTGCTATTTATTACTACAAGATAACTTCTTATTATTGAAAAAAAGGTTGATTTTACTTTCACTAAGATACAGACATTGAGGTATAGTGCTTTAAACTGAAGGCAGACATAGAGACAAAATTTGTGACACAATCAAGTGCTACACGCTTGGGTGATCATGTCTCCAAATAGACATAAATGGCTGGGCAGAAGATTTGCCCACGGTAGGTTGCCATTACTATCTCCGGTAGACTGGTTGCCAACCAAGGCTATAGAACCCAATCCGTTCTGCCATTTAACCTATAGCTAGAGGGAGAGGTAGCGGATTAATACCTTCCCCACGTAGCTGAATGCAACGAATTCAATTAGACTTCGAACCCGGCTCTCCGATTTCTCGTTCCGAGCTGATATTCACTGAACCACAACGCACATCTATGACTTAACAAACTGTTGTTAAGAGGATGTGTTAAAAAAAAAAATTAAAATTAAAAACACTGTAGTTTGTAAAACTGGTTCTCGAAATTGATTATTATTTTGTCATTTTTCATCAAGTGACAGTCCCCCCCCACCCCCGAAGTGGAAGTGGTTATACAGTTCTGGGAAAAATATGGGCTTGCTTTAAAGAACATAACAAAGAATCAGACTGGATTGCACAAGAGATAGAACGAATGGAAAATAGACCAGAACAGACATGAGCTGGAATTACAGAAGAAGATGTTAAATGTGCACTGAAAAAAGCACACAATTGGAAATTTCCAGGAATAGATAAAATTCCTACCTTTTGGCTATATTATTTAAATATAGCACATCAAAAACTAGCCAAAAAACTTCAAGAAATAGTTAACGATTCCACTAAAATTCCTACATGGATGACCAAAGGAATTACCTTTCTTCTACCCAAAAATAGTAACACAAATAACCCGAAAAACTACAGACCAATTACATGCCTTCCTACAACATACAACCTATTTATATCTATTTTAACAAAGCAAACATATTTCTTCTCAGAAAGAAATGACATACTACCACTTGAACAAAGAGGGTGCAAACGTGGCTGTTACGGATGTAAAAACCAATTACTTATTAATAGGATGATCTTGGAAAACTGCTTCCATGTAAAGGAAAATCTTAGTACTGCCTGGATAAATTATCGTAAGGCATTTGATCTTAAAGACTTTAAATATATACAAGGTATCAATTTCATCACACAATGTATGTCGATATGGAAAACAACACTTTACCTTAATCATATAATAATGGAACCTATATGTCTGGCAAAATAAGCATCAACAGAGGGTATATTTCAAGGTGACTGTAGTTTGTAAAACTGTTTTCCGAAATTGATTATTATTATTATTGCTGGGTCCCTTCAAGACGTGGGTGATCCTCACTTTTAACATTCTACTCTCCTTTGTAGCCCTTAACAACACTTTAACAAGCATCCAACCTTATATTATACTATCCATTCTCACATGTTTGGCAGGTAGGCAGCCTTCCAAGAAAGTTAGACTGTTACTTTCTGATTCTGAATATAAATGTTGTTTGGTTTTCATTTTTCTTAAGACTTCTTAGTTATTCAGAAGCTTTGTCCATGATATACTCATAATTCTTCTGTAGAAATACATTTTGTTTTTACTTAAATCGTTTCCTGTAAAGAGTTTGTTCGGCATTTGCTGCCGTATAGAAGGATCAATATTACGTTTTTTTGCCTTTGAATTCTTTGCTTAGTTTTTGTAAGGCATTATTTGATATTACGATTCAGATTTCCATATCTCATTTTCCATCCTCTTTTGAAAGACTTCCAAAATATTTCGTCTCCAATTCGTAGTTTGTATTTCAGACTTTTTCTCATATGAAAAATATACTTGAATTCACTCCATTCAATGCTGTAAAGCTACTAAGACGCAAGTGGGTAGTTGGGAGTGAAATAATTCTAAAACAGAAATGTTATGAAGGAGTAAGAAAAATAGAAGAATATTCAGCAGGCCGATAGATAACGATTGATATTGCATCTACATTTTTGAAGATTAAAGTTTACTGGAAAACATGGATCCGAAAGAGAGTTCCGTAAGTGACAAAGGAAACTAAGGAAAAAATCAACGAAAGTAGGATTCAGAAAAGAAAAGATAGAATGAAAGAAAAAAAGAATTAAATGAAGAACCAATAAATGAATGAACGAAAGGAAGAAATCTCTATTGAGAAAAAAGAAAGGCAAGAAAGAAAAAGCAGTTTATGATAAGATATGTTAAAAAAGAAAGTGTCACCAGCTCCATTACGATAACTTCACGTTAAAAGTTGAATACTTCCACTGCAAAGGCACATGCACGTTTCTGTTATTTTCTTGTAGATGGTGTGTTCCCAGTATAAGTTCCGGGTTATTTTAAGATACTTACAAAAGAGGTGAGATGTGCGTTGTGGTGCGTTGTGGTGCATTGGATATCGGCTCGGAATGCAGAAATCGGGGAGCCGAGTTCGAATTCCAGCTGAATTCATTGCCTTCACTTACGCGCAAATACCCTTGGGAAAGGTATTAATCCGTCTATTCCTTCCAGTTATGGGTTAAATAACAGGATAGATTGGGTTCTATAGCCTTGGTCAGCAACCAGTCTACTGCAGAAAGTAATGGCAACCTACTGCGGGATAATCTTCTGCCCAGTCAGTCATGTCTCTTTCGAGACATGATCGCCCAAGCGTGTATCACTTATTAGCGTGTATCACTTAACTGTCTAACTAACAAAAGAGGTTGTTACTTGTTTAACAGGAACCCATCCTCAGTTAAAAGCCATACGTGATACATGCTTAAGCGATTAGGTCTCTTTCGAGTTATAACTAATTGGGCAGAAGATTTTCCTGCAATCGATTGCCACTATTTTGTACGGTCGACTGGATGCTAACCAAGACTATAGAACCCAATCTCTCCTGCCATTTAACCCATAGCTAGAAGGAGAAGAAATAGATTAATACTTTTTTCAAAAGTATTTATACGTAAGTGAAGGCACCTCGGAGATATAAGAATGAAAGCAGAAAAAACATTAAATCACTGATGAGCAAAGGGCAGTTCACGGGTCACATGCGACCCGATCGGACTTCAGAAAGGCACGCCTATTAACAGGAACCAACCTTCACTTAGGTGCCATACGTGATAAATGCTTAAGCGATTATGTCTCTTTCGAGTTATAACTGACTGGACAGAAGGCTTTTCTGCAATAGGTTGCCATTATTTTTTTGCAGTCGACTGGTTGTTAACCAAGGCTATAGAACCCAGTATCTCCTGCCCTTTACTTCATAGCTGGATAGAGAAGAAATAGATTAATTCCTTTTCCAAAGTAGTTGAGCGTAAGTGAAAGCAAAGCGGAGATATAAGTTTGAAAGTAAAAAAATAAAAAAATAAATCACTGATGGGTAAATGGTGGTCCACAGGCCACATGCAACCCGTTCGGCATTCAGAATGGCACGCCGATTAACAGGAACCAACCTCCATTTAGGTGCCATACATGATACATGCATAAGCGATCAAGTCTCTTTCGAGGTATAACTGACTGGGCAGAATATTTTCCTGCAATAGGTTGCCATTACTTTTTTTTACGATCAACAGAAAAACATGAAATCACTGATGGGCAAAGGGCGGTCCACGGGCCACATGCGACCCATTCGGCCTTCAGAATGGCACGCCAAAGTTCATGAAGAAAATAAGGTTTATTAAATTGTTGTTTGCTTTCTTTCGTTCTTATTTGTTCCCCCACACGCCCGATAAACACATGCATAAACAAAGATTAAGTATAATGTTTCTTGTATTTTGAAAGTTTGCATTTAAGATAACTTTATCATCATTTTAAAATTATTCACAAAAGAATATCATGAATGTAAACATTATTTGCTTCAGAAACAGGAAACCTCAATGATAATTTTTTTTGAAAATAGATATAATTTTTCTTTTACAAAATATTTCAAATGAATGATGACTTATAGCAGTGTGTGTTAATTACTCTGTCACCAGTGATAATTTTATACAAATACTATTTTATAATTTTAGAAATCTTTCCTCTAAAAAAACAAAATCAACTTTTTAAAAAATTTTTTTAACCATTCACCCCAAGGGAGGCGGGACCACCACTAGTGCGCAGGGGGTTACACAGAGAGTATAGACAGGGTACAGTGGGTACTAAAGAAAGGATAAAAAATTAGGGGATTCAAGAAGACAGAAAATGGCAATCAACGTTGCTTTACATTTTTGGAGATTATAACTATCAGGAAATCAAGTAAAAGAGAGTTCCACAGTGAGAGAATTGATACTGTTGGAGTAGAACTGGCGGTTACATTTAACTATTTCCACGGTGAAAAGGGTGGGACCTAGACGGTAATCTAGTCGTGCGCTTAAATTCATGTGATTTGGGTACCAGTTCCATTTCATTTTTTTAATAATCGTTTCAGCAAGGCAGTACTGCCACTGGTGCGCAAGGGGGTACATAAGAGGTAAAGTGAAGAGAAAGAAGAACATGTCATATGGGTGTCGGAGAATGAGTAAGAGAAAGATGGATGCACTGGTGTGAAGAGAGCTGCATGAGAGTAGAGTGGAAAGAGAGAAAAACAAGATATAGAGGGAGTCGGGGAAAGAATGGAAAAGAAGATATGGCGTTCCATTTAAATCCTTGAAGATTGTAGCTCTCAGGGAAGCAAGTATATTTCTAATGCAGATACTTATGAACATGTTCTTTTTTTTTTTTGAGGAAAATGGCTGCTGTAGCTTGTTGAAAAATGACCTTGAATTTTTAGTAGCTTATGATGTTTTACGCAGGATGGCCGAGCGGTCTAAGCGCCAGACACAAGGTAATAATTATACCTAATCAGCACGTAGAATTTTGGATGTGCGTTGTGGTGCAGTGGAGATCGACTCGGAACGACAAATCGGGGAACCGAATTCGAATTCCAGTTGAATTCATGGCCTGCACTTACACACAAATACCCTTGGGAAAGGTATCAAGCTGTCATTTCCCTCCAGTTATGGGTTAAATAACAGGATTCTATTGCTTTGGCTGGCAACCAGTCTACTGCAGAAAGCAGTGGCAACCTACTACGAAGTAATCTTCTACCCAGCCAGTCATATCTCGAAAGAGACATGATCGCCCAAAGCGAGTATCACGTATGGCACTTAACTGACTGATGATGTACTGTACCTCATGTTGCCCATACATGCATGAAATGTCTATTACTCTTAACTTAGTTAATATAATTATCCTTATAATCGTTGAACTAGAGATGCAATTGTAGCCCCAGTTACTTGATTTTATTTTCTTCGATGGGGGCTTATGCGCCTGTAATCTTCTTCTTCTTCTTCTTCTTCTTCTTCTTCTTCTTCTTCTTCTTCTTCTTCTACTATTACTACTATTATTGCTGCTATTATTATTACTTCTCTTTCTTTTTACACTAGCATTGCTACTACTACTAATATTACTGATACTACTACTTTTTTTTCACCCCCTCATTTTACTTCTGTTACTTTTACTTCTATCCCTTCTCTTTCTTTACTTCTTTTTGTTTTTCTACCAGGACTAATACTATTAATATTTCTTGTTCTTGTTCTTGTTCTTGTTCTTGTTCTTGTTCTTGTTCTTGTTCTTCTTCTTCATTTCCTCAACATTTTTTCCTCTTTCTCCATTTTTTCATTCTTTTCCCACAACTTCACTTCCTCCTTTGGCTACATACTCTTAATTCGCTATTGTTCTTGGCATGAATTATTATTATTATTATTATTATTATTATTATTATTATTATGTCTCTTTTTATTTTTCTTGATCATCAAGAGTAAACAAGTGGTATCACCCTCTACAATGCCATGAAGAAGTTCAATCAGTGAAAGTATTAGTGCTAATGACATCCTTCAACCGGTACACACCGAAAATAGATCCCTTCGTCTGACAAACAGCCACAATCGTACGAACGCTCCAGAAAATCCAATAACTTAAATCGCATTATGTGGAGGTGGGCCCGTTAAAATAAAAAAAAAACAAAAATAAATAAAACGACAAAAACGTTTTAGCCTAGTTGGCTGAGAATTCAATTATTTAACAATTGTTGCATCACAGAACAAAACTTGGAGAAACGAGTTTGAACTCTGGTTATAAACTTCGCACCTGTTTCTGTACGTTGTGCGTGGAAGGAGCAGTGGATATCGGCTCGGAAAGAGAAATCAAAGAGCAGATTTCAAACTCCAGTTACATTCGTTGCATTCATATACACGCAAAAACTCTGAGGAATCGTATGAATCCGTCGTCTCTCCCTTCATCTATGGGTTAAATAGCAGAACAGATTGGGTTCTATATTGGCAACTAGTCTACAGCAACCAGTCTAATGGATGACCTACTGCAGGAAAATCTGCTGCCAAGTCAGTCATGTCTTTTCGAGACATGATCGTCCAAGCGTGTATCACGTGTCGCACTTAACTGACTGACTGACCTTATTCTACGAATTGAATTTTGGAAAATCAAATGATATTTATTTTCGCCTGCTTAAATATTCAAGAAATCGTAAGGCACATCAAATATATATATATATATATATATATATATATATATATATATATATATATATATATAGTGCAAAGAATGTGTCATTTTAACTGAGCAAGTTCATGCCGACTTCGAAGTTTCGTGAGGACACCGTTTTGCAAAAAAAAACAACAAAAAAAACAAAAAACAAAACAACAACAACAACAACAAAACACACACACACATACACACACACAGCTCCAATAAGTAAAGACATCGCAATGGTATCCTCATGAAACTTCTAAATCGGCATGAACCTGCTCAGCTGAAGTGACAAATTCTTTGCAATAAAACTAACAACGTTCGATCTCGACTCTCATATCGAGCAATTTATAATAAAAAAACCTGCTTGCCAAAATATCATTTATCAGTAACACGACTGAAAAAAATAACAATCTTAGCACCGAAATAATCACAACTCAACACTATATATATATATATATATGGTGTATGGGTAGGTATTTGAAGGCTATCACAATAAATCTTTAATAATTAAATAGATATTTAAAAGATTGTATGATGATAGGGCCATTCGTATCATATTTGATACAGTATTTCCCTATAAGGAAACATTTGGTATTTCCCTATAAGGAAACATTTGGTATTCATTGACTGAGCAGTCAGTACTGCTTTCATTTGAAATTTATAAAATATTTCTCTTAAAAAATTTTTCAGGAAAATATTTCTTTCAAGGCTTGTTTTCATACTGTATCAAATATGATACGAATGGCCCTAGAGGGTTAAGAATTGTATTAGAATAAAACAATATTATAATAGATTTTATAATGATAATAACATGAATTTTTAAAAATATAATAAATAAAAGGATATTAAAAACGTTATTTATAAATTAGGGGTTTTGAAAAATTAGAATAAAATGAATTTTGATTCGAAATAAAAATAGTATAATTATCCTCAAAGGTCTCTTTAAGTTAGGTGTAAAATATAAAATGCTTTTTTTTTATCTTTCTTTTCTTTTTTTTTTCTTTTTTGTTAGAAAATGTTGAGAAACAGAGAAAAATTAAAGGAAATAAATCTGTAACAATAATGGATATATCAACGGAAATAGAGTCTGGACTGGGGTTTTGAAATTGACTAAAATTTTTACCGTTAAGATTGAAAGAAAACATGTATTCTCCAAAAATATAAACTTTTTCAAATTTAAAGTGAATCTTTATTCTGATTAGTTAAACTGAACACACATAAAATTTTCTGTCTTCCCATATTTGTAAATAACAAACGTATTGTTTCTTATATTCAAATGAAAATCATTTTCACAACTACGTATTGTATCTTGGGGTAATTATACCTGTAGGTGAGAACTTTTCGGCTATCTGGAGAGGAATGTGAAATAGGACGCGTAAATTGACTTCCACCACTGGATATTTGATCAGTGGTCTTTCTGTGAAATTTGATATTTGAATTATATTCCTTAAGGTTTTGAACGCAAGAAATCATTGATGAAGTATTTCCATTATCGCAGCGGTCCTCATTTCGTGTTTGATATGAATTTCCAGGATTGAAACTTTACTAACGAAAATATTAATACTGTTGATAGTATTATGCATATGACCGTTGAAATAATAGATTTAATTTACATTTTATAATAAAGACACTGGTTCTCCAGTGCTGCAGCCATGATTTATTAAATAAAAGACACGCATTAAATTTATCAACGGAATTCGGCTCAGAAAAGGAGGCCTTCAAACAGAGAAACAACTTGTAAAGTTTAACCTTTGTGTCTACAATAAAACGACGTATCAAAAAAGTGGTTTTCCATTGACCACGTTATTATTTTGTACTACCTTCACTCGTTTGACACTTTTTGTTTTAAAAAGCAATGGTTAGAATTTTGATAAAACCCAAACATTTATGCTGTTTTTGTTCTTTGAGAATTTTCAACAAAAATATGAAATACTAATATATTCATTAGATTATTTGAAAAACAATAATTTCAACATTCTAAAAATGCGAATCAACTAATACAATGCAATACAATGCAATACATTGCAATACAATCAACTAATACAAGGCAATGTTTATGATGTGTCCTTTCAGGAAGTTGGTGATCATGGATTTCCACTTGACCCTATCCTTTGTCACTCTAAACACTTTTCTTCTTGGTATCTTTCCCAAACACCGAGCCACCATCGACTTGCTCAAGCCCATCAAGTATGTCTCGTGCTGTTTTCCACTGTCTCTCTCTCCCTCTATCCGTCCTGTGGGAATTAAATTCTCCAAGCCCTCCTTCCTCATTGCATGTCCCAGAAACCCCTGCTGTCTCTTCCTGATGCCAAGTATAAATTTCCTTTTTATTTGCATCCTCTCCAAAACCTCATCGTTGCTCACATATTCAGTCCATGTTATTCTCAGCATCCTCCTGTAGAGTCACTTTTTTGTTGCTTTGAGTCTCTTTTTCATTTTGAGGAGATTGTCCAGCATTCGCTGCCATATAGGAGGGCAGATATCACAACAGTCTCGTACATTTTTCTTTGTTTTCAACGAAATTTCCCCGTCTCTCAAGACTCTGCTTTAGTAGTTCGGCATCCCAGTACTTCTTCGGATCTCAATGTCACATTTTCTATCCTCCGTCAGAACACTTGCCAGGTATTTAAGTTTCTGCGCATGTTTGATTGTAGTATCCTTGATCTGTAGTTGGCATAAAGAAGTAAATATGGGAACATTTTTTTATTAATAAAAATTTACTAAATCATCCCGTCTCTACTTTTCTTACTTCTCTTCATTTTCTCAACATTTTTTCCTCTTCCTTTTTCTCTCTCTTTTTTAATTCTTTCCCCCACATCTCACTCGACACTCTTTTAATTTTCTATCGTTCTCATAATGAAATCTTCTATTCTTCACACACTGTGAACTTTTCTTCTTCATCTTCTTCTTCTTCTCCTCCTCCTCTTCATTTTCACAATTCTTTATTGTGGCGCAGTGGATATCGACTCGGAACGAGAAATCGGGGAACCGAATTCGAATTCCAGCTGAATTCATTTACATTCACTTACGCGCAAATACCCTTGGGAAAGGTATTAATCCGTCTCTTCCTTCCAGTTACGGGTTAAATAACAGGACAGATTGAGTTCTATAGCCTTGGCTGGCAAGCAGTCTACCGCAGAAAGCAGTGGTAACCTACTGTGGGATAATCTTCTGCCCAGTCAGTTATGTCTCTTTCGAAACATGATCGCCCAAAGCGTGCATTACGTATGGAACTTAACTGACTGAAAAAAATTATGTAAAAATTGTCCGAATATTATTTTCTCCCTGCGCTTTCGGCTATACTTTTAGCCATTATTAAGGATGAAATTTATTTTACATTTAACTGAATATATAGATTTGTTATACATACACGTAATTAATACAAATACAATAGCATCATCCACATGTAAAAAATACTGCGTATCTTTTGATGTACTCATTAGCCGCAAAAACCGAGGCATTCCTGTAATTATAACAGGCCGAGTTCATGCCTTATTCCAAAAATCTCCATCACAACGATAACAGCTACTACAAGTTTTTTTTTGCTATACAGTTTGTTTACGATTAGAATATTAATTTCACATACTCAAATATACTAGTAGGTTTTATAATAAAATAAGTAGAAAAATAGGACAATATTTATTTCGAAAATAAACTACAAATTTCTACCAATTAACTTTTCTTACTTTTTCTATGGCGGCTTTTTATGCAAATTTTTCCGATTTAATAAACTATATTAAACGTCTCTTCCCTCTGGATATGGGTTAACTAATAGGACAGATTAGGTTCTATAGCCTTGGCTGGCAACCAGTCTACCGCAGAAAATAATGGCAAACTTCTGTAGGATAATCTTCTGTTGAGTTGTTTCTTTCGAGACATGATCGCCCAAACATATATGGCACTTAAATGACTGACTAAATCATAAACATTTATGAAGAAAACTTTATTATTTACCATTTTAAAAAGTTCAAACCAATTTTGAATTCAACCGTTCCAAAGAGCACAAATTGCTGGAAGATTTTCTTGGTTTTTATCAACTTTTGATGAATAATAAATCTTTATAAAATGGTAACTAATAAATATTGCATCGTACCTGGTCCTCATACAGGTATACCTCACCTTATGTTGGTATTTTTTCCAGGAGAGGCGGCTTAAGTCAAGAAACAACTTAAGTCGAATTTACTTGTCACCAATTTTACTTGTCACTAAGCCTAAACCACAAATAACCAATTCCAGTTGTATATTTTATTTATAAATTGATTTTTAATAATATATGATCCATAAGAATCAATTTTAAGTATACAAACAAATAAATTTAAGTTTTTAATATGGTACGGAAAAAAGTGATCTAACTTTACGAATACATGTACGTACATATTTTAAATATCGATATTTACAATTTGGTGATCTTTGCAGTACATTGCGCACTCCTAATTTGTGGTTTTGTTTTGCCCTAAGAGATTATAAACTAAAATGACCTTGTAAGATTAAATAGTAAATACAATTATTAAAATTATTTGGCGTTAGTAGAAAATAAAGCAATTTATGTTAATATTTGCATACGTATTTTAATATGATTTTATATACTTTTATTCTTATTTATTGTACAGCAACATGATTTTATGCGGTTTAATGCTTTTCTAGTGTTATTACGACTTTAATATTTATGACGAACAGACGTAAAATAAAATGACTTAAACTTGAGTTTTTATTTTGTAGTATCGTATGTAAATAAAGAGACCAGTATATAGAGAGAGTACTTCTGTCTCTTTCGAGACATGATTGCCCAAGCGTGTATCACGTATGGCCCTTAACTGACTGACTTGAAGAAGTAGCACATGGAATAGCCTGTCGTCACAGAAGACATGCACAGCTGTGCTATGACTGCTGCTACTCACATTGATAGCTAAATATAACAATGGCGTCACCGATAAGATCCATGACTTCATTGAGTACCTAGAAACATGGATGAGAACTTTTGGGCATTTGTAAGACTTAAGAAATTAAAAGACCCAAAGACTGACAGACAAGAAAACGAGATAACTGATTTATTTATTTCTATAGTAGGATGCAAAACTATGAAGGAAATTTCGAGAATTTGTTATCAGAGCGAGTTAGAAGAAATAACATTTGAGCAAATCGTGAAAGTCATAAAAGACTGATGGAGTAGATAGACTTAACTATCGCCCGGTTCACACTCCACCCACATCTATTGAACAGGTGAAGAGGCTCATCCCTTGTTTCCTGTTTAGGATGCGGTTTCCGGTTTTCTCTTTTCTAATCTTCTCACTCTTATGTAGCCCCCTGCACATCAGTGGCATTACCACCTTGCTTGGGGTGATATGATTAAAAAAAAAAAAAAAAGACAACATAAAACCAACAGATTGGTAATGGCTGAAAGAACCAAGTTTTCAGAAACAAGACAAGCACCACAAGAGTCCATTATGCAATACAGACATAGATTGAAAGAACAAATAATGTATTGTGAATTTGAACAATTGTGAGCAAAGGAAATAACTACAGAAGATGAATTAATCTTTAAAATTAAGGGAAGGATGCAAGACCAAAACCACAAACGCAAAATACTAGAATGTCTGCAGAGAAGCAGTATGAGTTTAGAAGCTAGCATCGTATTTTTGCAACAATCAGTGTTGATTAAAATTTTTATTCAGTTTTTCGTGCATACACTCAATTTTTCCACAGTATAAGGTTATTTTGCTGCTTTCTCTGGAGGCAAGAATGAACAATGAATATGAAATGCCACTACACAGTAACTATTAAAATTTAGGGTATATATTGAAATAAAAATTACCTCGAAAGAAAAGAAGTCAGGAATAAGTCAAGATTTTTTGTTATATACTAAGGAGATTACTTCGTTAGACGACCGGATCAAGAACCAACCAAAAAATGCGTGATTTTATGTGAAACAAACAAATATTAAGAGACAGAAAAATGTTAAAAAAACAAAAGAAGACTAAATGATGAAATTATCTGTAACATCTACAGTCCGTTTTAAGTGATATATAACTCGCTTTAGTTTACGTTCCGCTCAAGGAAACAAGTTCTTAAAGACTTTTCCGTTGCTTCTAGTTCTCAACTTGGTCATATTTTCAACAGCTCTCTTTATCGCTCGATTAACTCTGAGAAGTTACTTTAATCCATCCAATTTGTGCATTCCCTCACTTGATAATTTTATGTACCATTTTTAGATCATTTCAATTACACATGTTTCAACATTTGATATAAAAAAAAAGAAAAATGATTTTATTTCAGAGGCTTTAAATTAAAATTAATCAGTAACTCTCGGCTGCAGATTTTGTAATAAATTCAAGAATGTCAAAACATGTTTGAGCGACTTAAAAATTTAATTCAAGCTTTGTATTGGGTATTAGCAGTAACCTTTTCCCCATTGAGGCTGGATATGGCACAAGACCGATTTTTGAATGTGAGAAATCCGAACCTGTAAACTCGCACAAAAATTTCCCGTAGACTTTGCATAAGGCAGGGTCGGGCTCCTGTCTGTTTTCCCCAGACGAGACTCTGCACTTCAGCATAGCCTCGTCTGGGTTCCTCTCCGCCTAAGGGTAGAGAGTCTAACAACGTTGAACACTTTATTTTATATATGGCGTATTTCATACAAATTTTAGTATTTATTGCCAAGTAAATAATTCTAAATGAAAATAGAATTGTTCTCCAAACTCAACAACTACTGTATCTCTGCTTCTTGTTTTCATGCCTGCTGGAAGTCCTCATTTGTTGTTCCTATTTTTAAGAACTCAGAAGAACCCTAAGACTCCTCAAATTATCGCAAATGATGAACTGGTTCAACATCCCATAGCCCACTGCCTGTTCTCGGACAAACAGTATGGGTTCCAGTTCACCAGGTCTACCACTGACATGCTACTGACCATCACTGGGTACATATACCAGGCTCTAGATAAGAAAGGCGAAGCTCGGGATGTTACTATGGATATCTTCAAAGCATTTAACAGAGTGTAGTACGCTGTCCTTCTGCACATGCTACAGGGCTATGATATACCTGGACGTTTGTTTGACTTAATCAACTTGTTCCGATCGAATCGCGTAATGAGTGAGCAATACACTGTGCCTCCTTGGCCTCACTGTCTCAGCTGGCCGTAAGTGGAATGACAACATTGAATTAATGGCTAAATCTACTGCTATTATCATCTCTTATCTCCTTGACTTCCATCCTTCTTCTCGCTTTACACTTTCCTCTCACGCAGCTCTTGTAACACCAATGTACCCGTCCTTCTTTTACCCATTCACCGACAAAAACCTGTGATCTGTTCTCCTCTCTCTTCACTCTCCTATTATGTAACACCCCTGCACACCAATGGCGGTACTACCTGGATTGGGGTGATAATAATTTTTAAGTTTATGTACCTAAATTTAATTCTAAAAATATCAAGAAAGCGATCACATTTTCATAAGGATAAGAAAAGTGTTATGTTAGGAAATGTTATATTAAAAGCAGAATATGGGAATGTATTATTTCCAAAACGCATGAAATATTAAGCTTATAAAATATATGAAACATCCTGATTAATATGAAAGATTAAAATACTTTACATCAATAGAATTGTGCACGGATCGGATTAAGAGATAATCTCAAAGAGCAGAATCAGTTCAATCTCCCCTTGGGAGATATCTAGCGTAAATCCCTTGCGTCGTAGGCGTAATGTGAAATACAAAGGTGATAGGGAAATACAATAAGGACATGCCGATAAATAGTCTATCACCTTAAACTTAGTCTTCTATATTCAGTTCGAGTGGGTGTCGAGACAAATCCTCAAAATTCCATAATACTTTTTAATATTTTCAAGTACATTATTTACATTGCTTAGACTGTTTGGGCTGTTGTCATCTTTATTTTTTTTCTTTTCTTTTTTTTTTATTCATCTCACCCCAAGCAAGGCATTCCACTGCCACTATTGCGCATGGGGCTACATAGGGGAAGGTAAAGAGAAGGAGTGGTTAGACATAGGGAATGACAGGAGGAAGGTGACAGATGAGTAAGGATAGCGAGGATGAGGGTTGGGCAGATGGGAAGAGTGCTTGATAGAATGGGAGCAGGTTAGTGTGTTAGGAGGTGTCTATTGACCTTACATTTAAACTCCTGGAGATTGTAGCCGTCGGGGAAGCAATCGTTTGGAAGAGAATTCCACAGTCGGGAAGTGCGAGGAAAGAAACTGTTGGAGTAGAAGTTACGGCTGCATTTTATCGGTTTCAATGTAAAAGGGTGGGATCTAGTTGCTAATCTAGTATCTCGTGCAAATTCGTATTTAGTGGGCACCAGTGATCTAAGTTCATCGGAGCAGAAACCGTGAAAGTATTTATAGAAGAGACACAGGGAAGCCACGTCTCGCCGGTGGGAGAGAGACTGCAGGCGGTCTGCCAAGAGTACTTAAAAAGAGTACTTTTTTTTATTGCTGTGTTCACGACGTTTTGGTCGCTTTACTCTCTAGCCTTCTTCAGATACTTGGAATTTCGAACCAAAATCTTTACTTCGTTTGCTGGTGTATATTATTCTGATTCTATGCGCGATGCCTTTTCCGGATGTCATGTAGTTATCTCCCTTTAACCAATCTCTAAGTTATTTGTTTACCACTGCAGTAGCCATGTATTGAACCCACAACTCTGAGTCAATTTACTGGATCTAACCAACTCTTTTTTCCACTGAGCCATCTGTCTTAGAGTATATAAATTTTTAGGATTTATAAATCGAATATCTCAATAATCATTTGTAAGTTAGTTTACAATCATTGTTATGATCAGCTTCCAAGAGCCATTTTCAATAGAATATCATCGGAGAGAGGTTATGATTAAATCGTGGCCCCAGTTAGTCTACAAAAGGAGAAATACCGAAGAAGCATGGACATTTTTTCCTGAGTCTCGTGTACTTGTGGGATTCACATTTTACACACAGCCTAGCCCATAATTGTTTTGAATGGCAGTACGAAAAAATTTTAATAAAACTGCATTTCATTTCACCGTTTGAATAGATAGTTAATCTTTCAAATGGAGACATCTTCAAGCGTTGAACTTAGATTAAGAGAGCTTTGCAAAAGGCTACAATAGTGAGGATAAAATTAAGAATTTATATATTTTTTATGGCTATTCAACTCTTTGTCGGTCATCTGTGATCGAGCACCGTCTTCTGAAACATGAGAGAAACAATCTCAGTAGCAAGTCATGAACTCATACATTCCTTGCTAAATCTATCTTAGTCTCGCAAAAGGCTACAGAGAGAATGAAATTAAGAATTTATATATTTTTATGGATAATCGGCTCTTTATGTTTCATTTAAATTCGAAACATATATTTCTGGATTTTAAGAAGAATCAATTTTTTTTGCAAGTGAATACAGCATTAGCAATTATTGAAAAAGTCAATGGTTTTTCCAGATAAATATCCTACTATTTAACCCATAAATGGGGAGAAGTAGTCGTCAGATATATTAGATATATGTGTATGAATATGTTGTTTAATTCAATAAGATATTATTTTTGGGTGGGGTCATCTATTTTGAAATACAATTATTCAACAATTCCACATCATATTTCTCCCTATTTTAAAATATTGAAACTCCTGCTGCTTTCAGTCTTTGATAAATAACAGTTTTTACTTACCTCATATTGATAAAATAATTTTCTTTATAATAAAGTGAGGTTTTTTGTCTTTAAAGCGTTATCACTTTGAGAAATGAATCGTTCTGAAGTTGATATTCTTCAATGGTACTTACCTGCAAGAAGAAAAAAAAACAGATGAAATCTTGAATTACGCTTTTGAAATTTTAAAATTATCATGAACGAATATTGTTTTTTTCTTGTCAGAAATAGCTCGGTCTCCGTGACTTTTCTGAGGGCAAGATGATCACATTTAAAATCTATATTATTCGTCCATTTAAAATTTTATTCCTTTTAAAAAAATGCTAAAAGAGTTTTTTTTATTATACTATTATCATGTTATGCAGAAGTTATTGACAGACAGAGAAAGAAACCATTGCAAAACAGACCCCCATTTTAGTTTCATTTAAATTTTGTGTATAGGCGTGATATTTTTAAAACATTGTTTTTAAGCGAGTTCATCCTATGGTTACTGTAGGAGGAAGAATTAGAAAACAGAAACCTTACTAATGAGCGAGATTAAAGAGAGTAATGAGGAGGACAGTAGATAGCTATTGCCATTGCATTTAAATTTTCGAAGATTAAAGCGTGAAGCCGGAAGTGAGTTTCGCAAGTGAGAAGTGCGAGAAAATAAACTGTTTGCATCGAACCTGCAGCTCAATCTAACCAACTCAACTGTAATATTGATGAGATCTGGACGCTAGTCTGGTGTTGATCTTATTTTAAAAAATCTAGCTAATATAGCGAAGAGCACATCCGAACAATTACCGGAAAGATATTTAAAGAAAAGGCACGGAAAAGTAACCTGACGGCGATAGGACAGTTTTTACTAAGTATATATAAGTTTAGCATCAAGTGAAGAGTATTGTATATTCAAGGTAGAATGACCTTCCACCTCAACAGTAACTTGACGTGAGAGACTTAGAAACAGAAGAATAGACAAGAAAAAGAAAGAGGTCACCAGGAGTAGATAGCTATTGCCATTGCATTTAAATTTTCGAACATTAAAGTTATCTGGAAAGCGTGAAGCCGGAAGTCACCAGGAGGACAGTAGACAGCAATTGGAATTACATTTAAATTTTTGAAAATTAAAGTTTGCAGGAAAATATGAAACTGAAAGTAAGTTCCACGAGCAAGAAGCGCAAGACTTAGCTTAGAACTAACAGTGATATCTAGCCAGCTCAGCTGTAAATTGACGAGTTCTCGACGCTAGTCTGGTACCGATCTTAAATTAAAAAAATATTAAATCTAGCTACCATAGCAAAAAGATCATTTAAACAATTACCATGGAAGTATTCATAGAATAAACATAGGGAGGCAACCTTACGTTGTGTGAATGTATAGCTTTTATTAAATTACTGATAAAAATAAATTAAATTTTATGTGTATGTACGTTTGTAGGTGCAAATATGTATTTTATTAGATGACGGACGGAAAATATTTTTCACAAATTTAAATAATATTTATAAATATATTTATTTATTACAAAATAATTCTCTAAATGTTCAATTAGATTTGAGAACTTGATTTTTTTAATGTTCATTTAAGGTTGATTTTTTTAAAAATTTTGGTTTTAGTTCTCACTTCAGTCTAGACTCAACGGGGCGATGAATGAAGTAATGTAGTCTTTTTTTAACTCAGTCAGATTATATATATATATATATATATATATATATATGTGTGTGTGTGTGTGTGTGTGTAATAAATGACAGAGGTGACTAAGTTGCGTACACACAACACAGACATACACATTACGTAGGTGAATACAATGACACGCGCAGACGCGCAGAGAAAGAATAAGGCTTTCTTTTATAGAGTAGATTCGAGAAGCGGATTTTGACTGCAGGTGAGCATCCTCCTTTTTTATTTTATTTTTTATTTTTTGTTCTGGGAACAAAGGGATCGCCCATCTTTGGGCGTCTTTGTGATTGCTGAATGAACTGCTGTAATAGTTTGATAACAGGCCTGATAACGAAACAAAACAAGAAGGAAATGACAGGGAACGGGTGAGAATGACAAAATGTGATAAGAAAAGGACTATACAGATAAGATTGAATCTATATCAGGAGTGGGCAAGCTTTTCAGTGCAAAGGCTGCATTTTAAAAAAATCACGATTTTATAGGCCCAAATAGTATATTAACCAAAATAATTCATATTTAAATTAGACAAAATAAAAGGCATTTAAAGAAAAAATGCAATTAATTTTTTGTTAATTAATATTTTAAAGAACTGTAGAAGATTTATATGAAACGCATTTACTTGAAAGACAAAGTAACTTAGTTTAAACTTTAAAAGAAGATAATTTTTATTAAGTATATTTAAGTAGGAGCTTTACATGAAACACTTTAAAAAGATAAAAACAATTGTTTTAAGAAAAAAGAAATTATTTTCATGAATTAATATTAAACTGGAAAAACTTATTTATTTGACAAAGTAACTTTGTTTAAAGTTAAAATTAATCACTTTTTATTAATTAATATTTTAAAGTGAAATCTTCAAACGAAGCGCATATGAAGTAACTCAATTTAAGGAGAAAATATCTTAAAGCAGAAACTTCACATAAAACACATTTGTTTGAAAACAAAATAACTCAATTAAAAATAAATTCTCCTTCAAATTTACTAGCATTTGGCGCGTCACATGAATTTCTTTGTCGGGCTGCATGCGGCCTGCCGGCCGTTTTTAGCCCATAACTGATGTATACTATAATAAGAGCCGTGTGTGTCTGTTCGTCAAAATTTCATGTTGCGGCCAAACAAAAAAAAGGAAAGGGAATAAATTGTGATGTAATAGGGGAGACAGACATGGCAGTAAGAAGCAAAAAACTTATTAGCGAGAAAAGAAATAAGAAGACAGATTTAAAATAAAATGAATCAATGTTGTAAACTACACACAGTTAAGTAAAACAAAATTTACTCAGGAAATGGTGATTTTCTAAACGCAGCTTAGATGTGACACAAGGCCGAGAGTATGGGACACCAAGTGAGGATTAAACTATCTTACGAAGGTCCATCGTTCTTTGTTCTCAAATCATTTTAAGTCATTTCATCCAAAGAAAGGAAATAAAACCACTATGACATAACGGGTTACTGATTGTGAAACAAAATATTTTTAAGGAGAAAGAACAATAAAAGAAGCGGAACCAAGAAGACAGGAGATAATATTTGAAATGGCATTTACATTTTTAAAAATCAAAGTTGATTAGGAAATAAGAAACTTGAAAAGAGTTGCATAAGTGTGAAGTGTGAGAGAAAAAAAATTAGCATAGAACTTACGGTTAAATCTAGCAATTCAAATTGATGATGAAACTTGACCACCAATCTGGTACTGCTCTTAAATGCGTAAAATTGATATATCAAAGAGGAAAGCTCACCAGAACAATTATCATAAAATGTTTATAGAAAAAGCGAAGGAAAGCTACATTCAGTCAGTTAAGTGCCATACGTGATACACGCTTGGGCGATCATGTCTCGGAAGAGACATGACTGACTGGGCAGAAGATTATCCCGCAGTAGGTTGCCATTGCTTTCTGCGGTAGACTGGTTGCCGACCAAGGCTAGAGAACCCAATCTGTCCTGTTATTTAACCCATAAGTGGAAGAAATAGACGGATTAATACCTTTCCCAAGGGTATTTGTGCGTAAGAGAATGCAAGGAATTCAACAGGAATTCGAACTCGGCTCTACCGATTTCTCGTTCCAAGCTGATATCCACTGCGTCACAACACACATCCTTAAGCTACATTACGACGTTGAAAAAGTAGTGTCTTTTTTCACTTGGTCTTCTGAATTTGAGCGTGTTACTAGATTCCACATTGTTACTACTGAAATACTTAAATGTAACCATCACTTCTACTGCAACAGTTTCTTTTCTCGCACTTTCTGCGTGTAGAATTCCCTTCATTTATTTGCTTCCTTGATAGCTACAATCTCCAAAAAATTTAAAAGCAACATCAATTACCATCTTCTATTTTCTTGAATCTCATTAATATTTTTTCAATACCGTCTAAAATCAGACTTTTCTCTGTAACCGACTACGCACACGTGACAATCCCGCCCTGCTTGGAGTGAAATGTTAAAACAAAAATCCGATATACAAGGTCAGGACCGATAACATTATTGAATTTTAGAATTAATCTCTAAATATATAGCAGAAGCACCAGACAAATTGTGACAGCAATATCCAATAGATAGACGGATTAATCCCTCTCTTTCGCAGTGTATCTGTAACTCTTCAACACCCAGTAATCTCCTGTTTCTCAGTGGCTTCACTAGCATGCTTGAAGTGAAGTGTATGTATATATATATATGTATATATATATATATATATGTATGTATGTATGTATATATATATATATATATATATATATATATATATATTCCAAACATACGCTGTTAAATATAAGAGACAATGAATGTCTATTATGTTTAATCATGAGCCGTTCTAAACGTCGTATTTTTGCTTTAATTTCAGTTGAAAATAAAGACAAAAATTCTCCAACATTTGGATTAATTTATTGGTTTTCTTCTAAGCTTTCGGCTCACATGAGCCATCTTCAGAGAGGTTGTTAAAACTGAAATATTATAAAATCCACCATCACCGACGATTTTATTTTGTGTTGACATAAAACTCCGCTTGGCAACGGCAATAGTTACCAAAAATAATAAACGCAGTTCTTAAGTTTGCGATGCGGTTTTATGACGTCACACCGCGGGATAGCGCGAAATGACAACAAAACCGTGTAGTCAAATGCAATGTAATATGCTATTTCCTGTTTTATATATATTCCCTGATCCCCCGACCACATATATTTAAACGTGCTATTTGGTTGGTATCTAGGTCTCACCTTTTACCACTGTAATAGTTAAATGTAACTGACAATTCTAATCTAAAAGTTTATTTTCTCGCATTTCCCGCCTGTGGAAATCCTTTACGTTTACTTGTTTTCCTGATAGATATAATCTCTAAAAATGTATATGCAATATCGCTCATCATTTATATTTTCTTCAATACCCACTGTACCCAGTCTTTTTTCTCCCTGTAACCTTTGCTAACACGTAATGGTCCGGCCTTACTTGGAGTGAAATAATAATAATAAATAAATAGAATTATTATCATTTTAACTTTAAAGCAATTGCAATAAAGATAAAAGAAATTCTAGTAAAAAATAAATTATGCTTGACAATGTTTAATCTAACCTAGGGACCTCAACTCAATTGCCCCCCCCCCCCCCCCAAAAAAAAAAGAACATAAAGAACAGCATATCATGATGTTAAAAGAGCTAACACTTAATAAAAACAAAGTTTTATCATCAAAATGTTTATGCTATTATTAAGATCAAATTTTATTGTCAATTTAAAAAAAAAATCCTTTTTAACAGGTTCGAATATTCAATTAAAATTTCTTTTTTGTTTTTGGTCAGCGATTCACGCTGTGTTTACGTAATGTGACTATTATGCAAAGCGTAATATTATGCAAGTCGTTTTTTGGCGTTGAAAGACACTAATTTGAAAATTCTTGCAAAAATCAGCTAATCGTCTGATTGTAATGAAACTTTCAAGACTTATTTACAAATGAATGAAATTATTTATGCAATTATTATGTTTAGAAAATTTTAATAGAAATATATATTTTTTTTACATCTGTTACCCCTTACTTCAATTAATGGCATAAAACTTCTGGAAATACATTATCTATATCAATTTTTTATTTATTAGTTAAATGAAGGACTCATTACAATCATGCAATACTTTTTTAATCACAGGACCATTTTTTCTGAAAATCTGCTCCGAATAGTAAAATAAAAAATACGTTAAAACTACGCTATTTTTAATGTAGATAAAGTTTTAATTGATTTTATAAATAATATGATTTTAGGATATTATACACTGAAGAAGAAAAAAGTTCAATGAATAATGAATTTTTAAAACAATGTTTTCATTTTCTTCTTTGCTAATTAAAGTTTGAAACATCTTTTAATTTTTTTTTCCAGTTACTCATTGTCTTCGGTTATTAATTCATTAAAAATAGACTTTATTTAGAAATCGAAATTTCTTAAGCTTAATACAAATAATTTAAAATTAAGATTTTAAAAATAATTTCTAATTTTTTTCTGTTAAACTGCACATTTTCTTTTAATATGGAAACTTATAAGAGACTTATCACTAAAAGGTCACATGTTTTAAGGGTTGTTCTCCTTATGAAATGCTAAATTGGGTTATATCAACTTTTGGTCACCATAAGTCTAAATTGATTGATAAGTGCTGTCGTTGCCTATTAAAAAGGTCAAAGAGTCAGACCTTTGTGATTAAGAAATACTTTTATTCTAAATTTCATGCCATAAACAAGTAATATATGTTTCAAATCGTATTAATTTAACTTTAAATTTGATAATTTAAAAACAAAATAACGAGTTAGTGATGTATATTTTATTTTTGCAAGGTTTTTAAAATCGAGAAGTAACTTTTGTTTACTAATGTGTCGATAGCTCAAAAAATGGCCGAAAATTTGAATAAAAAAGTCTCAAAATTTTAGATTCCAATGAATATAACTTCTGTTTGAAATACACGTGAGTATTTTGCGAAATGCAAATAGTAAATTTAATAATTTAGCTTTCAATTAAGTTTCAAGAAAAAGTTTTATTTTTTAAAATTCCATTTAAAACTATGGTATCGAAAATGGAGTGGAGGTACCTAAACAAATTTCAGATTATATTACTACTACTAATACTATTAGTGTAAAAAATGGCAACTGAAAAACGATGAAAGAAATCCTAATAAAATTGAATAATACTTGACAATACTTCATCTAATGAAAATTCTAGACGCTATTGTTACTAATAGTGGAAATAATCCAAATTGAATAAAGATGAAAAAATCTAAGTTAAAAAGGAATAATGTTTGACAATGTTTCATCTAATAATTCCAAATAATATTACTCATACTAATACTACTAAGAAAATGGAAATAAAGCCATTGAAATGAAGACGAAAGAAATTCTAGTAAAAAATGAATAATGCTTGCCAATGCTTCATCTAAACAAAATTCCAGATAATATTGTTACTAATAATACTACTCGTGGAAATAAAGCAATTGAAATGAAGACGAATGAAATATTTTTCAAATAGTAATATAAACTGAAATGTCATAAAATTCAAAATTTTACTTGTATATTATGTATTCGTTTTGCTCCAATAACCGTCTTCTAAAATCATTGCCTTAAATCATTATGAAAAATCCTTTGTCAAACAGGACCCACCTTGTATTATGCAAGATTAATCCTACCTAATAAAAAAACACACAGCTATGTATGTAAGCATGTGTAATTAAGTTCCTTGTACTTTAGACCATGAATTTATCAATCAATACTTGTATATATTTTTATTGACTTTATCTTGTTATAGAAATCACTGGACATGAAATCTGTCAAGAATCAAATGTAATTATATAATGAAGAAATAGGTGCACGTTTTTCTCTTGCTAAATTTTAAAAGGAAGAAATTACAGTAAAATGTTTTTTTTCCATTGTTAAAAATTGAAATGTTTCTTCTCAATGTACAAGAAATATCAGCTCTGCTACAATGTTTCTTCTTACTAAAAGATACTATCAAAAGTTTTTCTCTTTCTTAATTTCTAGTCGCTTTGAAAAAAAAAAAAGAAAGACAAAAAAGAAAAGAAACAAACTTCTTAAGCTTTTGTGAAACTAACGCGTCTTTCAGTGAACTTTTTTTGTTTCCCTTTCAATTCATCCCATGGTTTCTAATTTATGTCCTGTGTGGTAAGGATTTACTTGAAAATATCTATTAATGTTCTGTTATCAGAACGACAAGTAAACGTGAAGAGGTCAGATAGTGCACGTCCTAAATGTTGACTCTTTATGCAAACCATGGAGAACAAAGTATATTTTACACTCTTCTACCATCTTTAAACGCGGGAAATATTGTTGTGAAAAGGTGCAGGGTTTTGTTTGATTAAACCGAAAAGAAAGAAATCGTTTTTTTTTTATTAAACATCCCAAAGAAACAAAATTAAAAAGCAAGAAATAAACAATGTGAAAAGTAAATTAAACGTGTAATGACTGAAGATTATGAATCGAAAATATTCTATTAAAAAAATAAAACAACAAAAAACAAAAACGTAAGCCTCTCTATACACTTATGATTAGATAAACAATTTAAAATCTACATTTTAATCAAGGTATAGTTTTAATTTCTCCGATATATTCAGTTGTGACTAATGGGGGTGTATATTCGCAGTTTACATTTTTCAAGTTTGCATACTTCCAAATCTAGGCAGTTTTATATCCATGACTAGCAGTATAGCCCGGCGTTGCTCGGGTGTAATGAAAGCTTTAAAACTAATTCATGGTTCTGGAGCTCAGACTCTTTGGACGTTGGCACGAAAGACTAAAAAAGCAATAGTTGTTTCCAGTTAAAGCGAAACCGTAGACTGAAAGAAAAATGAATGGATGTAAGTCAAATTTTGATTTCCTGGTATCGATATCAAATAAGTTCTTTTCGTCGTAAACTGAATTTTGAAGGCTAAATAAGTCCTCTGAGTAAATGGTATCATGGCTGAGACTAAGAACTACAATTATACCTACTTAGAGCCAAACCCGAAGCAAAAACTAAGATAAAAGGGCTGAAAAAATAGATATACAGGCAGATAAACACACACAGACACAAACATCTTGCCTTGTATATATATATATATATATATATATATATATATATATATATATATATATTATCGATTTTCTGCACTGTTGTAAAAACTGCAACCTTGAAACTTCTGAATATCGTTTCTTATGAGTGTATCAAATTTGATTAAAATCGGACCACTCCTTCTATAACCCGATTTTTTGGATTATCGATTTTCGATATTTATCGGGGGTACCTAGACACAAACCCTAGCTAAGAACACCCACATACGCTTATAGAACAACTGTGTAAATTTTCAAGAAAATCGGTTCAGCTGTTTCAGAGTCTAAGGTAACGGACACACTCACAGACACACACACATACACATACACACAGACAAAGTTCCATTAATAAATAATTTTAGATATACGAACACCTTCATACAGGTTTGGGACAGAATAGCTGAAAGAAAGGAATAACAAACACGGATGGAAAGACCTTTTTATACTATCAGTCATTTAAGTGCCATGCTTCATACACGAACGACTGACAAGTTAGAACATTTCCCCGCAGTAGGTTGCCATTTTTTCTGCGGTAGACTAGTTACCAATCAGGGCTACAGAACTCAATCTGTCCTCCTATTCAACACGTAGCTAGAGGTAGAAGAGACGGATTCATAGATTTTTAAAGTGTATTGGTATTCAACTGAAATTCGAACTCAGCTCTCCGATAAACAACGGTGTTGTTTATGATAGACAGGGTATATATATATATATATATATATATATATATATATATATATATATATATAGGTTTCATTAAATAATATAGAAAAACTTTGTCTATTTATTTTGTGTGGGATCCTTTCGTATAGTCTGATAAGCTTGATGGTGCTATCATTAAAAGACGACAAGAAATCACAGTAATTGTTGATATTTTATCAGGTCTGTGTTTTCGGCTTACATAACCCTTTATCAAAGAATGAACATTAACATATAGTGAACATTCAAGTTATTAACAAAGTCGAATTAAACAAAGAGAATTAAATAAAAAAAAGACAAGTTCATTTTTACCGTGGCGGATGGCCGCAGACAGTGACAAAATGGTGGTTGTGTGGTTCTTGATCTGATTACAGGAACCTTTTTACTAACGTACCCGTCAGTGAAACTATCGACATAATTATAAAGAATGTCTACAGTAATCCTTCATTATCCTCACTCAAAATTAATCCCAACATCTTAAGAAAAATCCTACTAGCTTGTACTACTGAAGCCCCTTTTGTTGATCCAAACATCACTATATATATACAACGAGACCGCGTTTCCATTGGCTCAGTGCTCGGTCAGACTTTTAGTAATTTTTACATGTCGAACCTTGAAGATATTACCTTTACTAAATTTGAAAAACATGTATACTTAGACAAGAAAATAATAGACGAAAACTCAAAATCCTGGAAGCTATCTACATCAAACAGCTTAAACCTGGCTTAAATACGATGAATTTTGATATCTCTACTAACATACTCCATTGCCTGTAATCGGATCAAGAACCACACCACCCCCATTTTGTCACTGTCTGCGGCCATCCGTCACGGTAAAAATGGACTTGTCTTTTTTTGATTTAATTCTCTTTGTTTAATTCCATTTTGTTAATAACTTAAATGTTCTATGTACACTATATGTTAATGTTCATTCTTTGATAATGGCTTATGTAAGCCGAAAGCTCAGACCTGATAAAAAAATCAACAATTACTGTGATTTCTTGTCGTCTTTTAATGATAGCACCATCAAGCTTATCAAACTATACGAAAGGATCCGACACAAAATAGACAAAATTTGTCTATATTATTCAATGAAACCTGTATTAATGAAAAAATGCTGCCAAAATACAAGCACATACACATACACATACACACACACACAAACACACACACACAATACATATATATATATATATATAGCCTGTCATAAGATTAATTTTCCTTGATGTAGGTGCAAACGCACACCAACTCATATACAGGCAAGTAAAAGTGGGTTTGCAATGAATACTTGTATGGAAACTCCCTCTACTATGCACAACAACAACGTCCAAAAAGGGCAAACAATTGTCCTTCTCCACTTCCATTGTAAAGGAGAAAGTCTTGTGTAAAGAATTAAGCATATTGAAAAGATTTATGGCTTCACTTTCATTTGAAAAAGTGGCAAAAGTGTCATGAACGTACCTGAAATAAATAAAAGGTTTTGACACTTTCCAAATTACATGTAGCTGGTTCCAATAATCATTTAAAGATTTGGAATCTTCACAGAAGCCTTCTCTTTGCTGACAGAAAGATTTTGTCAAGTCTCTTCATTTATTGAATACAGTGGATTCATCTTGTTCTTCTTTTTCTTCTTCTTGATATTATTATGCTTGTCCCTCAAGTCGTTATTTCACTAAACCAATATGGCCGTTACGCCCTGCTAAGACTTAATAAATAATTGATTATTACGCTTTGATCTTGTGTAAACAAGAGAAAATAAGCTATTTGGTTTCAGTGAGAAAACGAAACAAAAATGATAGAAAGAATGGACAGTATGGCTTTCGCTTTGCCAGGTCCACTGCCGATATGCTAACAACCATCACCAAGTACATATACCAGGCCCTGATAAGTCTGGCGAAGTTCGAGCTGTTGGCCTGGATATCTCCAAAGCTTTTGATAGAGTATGGCACACTGGCCTTCTTCTCAAGCTACAGGGTTATGGTATCACTGGATACTTGCTTGATTTGATCCAATCATTCCTGTCAAACTGCATAAGGAAGTTCATCTTGAATGGGCATGCCCCTTCATTCTACCACACAAACGCTGGTGTCCCCAAGGGCTCTATCATAGAGTTGATGCTCTTTCTGATCTTCATAAACGACCTCCCTAACGATCAAATACAAAGTAGGCATCTACGCTGATGACACTAGCATTTACTTTTACCTCAGTAAGAAATCTAGCTAGGCGGCTAACGATAACCTTGCTGCTGTTCTCGAGAAAGATCTCCGCTCTGTCCACTACCACGCGCAGTTCATTCTATTCCTCATCAGCATGGACCAAGCGAGTCTCCCTGAAAGCAATACATAGCGTCTCATTGGTCTCAACTTCTCTTCAGACCTCAAGTAGAACAATTATATTGAATCAATAGCTAAATCGCCTGTTGGGTCACTGTGTCGGGCCAGGAAGGTTTTCCTACCTGGGTCCATCTTGCACATATACAAATCAGCCAACCGACCGTGCATTAAATACTGTTGTCATATATGGTCGGGCGCCCCTGCCATTCATCTCAGTGTTCTCGATATGCTCCAAAAGGGAATCTGTAACGTGATCAGCCCCAATCTGGCGGTTCGATTCCAGTTACTTTCTCACCGGCGGGATGTGCCCTCCCTCTGTCTATTCTACAAGTATTTTCATGGCTTCTGCTCCGATGAGCTTAGCTCACTGATGACCCATCCACAAGAATTTACTCGAGCAAACAGACTGGCAACAGTTACAGATAATCGACTAAATGCAGCCACCACTTCTACTCCATCAGCTTCTTTTCTCGCATTTCCCGCCTGTGGAAATCCCTTCCGAATAGTTGCTTTCATGACGGCTACAATCTCCAAGAATTAGATGGCAATGTCAATTTCTATTTCTTGTCTACTTGACTCCAGTTCTTCTCCCGTCATTTCTCAATCACCTCGTGTATCTTGTTCTTTTCTCACTCTACCTTCGCAACTGTCTTCACACTGGTCTTTAGATTATTCTCTTCCTCTTTCTCGGACACCTGCTGAAACTGGTTCGTCTTTCTCTTCGCTCTCCTCTTGCCTAAATTTTCACTCTTTTCTTATGAACCCCCTGCGCACCAGTGGTGGTACCGCCTTGCTTTGGGTGAAATGATTATATATATATATATATATATATATATATATGTGTGTGTGTGTGTGTGTGTGTGTGTGTGTGTGTGGAAGTTAACAGTTGTTCCAGTGAAATAGAAAAACATGTCACTCTCAAATGTTCTTATTTGTACCCACTTCTTAAAATAACGACCAGCATTCATGTCTATGATTGTTGTTGCAATATTTTGATAAAGTTAATAAGCTCAAATATTCAACGATGCGATGATGGAATTTCTACAAATATTTTGTCGTAGAACTCGCCATTAGTGCATTCAGTTTTATGAATTAGGGCTCATGAGAATATTTAAATAAGAAAACTGAAATTTTTCGCGAGTTAAAACTTGTTTTTCTTTATCATCATCATTATTATCATCATCATCTTCTTCTGTTGGTTTTTCTCCAGTTCTCTCCTTTATCCGGTCGTTACTAGAGACTCGAATCCGTAAATACATGTATTCGGTTTGCGCAAATACGTATGTTAAATGATACTTAAAAAGTGCAATGTTTATAATATCTTTATATTGATAATCATCTAATAGATTCCCACAGAACAATTTTTGACATCTCTTGTTGACAAGAGTTATTAATTATATAGTTAATGTTTATTATTAATATTTCATTTTCCTCATAATTCGATTTCTGTTATAGTCACACTAATTACCAAAGACCTAAGGCAGGTCGTGGTGTGTTATTATGACTAAATTTAATGTTTTTCTATCTTCCATAACATCCATAACGTTACAATGACAAAGTTTTTCTTAGTGTATAGGCTGTACTTAACAAGAAATTTTTTTGTATGTCACTGAAGCTGGGGTTTCCAGGGATTCTTTCAATGTGTTGTTTTGTTCCATTTTTTCATTCCAAGTGCACATACAATCACTTGTAATATGCTTGTTTTCAATTTCCACATCTTTTTATACTTCAATATCCAGGTATTTATATTTTGATAGTTTTTCAAACTCCTCGCTTGCTATGTTACAATCTGCTGGACAAGCCATATCAATTAATAGACAAGTTTCCTTTTGGTTTTTAACAATAATCTCCGACTGATTTGGTTCAGTTTTCATGTCTGTGTAGATGGTGTAATCCCATACAATCGTGACATCTTCTGTTTCTGTAACCGGTGCTGGGTGATGTTCACACCAGTGTTTGTTTACATACTTCCCAAAGTGTTTGCCCAGTGTAAATATTGCCCCATTCGATCGTGACGATTTTTATTTTCATCAGAAGCAAGTTCAGAACAACCTGAGATGAGATGGTTTATTGTTTACTCGTATTTGTCACAGAACCTGCATTTTGGACCCACATTATTATGTATGATATTTCCCTGAAAGTTCCTAGTAAAAAGATTTTGGTCTTGCGCTGCAATAATAAAGCCTTCAGTTTCAGACTTTAATACGGATGCACTTAACCATCGATGAGTATTAACTTTATCAACATTAGATTTATTAGCACGTTCTGGATATAGGCTATGTAGAGGTTTGTCTTGCAAGCGTTAATTCATCTGTTAATTCAGCTTTATCCTTGGCTTACTTTTTCATGTTTTCTGCTGCAACAGTTAGTTCTTGGGTTCTGTTTTGGTTTTCTACAGAATCTACTAAATGTAAATCTTATTTGTATTTACTGCCTTTTATTCATTTTTGAATATTTTTTATTTCTGTTGCCATGTTGTTTAAATAAATGCATCATTTAGTCCTTTGTTTTTTTCAATATGCTAATAAGCCAATAGTTGTTGTCTTATATTACAATTCCAGCTGAATAAAACCTCTCCCACTTTCTTTACGGTGTATGTATAGACGGTCTGTGTTTGGATAATACATCTTATGCTTAGAAAGAAACTTTCTTGTTTTAGAATCCATTCGTACGATGTCATTTTCAGTCCAGTTAAGGATGTTGAAAATGTATTGGACCACTGGGATTGCAAGTTTATTGATGGCCATAATTCTTTTCAGTAATTTTAATTCAGTTTTTAATATCAGTTGTACCCTTCTATAGTACTCTTTACAAACTATGTCTTTCATATTCTTATTGTGAACTCTTTCACTCTCATTTACACCTAGGTACTTATAAGCTTCTTGCTTTAAATCTTTTATTGTTACAGCAGGGTGTAAGCTAACAGTGGTTGTTTGTTGTAGGGATCCTCGTAAAACTGTGGCTTCGGCACATTTATTTGAATTGAATTCTAATGTCTTCACTGAAGCATTTTACAGTTTGCTGAAGACCTTCCAGGTCATTGTCATTCCTAGCAAACAACGTCAAGTCAGCCATATAAAATAGATGGATTATTTTCGTTTGAGCTATTTTATAACGACATTCTGTCTTGTTAAGTTGGCTGGTCAATGCTATCAGAGACATACAATATAGTAAGGGAGACAAAGAATCACCTTGAAATATTCCTCGGTTAATGTTTATTTCACCAGACTTATAGATTCTATTTCTATGATTGAGGTAAAGTGTTGTTTTCCATATCGACATAAATTGTTTGATGAAATTCATGACAACGGGTGATACCTTGTACACATTTAAAGGCTTTAAGATCCAGGAATGTTGTACGCCATCGAATGCGTTATAATAACCTATCCAGATAGTACTCAGATTTTTGTTTGCATTGAAGCAGTTTTCCAAGATCATCCTATTAATAAGTAATTGGTCTTTACATCCGTAACAGCCACGTTTGTACACTTTTTGTTCAAACGGTAGTATGTCATTTCTTTCCAAGAAGAATATGTCTGTTTTGTTAAAATAGGTATCAATAGTTTGTATATTGTGGGAAGACATGTAATTGAACTGCAGTTATTCGGGATATTTGTGTCACTATTTGTGTCACTATTTTTGAGTAGAAGAAAGGTTATTCCTTTTGTCATCCATGCCGGAAATTTAGTAGGATTGTTAACCATTTCTTGAATTTCTATGGCTAGTTTTTATGTGCTCTATCTAAATAATATAGCAAAAAGTTTGGAATTTTATTTATTCCTGGATATTCCTAACTGTGTTCTTTTTTCAGTGCACATTCAACATCCTTTTCTGTGATTCCAGACCATGTCTGTTCGGATTTATTTTTCATTCATTCTGTCTCATGTGCAATCCAATCTGCTTTTTGATTATGTTCCTTAGGGTAAGCTTATATTTTTACCCAGAACTGTATAACCTTTTCCATTTTAGGGGTGACTGTCACTTTACCTTTTTTCCTGTAAAATTTCTTTGCATAGGTTTAAAAGAGATTGTTCTGTCTGTAGAATCTTGACCTTTTCTAATAGCGTCTTATTATTTGAGCCTTCAGTTTTATTGTTTGCATTATTTTTTCTTTAGTGGATAGGACATCATTTTTATTCCTAATATTGTATTTTCTTTCGACTCTTCTACCTTTTCTAGTTCTTAAATTTATTCCTCTTGTCAGTTCATCGAATACTGATAATTCACTTCTAAGTTCTTTGATTTCATTTTCTTACTTTCTTTTGCAAGTCTTCATGTCTGTGTGACTGATTTTTTACTATGATTTTCAAATTTTTTTGCTGCTATTGCTGATGCATATATTGCTTCATTGAGATTTATGTGAGTGTCTTCTTTCAGAATTAATTTAAGGGCTGCATTATAGATTTTAATAATTTCGAGATTATGCTTTGTTGGTTGTAATTTTGGTAGTTGTTCTCGTTCCTCCATTTCAATATTTTGTATCTGACTATTATAGCTCTTGATTTCTTCCTTAGCTTCTTGTATACACTTGTGTTTTGAACTCATTTTATTACCGTCTAGTAACCAACTAAGATCACACCAAAGATTTCCAAAATATCTATACTTTCAGCATTTTCTTCACAGTGATTTGTATGTAGCTCGGTTTCTTCATTATGACTTGTGACTTGTGTGATGTTACTACTTTTTTTCGATTCCAGTTATCTTTCATGTTCTGTCGATTCGTCTATTCTGGTGACAATTCTTTTTATTTCCTTAATTTCAGCCAATCGGTTATTTCGCATGATGATATCCCTAATTTCTGTCAATCGGTTATTTCGCATGATGATTACATTGGCTATTATTTTGGCAATATAGTTTATAATTGCTTGTCAAACGTTTACTCGCAAAATGTCATATGTTTGGCGAGTGATGATTTTCTGAGGTTTGAGTAACGCTTCATGGAATGCAGCCATAACAACTTTATGCTCTATACGGGAACATTTTAATTTTCTTTCTTTAAATGTATGG
Organism: Ascarosepion bandense; assembly: GCA_037127315.1. Classification (NCBI taxonomy): domain Eukaryota; kingdom Metazoa; phylum Mollusca; class Cephalopoda; order Sepiida; family Sepiidae; genus Ascarosepion; species Ascarosepion bandense. The sequence goes on from JBBBDQ010001728.1 coordinate 1,109,277, forward strand.
TTATGGATCTAGCTAGTGAATTTACACGGCTATCATTAGCATTATCCTGGTGGTGAGGACCTGAAGACTCAATCTTTGTGTAGTAGTTTGTTCCTATGGCAGATTTTTCGACCACAGGTAGGTTCCCTTCTGAGGGACGGGCTCCCTGTTTACTCACTGGAAGAGTTATACTGTTTTCTTTTGTTTCTATTTTTAATTCTCATTTTATTCCCACGTGTGATGTACGGGTCCAATAGTCCACCCAAAGTTTCCCGACACGTTGGGTAACGGCCTTGTACAAACAGTGTTCCGAAGCCTGTAGGAGACCGTTCGCGGCCACACAACGCATTCACTCCTCGGCACGATTTTACCTTTTCCTGAATGGGTTGCCTAGCGTCAGAAGACAGAAACGCGATTGGAATTCAAAGAGGAAAACGCTGGTAAGAAAAAAGAAAAAACCTTGGAAGAAATAGCCACTCAATGAAACAAAACATCACTACGCTAGAGAATTATGTTAAGAGAGAGAGAGAGAGAGAGAGAGAGAGAGAGAGAGAGAAGAAAAATACAGATTGTGGATTTTTTTCGTTTTCTCTCTTTTTCTTTTTTACTCTTGAACAGATGAGTTGTTAATTTAAAAGAAATTGTTGTTGCTAACATCACTCGTCCTTGTAAAGAAAATAATTATCAAAAAACAAAATTAATGGAAAAGATAAAGTTAACATTTGTTTCATAAAGTTTAGCACTGCTGTGAAATTTAAAAATAATTTTTTTCACCCAAGTGTATATTCAGTTATTTATTCATTAAAGTCGTTGAAAATAGCGTTATTGTAACCACCCCCACCCCCACCCCCCCAAAAAATAGAAGTAATATCGTAGAGATTGTATAGGATTATGTTTTCTATCGTATTGTTTTTATCCTGTCGTATTTATTTTTTTAAGAAAAAATATCGTAGTTTAAACAAATTCTTTCGAAATATTGACAACTAATAATAACAAAACTAGTTGATTAATCCATCAGAATCATTTAAAAGCTAAACAGATAAATTTAATAATAATAATAATAATAGGAAGAAGAATTCATGTTTACGTTAAAATAAAAACAGATAAAAGAATTTCATATAAGTAAAAAACAAACAAAAAAAAACGTTGCGTTTTCAAAAGCTTCGGAAAACACGTCATTCTCGTTGTAATTCTGACCGCATCAGTTATTATTATTATTATTATTATTATTATTATTTTTTGTTTGTTTGTTTTTGCTAAATTATCATGATGAACTATCATCACAAATTCTCAGTAACATTCATCGATACCAGTTGATCGATCCAACCTAAATACAATACAATAGTTTCCTATCAGTAGCCAGTTGAATACTGCAGAAAAAATGGTCATAACTGAAAGAAAATATTGGCAATAGTAAAATTGGTTTTGGTTTATATTTAACTATATTTCTTAAGTTAAAATGTAAGCGTTACATCAGTTTATACTTGCGTCAAAATATACACATTACTACAATTTCTTCTTGTTCTTCTTGTCCATTCAGGACGTAGGCGATCATGGCTTTCCCCGTCTTCCTATCCTTGGTGGCTCTTAATACGCTTTCTCCTGTTACACTACACAACCCCCCGTTCTGTCATCCACCTGTTCAGGACCTTCAGATATGTTATCCGCTGCTTTCTCCTGTCTCTTTTTCCCACTATCTGACCTACAAGTATCAGGTTCTCCAAGTCCTCCTTCCTCATTGCATGTCCAATGAACATCAGCCGTCTGTTCCTGATGCTCAATATTAATTTCCTTTTCGTTTCCATCCTTTCCAAAATCTCATCATTGCTCACATGCTCGATCCATGATAACTGCAGCATCCTTCTGTAGAACCACATTTTAATTGCTTTAGGTTTAGGTTTTTCCTTCATCTTTACTTGACGGAGAAATTTATCCAGTTTATACAAGTGTTTAGAGGTATATACTTTGTCCCAATTATAGTTAAGTTAGATTAATTTATACATTTAAAAAGAAAATATACCATACCAAACATAACAGTAATGTTACTAGTACACTTGAGGTTACAGGGACTGGAAGTTGTAGAAAAGACTGATTATAAGGAGGATTTAGAAAAGGAAAAATATGAAAAATATTCATTTTTATATACCCAGTGTGTATATTTAAATTGTAAAACAAAATGACTGCCATTTTCACTGATAAACAATGACCCGGATATATAAAAATATTACTTACATTTTTATTCTTCTTTCTCAGTGACAGTGATGTAGATTAGAGGGTGGTCGGAGAGATTTCAAATACGCACACGAGGGCCGTTAACAGGTTAGAGTTGTTTCCCTTTCTCTGTGTTCTCGCTGAGATCCTGGTTAGCATTCGGATCTAGAACGTCGCTCTTATATCACCGAATTTTCTTGATTGCGCCATCTTTTTGCCACTCACATTGTTTATTATTTTCGAAATATTATTATTGCATAATAATAATAATTATTATATAGACTCCGAAACGGCTGAACCGATTTTCTGGAAAATTTACACAGTTGTACTATAAGCGTCTGTGAGTGTTCTTAGCTAGGTTTGCTTTACCATGGTTTATATTCTATGATCTTGAATACGACTGCTTACCAAATCACAGCCACATTCCTTCAATGCAAATCTGGTCTTGTTTCCTTTATTTTCAAAAAATATTTATTTTAATGTGAATAATTTTTTGTTTTTAGATTTCCTGTCCTGGTTAACAGCTGTTTTAACACATTTGCGCCTGTTACCCCGCGTCTGCATTCTTGTTTTTTTGAACAATATTTATTAACTGTAAACATCTTTTTACTTGCCAGCCTGCATTTCTCTATCAAAATATTTGTTTAATGTAAATACATTTCTGAGCAAAATTACATACTGTAGGCCCAGAATATCTAACATCAAGAAGATAGAGGAAAGTGTGAAAAAAGATACTACTCAAGCAGAAGTGAGAGTTGTATTTAGCTGTTTCAACGGTAAAACGGTGGGATTTAGATGTGAATCTACTACCATGCTTAAATACATGTAGTTTGGTTACCAGGGTAAAAAAAAATCGTCAGGGCAGTTTCCATGAAAATATTTTAAATAAAGACAAAGAGAAGCTAAGCCACGTCGGTGAAAAAGTGACTGAAGTCTAGATGCCAAGTTAAGATCGATTACATTGCAGATCATTCTATGTTTTTTGTCAGGAACCTCGAGATAAATAACAGGAGCTTCAAACCAGATGTATATCTTTTTAATCATTTTATCTCAAGCAAGGCAGTTTTACTACCACTGGTGTGCAGAGGGTTACATAGGAGGAAAGTGTCGAGAAAGAGGAACAAGTTATAAGGGGTGTCAGAGAATGGGTAAGAGAAGGGTGAGAATACTGGTGTGATGAGAGTGGAGTGGACGGAGAAAAGAGCATGGGGAAAAGGATGCGAGTCAGAGAGATAGGAGATGACAATTGACCTTACATTTGAATTCTTGAAGGTTGTATCTGTCGGGAAAGCAAGTATACGGAAGGGAATTCCACATGCGGGAGGTGTGAGAAAAGAAGCTGTCAGAGTAGAAGTTGCGGTTACATTTTATTGGTTTCACTGTAAAAGGGTTGTACCTAGTTGCTAGTCTAGTAGCTCGACTAAATTCGTGTATAGGGGGCACCAGTGAGCCTTGAAAGTATTTGTAGAAGAAACAGAGGGAAGCCACATCACGCCTGTGAGAGATCGACTGCCGCCGAATTGCTAAGTCGGGATCGATCACATTACAGATTCTCCGTTGGAATTTTGTCAAGAACCTCGAGGTGAATAGAAGGGCACTTGACCAGATATAGCTGGTAGCAGTATTCAAATCACGGACGAATGGTAGATTTTTAAACGTGCAAGATGGACCTTGACGAGAAAAAGTTTCTAGCATGACACAGTGATTCAAATATCCTTGCAGTAGATGCACCTGTTGATTCGATATAGTCACTCTACTTCAAGTCAGTTTAAGACGTGATACCAAGAAGGCGCATCGTTTTACTCTCCAGGTGTCTAGTAAAATAAGGTAAAATATTGTATAGTTCATACTTCAGTCATAATTTAAATATTTGTTCAGTCTATACTAGAGTTAGAATGTTTAGCCTTGGTCTCGTTGATACATTTTAACTCTAGAGTTCTAGGACACGCCAGTAGAAGGCAAGAAAGAAACAGGGAGAGTAAAGAAAAAAGTTAAAATCTATCTATATATTTAAACTTATTTCTAAATGAAACTTTGTGTGTGTGTGTGTGTGTGTGTGTGTGTGTGTGTGTGTGTGTGTGTGTGTGTATCCGTTACCTATAGACTCCGAAACGGCTGAACCGATTTTCTGGAAAATTTACACATTTGTACTATAAGCGTCTGCGAGTGTTCTTAGATAGGTTTTGTGTCGAGGTACCCCCCCACGATAAATATCGAAAATCGATAATAAAAAAAATCGGGTTATAGAAGGAGAGGTCCGATTTTAATCAAATTTGATACACTCATAGACAAAGACATAAGAAACGATATTCAGAAGTTTCAAGGTTTCAGTTCTTAAAATAGTGCAGAAAATTGATAATGTATATATAAAAAAGGCAAGATGTTTGTGTTTTTTGTCTGTTTATCTGTCTGTATGTCCATTATACAAATTCACAATTTTTATCCGATTCTCACCACTCTTCACACAAATATCCTTTAGGCTGAGTCTGAGCTCCAGGACTACAGATTAGTTTTAAAGCTTTCATTACACCCGAGCAACGCCGAGCTATACTGCTAGTACACTAATAAAACTAAAACGTAACAGAAACTGAAAGAAAAAAAAAAGAATGGAATTGGCAAAAGTCTGCAAATAATATAATTCCTAGATGTTGGCGGAAATCTGTAGATGATATCTGTTAGGTTATCAACTGGCAGAGGCTAGACATTTCTACCAGACATATCTTATCAACATGAAGATCTGAAAATAAATAAAATATAACAAGTTTCATAGAATCTTTCTTAAAATTTAAAAACTGTCCATCTTGAATTTTCATGAGAAAGATAAAAAAATATTTAATAAGAATTTTCTATCACTCCAGGAAGTAGGGGATTATGATTCTTTCCAGCTTCCTATCAGCTGCGTTTCTCCTGTTGGTTCTCCTTTCTCTATCTATTTGATTAAACTTGGTAAGTAGAATATTCATTGATTTCTTCTTGTCTTCGATGTGCGTCGTGAGTGTTAAAATTTCCAAGCCATCCATTCTCACAAGAAATCTTCAAAACTTCTTCCTCATTCATCGGGTCCTAGAATACGATTTCTGTATCCACTAGAGGTGTTTTAATATCCCTCCCCGCAAAAAACAATGTCTCAAGTATAAAAATGATCGAACATCTCTTATAGACTCATGTATAAACACTAGCATTTTTGTTACCTATCTTTGATCGATGTCAGATGGAAGATAGAAAGAAGTAAAGAAGAAAAAATAAATGGGAAATGAGAAAAATAATTAAATTAATATATGAAAGAAAGGAAAAACAGAACTGAATGTGGGAGGAAGAAAAAAGATAAAAGAAAAGTGAAGAAGAAAATAATGAAAAGGCAGATAAAGAAAAATAAAATGAAAAGAAGAAGAAAAGCGTAATAACAAAATATAAATGTAAAAGAAAGAAAGGGGAATAAAAAGGAGAAAGTCAAGCAGAAAGTCGATAAAGAAAGAGGAAAAGAAAGAATGAAGATAATATTGTGAAAGAGAAAAGAAATTAAATTGAAGAAGCAGGGATAAAAGAACATTAAGAAACAGAAAAAAAAAAAAGAAAAATGTAAAGAAGGACATACATAATAGAATTCAAATAGAATAAAAAAGAATGAAACAAAGAAAGAAATAAAGGAGATAAGTAGAGAAAGAAAGAGAAAAAAGAATATAGTGGTAGAGACAAATGAATGAAAAGAGATAAATTAGAAGGTAGGATATAAAATATATGAATGGAAAATAGAATGAAAAACAGAAGAGAAACAGTAAAAATAAAATAGAATACAGGGAAAAAGTAAAGAAAGATAAATCAAATATGAAAGGCAGAAAAAAAGATACAAAACACAAGGAGAGGAAATGTGGAGAAAGAGAAAAAGACGGAGAAAAATAGGGAAATTAATATGAGGACAAAAAGTGACTTGAAATGTAAAGAAAGAAAAAACGAAAAGAAAAAAAGTTTTCTAATTTTCTTGTAGTATTGTTTAAAATAGTTATATGGGTTATGTCTTGAAGGCTGTCACAATGCGTTGAGTAAAATAAAGGAAGGTAAAGAAGTGTTTGGGTATTACCTACTTATTAAACATTAATATTTCGAGATCAAAATCTCATCTTCGGAATGGCAGAGAAGCTTTTGTCTGTCCGGGTCTCTTCACGGCCTCTCTAAGAATGGCTGTCCACAGCTGCTGTCCACTGCTGCTGTACGTGTGTGTGTGTGTGTGGCTGTACGTGTGTGTATGGCTGTACATGTGTGTGTGGCTGTACGTGTGTGTGTGGCTGTACGTGTGTGTGTGGCAGTTCCGGGCTGTCCACTGCCGCTGTACCTGTGTGCATGTGTGTGTGTGTGTGTGTGTGTGTGTGTGTGTGTGTGTGTGTGTGTGTGTGTGTGTGTGTGTGTGTGTGTATTCTAGCTGCTGTGTGTGTGTGTGTGTGCATTCTAGTTGGGACCTTTATGGTCTGATGATATCAGTCTGCTTGTATGTGTGGTTTATCTTAGTGTGATCTGATAGTTCCCTTGACTCTTTGACCGGGCTGAAGAGTATCAGTTTCATTACTGTTGTTTTATCTATCTGATTTATCTGGTGGCGTGTGAGTGGCCGTAACCGTGTCATGTGTGCGTGTCTATGTGTGCGTGGTTATTGTAATTTATTCTACCTTATTTTGTATGTGTGTGTGCGTGTGTGTGTGCTTTCCGGTGTTCGGTGTGTTATAGGCGCTTTCATTACTTTGCCGGGGTGGGGAAATATGTGCGCGTAGTTATTGTAATTCATTCAACTTCATATTGTATGTGGTTCGTCTTTCTCCATCTATTTGATTAAACTTGGTAAGTAGAATATTCATTGATTTCTTATTGTCTTCGATGTGTGTGTGTGATTTCCGTTGTGCGGTGTGTTATAGGCACCTCCGTTACTTTGCCGGGGGCGGGGATTACTTAGTGTAAAATTATTTGTTCATTTATTATTATTATTTTTTTAAAATTTTTTTGATATGTTATGTTTATATGTGTGCGTTAGACTGTAATACCGTACACGTGTGTATGAGCTTTAGTGTTGTGGTGAGTGTGTGTCATGTGCGTGATAGCGTTGTCTATTCTGTTATGTAGTCTAGATTAAGCTCTTGTCGATTGTTGATCTGTGGGTGTAGATGGTTATTATTAGAGAGTCTTTTATGCGCAGGTTCCCTAAGTTCCGCTCTCTAGCCTCGATGTTGACGGTTATGTTCTTGTTAGTATTTTTGAATTTTTAAAAATGTTTATGGAAAGACGACGCTTGCGTGTGTATGTGTTCTTTTATCCTAATATGTAATGGTCTTGTGGTGCTGCCAACATAGAATTCCCCGCATTTAGCGCATTTAATGCGGTACAAGACATATACCTGGTGGCATATACCGGTGACTGCAATAGGGCAATTGGCTAGTGTGTATGTGGTGTTGTTATTTGTTTTGCGGTTGGAGTTGAGGTGTCTGCGGAGAGTGGGGCCGTAGTGGGCCAGTTGTATATCCAATCTCTCTCTTCGGATTTTTTGATGTTATATTTTCACTGAAGTGTGGTAGCCTCAGGGAGCAGGTGTTAGATAGGGTGTGACGCATTGGGCCTTTACTACCTTTCCGTTCCAGGCGACCCACAAAGGACTGTGGGTATCCGTTTATCTCCAGTACTTTCTTAAAACGTGCAGTGTGGGTGTTACCGTGTTCTTCTTTACTGCACTTGTTTCGGATACGTGTGTGCTCGTTTTTGATGTAACCAGACTTAGCGCTGAGAGGGAGGGCTGATTGGTAGTGGACAAACATTTCCCTGCTGGCAAGCTTTTTGTAGAAATCGGTGTGAATTTCTCCTCTTTCCGATACTTTTAGCCTGAAGTCCAGCAGTGATAGGCATCCACTGGCATCGGGGTGCTCAATTGTGAATTTTATTTTGCCGTCCATACTGTTGAACGTCGCTGCCATTCTGTTCACCTCATCGCGTGAAGATGTAAGGATGAGTATGTCATCTATGTATCTCGTGAATAAGGCGTATGAATGGCAGGTGATAAGTGCGCGACGCTCCAGTTGGTTCATGTATGTGAAGGCAGGTAGTCCCGATAGGCTGGATCCCATCGGAAAGCCGGTGGTCTGTTTGTAGGTGCGTCCTTGGAACGTAAAGTAGGTGTTGTCTACTATAGTTCTCAGGAGTAGGTGAATGTCCTTTGGGGTGAAGTTGTAGCAGTGTAGGTCTGAAGCGGCGATGCAATCTGTTATTAAATCAACCGCTGGGTGAAAAGAAAAAAGCACGAATGGAAAGCGGAAGAGAAGAAAAAAAAGAAGACATAGAAGGAAATAAAAGGAAGAGAATAGAATTTTGAAAGACAAAGAATGAAAAAGAAAGATAAAAGAGAGAAAGCATAATAGGGAAAAAAGACTAATGCAAAGCCGAATATAAAAATGTTTTAACTAGATTTCGTGACGTCAGATCAAAATATTCCAGGCAGACTCCAGCGGCTCACTTGGTGTTCTTCATTTAATCGTCTAGACTAGTTCATTTTTGTCACTGGGGGTGTATTATTTACTTTAATACATCCCATTTTTGAGTACTGGACTTTGTTTTTTCTTCACGTTTCGTGTCAACCTCTAATTTTTCCGTCCGTTTTCTTTTTCTGTAAATCGTGCACGTTTAAAGAATTTTGGGTGTATTGGAATATCAAAAGTTTCATACAGTACTTTCATAGTACAGTTTTATTTTACGTCATTTCTAAGCAAATTGTTCACTGGAGCTTTGAAATTCTGCATATTAGGTACAGAAAGTTGATAATAGTTTGGTAATCCCCTGAATTCTCGTAACTTAGTAACGTTTGTTGAGGGGGGTATATTTTCAATTACACTTGCCCTCGACAGATTGGGTTGATGAACATTTTTGTCAATGATTTTTCCTTGGTATGTGATTTTTGGCAAAAACAATCCGCACGTTTCCTCACTGATTTTGAACCCGTACTTTCGTATTTTTTCAAAAACTGTTATCTTTAGATATTTTTATTGATATATCATCCTGATAAGCAACTGTGAAGTTGTGGTGATACCAACCGAACAAAAGCTAGAAACCGGATGTTGGCTCTCTCACAACAAAAAGGCAAATGAATAAAACTCGTCGTCGCGCATCCGGGTTCGCGCAGATGTTCCGGTTGAAAAATAAAAATTAATCAAATTTCAAATTTCCATTTCGTGAGCCTACGCGAATTTTATTTACTAGCCAATGGGAAGCCCAGAATCAAATTCAAGTATGAAAATCCAAAACAAGCTGTTTGATCCAAAAGGCAGATATAAAAAGCGGAGACAAAGCATTGTTAGATAGACCGGAGGAGACGGACGAGCTGATTAGTTTCTCCCTTGACTTAAGTTAAGCTCCTACTATGCTGACCTCTTTCTTTCCCTTGTCTCAAAAGTACTTATTGACCTCTTCAAAGACATTCCTCAAAAGTATTTACTGACTTACTGACCTTAGAAGCGGCAACATCAAAATGAACATTCCCTTATCTACAAAACGCTTCCACATTCTTAAGCCTTTTATCTCTTTCAGAATTATATTATTTTCCATGAACACTTTAACCTCCGTTGGACTTATATTCAAGTATTATTTTAATTATAAAAACATTAATTGAAACGTGGATATATAAATGCTATTTTATACTCAAATTGCCTTTCTTGATTTATAATCGTTTTACGAATTATAGTGGGCTATCTTCCCACAAGGCCAAATTCCATTAATCTGCTACAGTATACTACTACCCTTCACTAGAACGAATCCTACTACTACTAGAAAAGAATAAATAAGAGAAGATATACCCGATATAAAGTCACAGTCTGATTCCACATCTGAAACATGTATTAATGTTCCTTTTTACGCAGTTTTCTTTCGTCTGAATATATGCACATTCTTTTGCCTGAATTTATTCGGCATTGCCTCTCAGATTTACGATTCTCTGACATTTTCCGATATTTCCTGTCGCGTAAGTTTCTTATCTTGTTCAAGTTTCATCAGACTTTTCGCCCATCATTCTGCATCTTTTTTCGTCGTTAACCTTTGAATGAAAAGTAACGTTTTAAACATATCCGGAGTCGGTTCGCTTAATCGGAATATTCATACTCCTTGTTAACGATTCCAGCACATATGACAAAATCTTCGTCTTCTATTTTCGTTAATTTCATAGGTTTCTAATGAGTGTTAAATAACGTGGCTTTCTCGATATTTTTTTTTGTCAGAATATTTACTGTTTCTTCAAAAGAAATTTATGCAAAAGGACAGTATTTTTCGAGTTCTACCGTTGCTACCTTTCTTAGTCGCTGCATCCTTCTCGGAAAATTTGCCCGTATCTTCGAAAATGAGCGAAAAAATAATTCCATTATCGGAAATGTATGTAAAGATATGGGATTTACCATTGCGAGTGAAAGAACTTTGTGAATTTTCCGTTTTTTTTTTCTCCATATTATTTCCATTAATATTATTAATATCTTACGGCCATAACGCGTGGAATACATCAGTTTTCCTCCGATTACCGAAGTTAATCAACGTTGAGCCTGGCCTGTACTTAGATGGGTGACCGCTTGTGAATGCCAGGTGATGTAAGCTTTCTTGATGAATGTGCCTTGTGGTGCAGTTCACGGAACGAGAAATTGGGGAGCCGAGTTCGAAATCCGGTTGAATACCCTGCAGTCACTTACTTGAAAGGTATTAATCCGTCCCTTCTCTCAATCTCTGGGTTAAATAATAAGACAGATTGGGTTCTACAGCCTTGGCTGGCAGTCATTCTACCAGAGCAGGTAGTGGCAGCCTGCTGTGGGATAACTTAAAAAAATGCCAACCTAAGCGCTGTGGAGCGCATTCGGGGCACACTGAAAACAATATCACGGTTGGCTATCCAGTGCATTCCTGACTGTCTCCGGCAAGTCTCGCTTATGTCGTGCCACCGAATCCAGATGGAATGGGAAGAGGTGATGCTGACGTCCATGCGCAACTCTCCCTTACTTAAATCCAATTAAAGCGCAAGTTATGATTTCTACCCCTAGAAGTCGGTGGTCTTACTCGACTGTGAGGGACGAACATCATCATTTCCATTTACTTTTGTTGTTGTTTCTGGAGTTCCAACAGCTGCTGGTGTTTCTGTTCCTTCTGTTTTTGTTGCTAAATTAATTACACAAAAACCAGTATCTTCTTAATATACGCCTCCTCGGACTTACCCTGTCCTCAGACCTCAAATGGAAGCACTATATTGAATCCATAGCAAAATCTACTGCTAAGAAGATTGGGTCACTATGTCGATCCAGGATGTTTTTTCCACCTGAATCCATCCTGCATATATACAAGTCAACCATCCGTCCGTGCATGGAGTACTGCTGCCATTTATGGTCAGGTGCCCCTGCCGTTCTCCTCAGTGTTCTTGACAAGCTCCAAAGGAGAGTCTGTAATGTGATAGGTACTGATCTGGCGACTCGTCTGCAGCCACTTTCCCATCGTCGAAATGTGGCCTCCCTCTGTCTCTTCTATAAATACTTTCATGGCTTCTGCTCGGATGAGCTTAAGTCACTGATGCCTCCTCAACAGGTGTTTACCCGTTCAACCAGACTGGCAACTGGGTCCCACCCATTCACAGTCAGGTTAGCCAAACGCAGACGACAATTCTACTCCTGCAGCTTCCTCTCTCGCACTTCCCGCCTGTGGAACTCACTCCCGTATTCTTGCTTTCCTGACGGCTACGACCTCCAGAAATTTAAAAGCAAAGTTAATACTCACCTACTAACCACTGGCCTCTAGCTCTCTCCCCTCCCCTGTATAACCTTCCCTTTCTCTCCGCCCATGTATCTGTCATTGCACCTGCTTTCTCAGCTTTCTATTGTTCCTTTCTAACTAGCTTGTACTCCTCACTCTTTTCTAATTAATCTTTTTACATTTATGTAACCCCCTGCACATCAGTGGCGTTTCTGCCTTGCTCGGGGTGAAATGATTAAAAAAAAAAAAAAAAAAAAAAAAAAAAGAATATCTCTCGTCTTTCTATTTTTTTTCTTTTTTAAACACACCAAAAAGAAAAAGAAATAAACCATCGTGGTTCACAATTCTCATTATCACTGTTACCCTTTATTTCGTTCTCCATAGTAGATTGTTTCGTTCTCCATAGTAGATTGTTTCGTTCTCCATAGTAGATTGTTTCGTTCACCATAGTAGATTGTTTCGTTCTCCATAGTAGATTGTTTCGTTCTCCATAGTAGATTGTTTCGTTCACCATAGTAGATTGTTTCGTTCTCCATAGTAGATTGTTTCGTTCACCATAGTAGATTGTTTCGTTCTCCATAGTAGATTGTTTCGTTCTCCATAGTAGATTGTTTCGTTCTCCATAGTAGATTGTTTCGTTCACCATAGTAGATTGTTTCGTTCTCCATAGTAGATTGTTTCGTTCTCCATAGTAGATTGTTTCGTTCTCCATAGTAGATTGTTTCGTTCTCCATAGTAGATTGTTATAGTTCCTCGTGTCATGCTTATTGTGAATATCTCGATTTCAGTTAATTTCCTTTTAGTAACTTAACTGTCCAAGATTTTGTTAATCTCTGAGGTGGCCAAGTATTAAATGCAAAATTCTTTAAAGTTTCTAAATTAATTCAACCAACGTATTTTATCTCCTGGGCTAGAATGTAGGAAGGAAAAAAATAGAAAGAGAATTCAAATTTTAAAGGCAGAAAAATATTAGAAAGAAAAAAAAAAGAAATAATGAAAACAAAGAAAAAGAAAAAATAAAGAAAGGCAGAAAAGAAAAGAATTAAAAGGTAAAATGGAGAATGAAAGAAATATACAATGACGAACCAAATTAAAAGAAGGAAAAACGAGATAAAGAAAAAGAAATAAATAAAGTAAGATAGGGAAGGAAAGAATGAAAGACTACAAAGAAGGAAGGACAAATAGATACAAGACTGAAATGAAAGGGAATGAGAAGAAAAATGAAAAAAAGAAGTAACAAAAAAGCGAATAAAGATAAGAATAAAATAACTTTAAACATTACAGTGAAAATACGGAGCAAACATTGGAATCTGATCTATTTATGCAAATTATTTCATTTAATTTATGCAAAAATTGACCTGCATTCACGTTTCCGCTGTTGTCACTGATTTTCTCGATAAGGGAAAACATTCTACGAAAATTCATCTTTCGTGGATGAATTGCTGTCGAAGGTGATGATCAGATAAAATAAATTGAAGTCTTAACTTATAGCTTTTTCTCGACATTTCAATAAAGGTTACCTGTACTTGTGCGGTGGAAAATTTACCTTAATTAAAACTTTACCTTAATTAAAATTTTATCTTAATTAAAATAACGAAACAAATTAAAAATAATTTAAATCACTTTGAAAAGTCAAAAATTGTCTTCACAAGGTTTATTTTCAAAAAAAGACCTTTACTGAATACATCTGATTGAATGCAGAGAGAATGGTTTTAAAATAATCTATTATAATTTTTCTTGTTCGCTGCTTCATTAATCTGCATGACCGTTACGCCATGCCAATACCTCATAAAGAATTAAAAAAAAATGAAAGAAAGAAAGCTAGAAGTGTTTAATGTCTCCTGCTAATACCTCATAAATGGTGGACTATTCTGTTTCAATAGCGTGGAAAGTGGGGGGCAAGACACTAACTGGTTTCTGTGAGAAAGTGAGAGAAATAAAGAAGAGAAGATAGAAGTGTTTGACGTCTCTTGCCAATACCTGATAAATAATAGACTATTCCATTTTGATCGCGTGGATAGAGAGGAAAAGACACTACTTGGTTTCAGTGGAAATATGAAAGAAAGAAACCAAGCTTGAAGACAGTAATGTCTCCAGCAAATACATCATAAATAATGGATTATCCCGTTTCGATAGGGTGGAAGGAGGGGAAAAGACACTACTTGGTTTCAGTGAAAATATGAAAGAAAGAAAGCAAGCTTGAAGACAGTAATGTCTACAGCTAATACATCATAAATAATGCATTATCCCATTTTGATAGGGTGGAAGTGAGAAACTGAACAAAGAGGGGAAAATTGAAGTTTAACCTCTCTTTCCAATAATTGGAGTAGATAGACTAAACTATCGCCCGGCTCACACTCCACCCACGTCTATTGAACAGGTGAAGAGGCTCATCCCTTGTTTCCTACTTAGGATGTGGTTTCCGATTTTCTCTTTTCCAATCTTTTTACTCTTACGTAGTCCCCTGTGCATCAGTGGCGTTATTACCTTGCTTGGGGTGATATGATTAAAGAAAAATACATGATAAATAATGGGCTGTTCTGTTTGAACTGGGCGGAAAGAAAGAAAGAAAATGACACTACTTGGTCTCAGTGAGAAAATTAAACTGAATGCATGGTCATCAGCAAAAAGAAAAGCCCAAAATGCCAACTGCAGGTCAGGGATAGTAAAATCAAACTGATGAAGAAATATAAATACGTAGGAATTGTTTAGACTGAGGAGCGCTTTGGAATGGCCAAGGACCCATTTCAAAAGTTAATCAGAGTGACAGGAAGATTTCGTTGAAAACAAAGAAAAGAGTACCGAACTGTTTTGTGTTTTCTGTCTTTCTTTATGGAAACGAATGCTGGACAATCTCATTAAGGATGAAGGAGAGACTCGAAGCAACAGAAATGTGGTTTTACAGAACGATACTGAGGAAACTATGGACCGAACATGTGAGAAACAACAAGGTTTTGGAGAGGATGCAAACGAAAAAGAAACTTATGCTTAGAATCAGGAAGAGATCGCTGAGGTTTTTGGGACACGTAATGAGGAAAGCTGGTTTGAAGAATCTAATACTCACAGAATAGATAGAGGGGAAAGAGACAAAAGAAAACAGCACGAGAAATACTTGATGTGCTTAAGCAGGTTTGGGAGAGATACCAAGACGAAACGTGTTGAGAGCGACAAGGGGTAGGGGCAAGTAGAAGTCCCTGTTCGCCTACGTCCTGAAGAAACACGGAAAATAAAGACGAAGAAGATTAGAGGTCTTGTCAATCCAAATGACGGACTATTCTGTTTCAATAGCGTAGCAAGATATAAGCGTAAATTTTATATCAACATTATCTTTTCTCTAACATTTCTCGCTTGCGAAAGTTACTTCAGACTTCAAGCTTTCCAGTTAAATTTATCTCCAAAAATTTAAATGCAATGTCAATCATTATCTTCTGTCTTCTTCATTCCACTTCTTTTATTGTTCTCGCTTCTTAATAACGTTTCTCTTTTTTTCTCATTTGTTTATCCCCAGTAATGTCTTTTGACATAGTTGCTTTACTCCCTTGCATAGGGTGAAAAGATTATATGGATAATGTTTAAACATTATACGCCTACAGTTAGTTGAAGATAACACCTTCTTTTCTATATTTCGTAAACATTTACTTTGGTGAGCGGAAATTTCATTGAAATATGCTAGAGAATTTCCGATTTATAAAAATCTGAAATCAAAATCATACAAACATCAATTCCACGATAAAATGGCGCCAGTTTCAACTTATGCCCGCAAGGCACAGTTTAATTCAAATTCGGTTTTCCGGTTCTATTCTGTGTGTCAATAACCGTTTTATGTAACGTAACATCTAGTAACGGTATATGTTTTGAAAAAAAAAAACAAAGAAAGAAAGAAGAAAGAAAGAAAGAAAGAAAGAAAGAAATAGGAAAGAAAAAATAACGAAACATCTCAGAAATTAAAAGATCTCATAGACGACACCGTTCGTTAATTTTAAAGAAATATAAAACTGTCTATAAAAAAATACACAAATAACAAAGAAAATGTTTAAAGCCTGGCATCAACAAAGAAAATGTTTAATGCCTGAAAATACAAAACCGGAGGACGTGAATAAATGCCTACAGACAACTGAATGACTAAGCGTATTCATTTCTCTCCTTTTCACGTGCAGGATCCTTTCAACAAAAAAAGGCCGACTTTTATTCAGATGATTGTTCCTTTGATAAAACCTTCGCCACTTCTTGTCGTCTGAAGGTCTTTTGTGCGTGTCTTTGCACATGTCCCGGTTTTCATAGGGAATTTAGCCCTTAATAAATGCAGACATCGCCTTGAAGGTGTGGTGAAGGGCTCATGGCTATTCCTTTGAAATGTGTATTAAAGCTAGGTTTCCCATTGTACAATTCACACCCGGCACTTTTCACTGCGATAACAATAACTGGGGCTTTGCAGACCCATGAAAAGACAGCTTCATATATATATATATATATATATATATATATATATATATATAATATATAGATATATATATATATATATATATATATATATATAAAGATAGCTTTATATATATATATATATATATATATATATATATAAAGCTATCTTTATATATATATATTATTGAATAACGAAGAATAAAATATAAATCCATTAGACCACCAACGCGTAGATTGCATAACAGAAAAGAGAAAAGTAATTCCGATTGACATTTCTGCAAGTGATTAATATTCTATTAACAAATGTAGTCATGCTAATATCTGACTTAATTAGATGAAGAGTAATTATTATTGAAAAAAAAAACTGTGTGAAACGAGAGGAAAAAAATGGAGAAATTTTGCTGAACATACGGATATTTTTATATACCCAAAACTGTCAAAAACTATTCAACTTAAAGGAATTTTGAAATAAACATTATTTAAATATTATTGCCACATCTAGTCTGGTGTTCTAGAGAATCTTGATAAAATACAAAAAAATCTGCAATGACAATGGTTCTAACCTAGCATCTTGTCTTCAGTCAAATTCCCATTGTTGCAATGTAGAGTCTATGTGCATTTTCTGTAAATATTTCATGGCAATTGTTCTGATGAACTTTCCTTTGTCGTACCTAGACTTTATCAATTTAAATGCATTACCAGATTGGCGACAAGATCTCATAACCTTAAATTGTGTCTAAATGTAAGTCATATGCAAACAGATTCTTATTTCCCAATTGTGGAATTTTGCCTGCTTTTTGGCTAACATTCAACTTCGATTTTCAAACATTTAAATGCAAGAACAATTGCTATCTTCTGTTTTTTAATTGTTGTTCTGTTATTGTCTTCTTTCCTTAGTAGAATACGTAACTCATATTTTCTACGATCAGTAACCGCTTGCATCTTAGTGAATCTATTGCCTTGCTGAAGATAACATTAAAAGAAGCCTTATCCATGTTAATGGGCGGGAGGAACGATTGTCTGTGGTGGTTATTAGATAGCAGCTTCGTTTTGAAAGCATTACATTTAACGAGCCATTTCTTACCCCAGTCCACCACGGATTGGAGGTCCTTTTCAAGCTCGGCAGCAAGGTTTGCTTTGTCTGCCTCGGTAGATTTTTGATCGAGACGAGAGTAAACCGTAGTGTCGTCAGCATATATGCACACTTGGGATCTTATTGCATCAGGGAGATCGTTAATATAAATAAAGAAAAGCATGGGACATAGAATATAGCCTTGAGGGACACTCGCATTAATGTGATATTATTCGGAGGGTTGTCCGTTTAATACTACTCTCATTGTACGGTTTGAAAGGAAGGACTGTCCAGTTATACCACAGCCCTGCAGCTTGCATAGAAGGCCAGCATGCCAGACTCTGTGAAACGCTTTGGAGATGTCAAGGGCAACAGTTTGGGCTTTGCCGTTTTGTCGAGGGCCTGGTGTATATACTCAGTGATGGTCGTGAGCATATCAGAAGTAGACCTGTTGAAGCGGAAGCCATACTCTTTGTCCGAGAAGAGTCTGTGGGCTGCGAGGTGTTGTACCACCTCGGCGTTGATGAGGGCTTCTAACACTTTGCCAAGGATCGGTAGGAGGCTGAGAGGGCGATAATTAGCGAAGTCAGAAGGATCTCCAATGTTTTTAAATATAGGAACCACCGAGGAGGATTTCCAGCAGGCAGGAAAGCAGAAGCAGAAAGGCGGTAGTTATAGAGTTTAGAGAGAACAGAGGAGAGTTCAGGAGAACATTTCTTTAGAACAATGATGGGTATTCCGTTGCCACCGATCGCTTTATGGGGGTCAAGCTTAAAAATGATTTTGGAAACCACCAAGAGAGTATTAGTATGTCAGTCACTCGGACCTTTTTGTTATTCTTATGCAGATGTCAAGTAAAAAAAAAGTATTCTGTTATGTTGTGACTCTGGTAAAACCGAAAGAAGTGATTTCAGTGGGCGATGGCAGCTGTTGATCAGAGCGGCCGCTCTTGACGTTACGAAAGAGGTAGGGCTCCTAACTACCAGTCGGAAGCAGCAACCAGAAAATTGCCAACCCGGTAACCTCACAATGCAGAGACGTTGCCACCGACCACAGAAGCACCATTACCGAGGTCTGAGAAGAAAAAGAGAGCCGCAGACCACGTTCTGAACAGGGAAAAAGGGATGAGCATTTAGGCTTGTTCAATGAAAGTGGGTGGAGTGTGAAACGGGCGATAGAAGAGTCTATCTACTCCAAAAAAAAGTAAAAATTTCAAATTAGTTAAAGTCTTCTAAATATGATCAAGTGCCTATCCTCTACAATAGATGTTACTCTGGGCCTACAGGATGTTTTTCTGTCAATATTTCACGAAGTCTTTGAAGGCAATAATGCACACCATTTTTTGAGAGGCTTAATTTTTTAGCGATACCAGGTTCAGAATATGCTTCTTTCGAAAGAATTTCAACCTGAGCTCTTTTTTTAATGCTAATCTGTTTCTTCCTTGCCATTTATACCGTAGTAATATGGTTTACAAAAATAAAATATACCGTAATTATAATATCTGAATAAATCTGAATTTTCGGCAAAAACTTGATCACCATAAGAGGAGTCAAAGTTGAAAAGAATACTTTTTTTTTACTTGACATCTGCATAAGAATAACAAAAAATACAAACTCGGCGAATTTGATTTTGCTAAAAATTTGGGTGGTCCCAAACTTATGGTCGGTATATATATATATATATATATATATATATATATATATATATATATATATATATATATATATATATATATATATATTGGAAATATGTTGGAAACCACAGCTATATATCCCAGTTTGTCCTGCAAACCTGAGTAAGACGATAGAAACAGTTTTGCAAATACTCCTTTTTCTTTTAATCCTTCACTCTGGAAGAATTTTGAAAAGCTGAAATATTTTATAAGAATTTAGAATTATTTACCATAGCAGTGATTGGAGTGATGAATTTATATACTTCACCAATGTAAGTAAATTAAATAAACTTGACTGGAATTTGAACTGCGTTCTCTGATTCCTAATCAATTACTAAGAGTTAAAATAATTAAAAAATATTGAGAGAAGATTATTAAATAATTTCAAATAATTTCAAATAGTGAAGATTATGAAGAACAAGCTGGAGATGTTTGTACAGAATACAATTAAAATTAATCTGCCAAATTATTTTGAAATCTCCATGACTCCCATATTAGATATAACATGTTCATTTAAATATTGTTCCCTTTCAACAAACCGTGTCATATCGATGGAAATACCGTTTTAAAAATAATAATAATAATAATAATAATAATAATAATAATAACTGCCCCAAATGAATACAAAAATCGTCGCGATAGAGTGGGGCAATATTTACAATGGACAATGTGCAAACACTATGGAAAATATGTAAACAAACACTGGTATGAACATCACCCAGAAAAGGATTACAGAAATAGATGTCACCATTCTATGGGATTACAGTACACTATCTACACAGAGAGGAAAATAAAAGAAAATAGGCCCGACCTATAGACTCTTCTATCGCCCGGTTTACACTCCACCCACTTTCATTGTTATTGTTAAAGACCAAAAAAAAAAAATGCTTATTAATTGATATGGCTTGTCCAGCGGATTGTAACATAGCAGTCAAGAAATTCGAAAAACTGTCAAAATATAAAGACCTGGAAATTGAAATAGAAAGAAAGGGTGGAAGTTGAAAACAAGAGTTGTGCCAGTGATAGTAGGTGCACTTGGAATGATAAACATGGGACAAGAAGACACCTTGAAAGAATCCCTGGAAATCCCAGCTTAAGAGATATACAAAAAATTGTCTTGTTAAGTACAGCCCACACACTAAGGAGAACTTTGTCTATGTAACGCTAGGGATGTTAGGAAGATAGGGAAAACATGAAATGGAGCCATAACAACACACCACGACCTGCCTTAGGTCTTCCTGCAGACCGGGTACATAGTGCGACTGGACAGAAGATTATCCCGTAGTAGGTTGCCATTATTTTCTGCGGTAGACTAGTTACCAGCTAAGACGATAGATCCCAATCTGTCCTGTTATTTAACCCATAAATGGAGGGAAGAGACGCATTAATATCTTTTCCAAGGGTATTTGCGCGTAAGTGAATGCAAGAAATTCAACTATAATTCGAACTCGACTTCACGATTTGTCGTTCCGAGCCGATATCCACTGCACTACAACGAGCATCTTGAACTACAACGCACATCCTTAACATCACTACCGTTACAAAGTTATTCTTAGTGTGTGAGCTGTACTTAACAAGACAATTTTTTGTATATCTCTTAAACTGGGACTTCCAGGGATATTTTTCAGTGTGTTGCTGTGTTAATTCTTATATAATTTCAAGCGCACCTACGGTCAGTCAGTTAAGTGCCATGAAAGAGACATGACTGACTGGGCAGATGATTATCCCGCAGTAGGTTGCCATTGCTTTCTGCGGTAGACTGGTTGCCGACCAAGGCTATAGAACCCAATCTGTCCTGCTATTTACCCCATAACTGGAAGGAAGAGATGGATTAATACCTTTTCCCGCGTAAGTGAATACAATGGATTCAACTGAAATTCGAACTCGGCTCCCCGGCTTCTCGTTCTGAGCCGATATCCACTGTACCACAACGCACATTCGGTCACTGGTACTATTCTTGTTTTCAATTTCAAAAACTTTTTCTATTTCGATTTCCAGGTTTTTATATTTTATAGTTCTTCAAATTACTTGGTTGCTATAGTAAGCTTTCAAGAAAATTAAATTTTGAATGACCCATAAAGAGTTGATATGCTGCTAAATACACAAATCAATCCCTCAATAACTTTGTTTTTAAGATATGACATGGTTGTTGCATTCAGGAATATTAGCGTCACTAATTTAACTGGGATCCCAAAATAGCAAAAATAACTGAAGTTGTTAGAAGGAGTTTTTGGTTTCTCGCTCAACTGTACCCGCACATAATAAATTAAGCGGGTTGTAGTCTGTGGAGTTAGGTGGACTGATGTAAGGGGTGATATGGTCGATGACAGTTCTCCTGCTTGTGTGGAATGGTCCACAACACTGCTGCTAGATATAGGCTGTTCCAGCAAAATAACTGAAGAAGACGAGTAAAACGCTCTCTCGTATAAGAAGAATGGAAGATACCTTTCGGAAAGAAAGCAAAGCATTAAGCAATGGGAAATTTGTACCATCTCATCTCTTAAACAACACACACTTTAGGATGAAGAACAATCAGAAACGTTGTTCTACTTGATTTAATCAAATTTCTCAACGCTTTCTATTTAATCAGATGGAGAAATAATCAATCATAAGTTTTTATACATGAGATGTCCGAATTCTGACGGAGTTAACCACTATAGCTCAGTGGCTTAAAGCACTGGTATCGTAAACCAGAAGTCGTCAGTTCAAGTCTTTTTTGTGGCAAATATTTCATCTAGGCAGCTCTCTGCTTCCACGATTTAAATTAAGTCAATATAATTTTTTTGTCCGATGAGAAGTTCTTTTATGTAATGTGTCAGTTCAGAACGTAGGCGATAATATCTCTCCACAACTTCATTGTGTTCGTTAGTAAAGTTTTGTCTTTTTGCTATATCTCCGAATACTACCTAATATAATAATAAACGAAGTAAAGGTTTTCTTTGATTTATTAATTATATATATATATATATATATATATATATATATATATATATCAAATGATTTGTTTGAACATTATTTTTGATCGATACTCGCATTTAAGTAGATATTCTGTTTATAATCAAACAGTATTATATATTTATTTCTACCGCTATTTACGATAGATTTTTGTTAAGAATATCTACTTACATACGAGTATCGATCAAAAATAATGTTCAAACAAATCATTTCAAATTGTCTGTTGTTTATAACCATGTTTTGTTAATCTTCGATAATTTCCGTAATACACACACACACACACACACACACACATATATATATATATATATATATATATATATATATATATATAAAGGGAGAATATATATAAAATGTAAACTCTTCTTTATCATCGCGTTTCGTAAACTGATGGACAATGGTTAATGTAAAATATTTATTTTGTAGCATGATTTTTTGCAACACAATTAAAAAATACCGTTATATTCTCTAAGTGTTTTAATTTTATGGGTCATTTTTTAGGTTAACATTGTGGTGAAGTGGTTACCGTCTCGAAACAAATATTCCGCGATCCGAGTTCGAATACTAGTTAAATTGCTTGCATTCACTTTGGCGCAAATACCCTTATGAAAGATAAAAAATTCGTCACTTTTTCCTCTAGCTATTAGTTAAACAGCAGAATAAATTGCGTTCTCTAGCCTTGGTTGGCAAAGAGACTAACACAAAAAAGTAGTGGTAACATTGTGTAGTAATATCTTTTGTCCAGTCAGTCATGTCTGTTTCAAGACTTAATCGCCCAGTCGTAGATCACGTATGGCAATTGACTAACTGAGGAATATAAAGATAAAATATGGAAGATGCTAATGATGAAATTTAATGGTGAATAAACGAAAGTGAGTAACCTTTTTTTATTGTTGAATATTTATCTATATTTCTTTATTTCTTTACATTTCTCTTGATAAAGTAAACCAGAGAACGAAACGCATTGGTAAAGAAATTCTTTCCTTTTGTCTATATTCATATTGCCTATTTACGTAGATTTGTTACTTATATTTGAAATTTTACATATAAACAGGGTCCAATGGGTAAATTGTCGCTATTTGATATTTTCATTTACGTGCGTGCGTGTTTTCCGCTTATGATTTTGTCGGCTACACAGTATAGTTGATTTACTAAGCGCCGCTTAGATATGACACAAGGCCGAAGGTATGGGGCACCCAGTGTGAATCGAACTCACTACTCAGTTGTAAAAGGTTTTAGCAAAGCAAGCTTGCTAATTATTACACCACGTCAGGATGCCCCGGTTACACAGTATATTACACACAAACATATATATATTTTCCTCAACATATACTCTTAAATATAAGAGACAATGAATGTCTATTATGTTTAACATATAAGCCAAAAGCTTAGAACCAACTTAATAAAAAATTATCAGAATGTTGGAGAATTTTTGTTTTATTTTCAACTGAAATTAAAGCCAAAATACGATGTTTAGAATGGCTCATGAGTAAACCTAATAGACATTCATTATCTCTTATATTTAACAGTATATGTTTAGGAAATTATCTGCTGCCTCGATACACTATATATATATATATATATATATATATATATATATAAACATGTTACGGAAATTAACGAAATTTAACGAAACTTGGTTATAAGCAAACGATAATTTGTAATGAATTATTTTGGACATTATTTTTACCGATACTCGTATTTAAGTAGATATTCTGTTTTTAATTAAACAGTATTTTATATTTATATCTACCGGCCTGATTATTTCCCGATACATTTTTATTGCGAAAATGTGTGCCATCCAGCAGGATTCGAACCTATATATATATATATATATATATATATATATTAGAAATTGTAGGATGATTTTAAATATTAAGTATAAGTAAAACTCGATGAATTACTTATATATATATATATATATATATATATATATATAAACTTTCAAATTGTGGACTGTTTAGTGCCTTGTGAGTGAAACTTGTCAACGAATGTTTTCGGAAGCCGTCGATTGTTTTCCCAGCAAAACAAGTTTTCGTGACCGAAGGTTTGAACGTGTGGACCTTGTCCAAATTGCGGATTATGTCAGATTATTCCCATTCGATTATTACTAAAGTCTGATGAGCATAGCTGCAGTTCATGCTGACTTTGTGGATGTTGAGCAAACACAAACGTGCCTGAGAAAGCGACTGCAGCAGGGATTGGCTAGCCTCACTAGCAGATGGCTTTGACGGGAGACGAGTACCGGGCTATTATATAGTGAAGGGGATGAAAAAGATAAGGAGTTCTAAAATATGTCAAACAAGGTAACGGACAATGAAAGGTTTTTTTTTTCTTTTTACTTTATGACCAGTGTAATATATGCACCCGCACGCAAGGCGAATGCATATAATTTACTTTTAAATACCAGTTTTTCTTCTTACAGGGCTGGCTTACTGGATATAATGCAAGTGACTATAAAACTTTTGCTGGCCATCAATGTTAGATAGAGTCAGATTATGTGTTCCTGGGGTCGAATTTTGATGGCAATGCGTGTTATCGTTCCTTAAAAGGATTCATCGATGTGGTGAAATGGTTAGCAAGCTTGTCTTGCTTGATTAATAATGAGTGAATAGCGAGCTTGTTTCTTATTCGATGCCACATGCTTTCGGCTTTCTTTCACATTTAACCTACGCATAAGAAGTGATCTGAGCCTCTCGACGAAGTGCATTTTTTAGCGTGTTTCGCTAGATTAAGTACGACGGAATAGTAAAATCGATCCTCCCTGGCTACCCCAACTTTTCGTTTGTGAGTTACAATTAAATATACGCTTAATAAATATTTATACCACCATGAAATATATACATACAATCTTTATCAAAAGAGATTTTGTTAAGGTTTTGGTTGACATACATAATGTAAGCATACAGACAACTCATCCAACGAACATATTTTTTAAAATACACGTAAATAAAAGGAAACCCATACTATAGATACATCGTATTTTAACATGTATTTAAACTTGTTAAAATACGCACAGAATTTGAATAATTACAGACGTATCTAAATTTATGGATATCGGCCGGGGATGAGAAATCGAAGCGCCGACTTCAAATTCTAATCGAATTCGTTTCATTCCCTTACACGCAAATAACCTTGAGTAAAAGTATAATCCATCTCTTTTCCATACAGATATGTAAAAATAGAAGGACAGATTTTGTTTTATAAACTTGGTTGGTAACCAATCTCCTGCAGAAAGTAATGGCAACCTACTATAAAAAAAATCTTCTGCCAGGTCAGTCATGTTTGGAAAGAGACATGATCTTTCATGTGACACGTATAGCAATTAACTGACTGTTGTGTGTCGTTGTTGAAAAGCTTTGTTTTTTTTTAATATCTATAATTTTCAATCTTTTTTTTTTTAATAAAATTTGTTTATCAATAAATATAGTCAATAATCATTGATGATAGTAATTTTTATCCCAAATTACGACAGGATTTCTGATATTAAATATATATCAAAATATCTTGATTTATTCCTAACAAAGTTAATAAAAACGGGCAGTTTGGGAGGTTTTAAATTAATCGTATCAAGTAAGACAACAAAACCTCTAAAAAGCAAGGGGTTCAGAATATGTGAGAATAGTGAGAATAAAATAAACAGTATTAATAAAATTGAATAACAAAATAACAGGAATTAAGAAGACAGAAGTTAAAGATTGACATTGTATTTAAATTTTTGAAGATTTTGGAATGCCAGAAGCCGGAAATGAGTTTCACAAGCGAGACGTACCAGAGAAGAAACTATAAGCATAAAACATACGGTTATATCTAGGCATTTGAAAGGTAGCATTACGAGACTTTATCGCCACTCTAATCAGTCAGTTTCAGCGCCATACGTGATACACGCTTGGACGATCATGTCTCGAAAGAGACATGACTGACCGGGCAGAAGATTATCCCGCAGTAGGTTGCCATTGCTTTCCGCGGTAGACTGGTTGCCGACCGAGGCTATAGAACCCAATCTGTCCTGTTATTTAACCCATAACTGGAAGGAAGAGACGGATTAATACCTTTCCCAAGGGTATTTGCGCGTAAGTGAATGCAATGAATTCAACTGGAATTTGAACTCGGATATCCGATTTCTCGTTCCGAGCCGATATCCACTGCACCACAACGCACATCCTACTGCGCTTAAATGCATAAATCTAGGTACCAAAAAGTTGGTGGGTAGGAGTTATTACAATAATTAAATTAGTAGTATTTAATTTTAAAAATTTATTGGTATTTTTAATATTTTATTCGGATCAATGGGAGATGTATTAGTGCGGATGAGATTTTTTTAATGATTTTTTTCATCCTGTTTGTAGTTATCGTGCATCTGGTTGCTATAAAAGAATTGAAAGTACTTAGTAACATCGAGAAATGAATAATAAAATCATCTATCAAAGTTACAGCTTATTTTTTTACATCTTTCAATTATAATACGCGAAAGATTATCCGTGAGTAGAAATGGGTTTTATTAAAAATAAGCAGACACAATGTTTGCAATTTATTTAATCTGATATATCTAAAACAAAATTTATTGCTTATATATATATATATATATATATATATATTAACTACGACATAGTTTTGATTTATTTGTTAAAAATAAGGTTTAAACAAAGAAATTATATATATTACTTGTATTAAATCAATCAGTAAGTCAGTCGATTCTTCTCCCTACTCAACGGTGTTTATCCTGCCCTTAAATTTACAGTAGATAAGGAGGTCAATTGTTCTTTGCCCTTCTTAAATGTTCTGGTTCATAGAAAACCTTCCTCTTTAATTACTTCAGTTCACAGGAAGCCTACTTTTACGGGTCTCTACACTCGATGGACATTTTTTTTGTTCTAAACAACAGAAAATTAATTTGATTAAGACTTTGACCCACAGGGCGTTAATGATTTGTTCAGATGACACCTTGAAAGATGAAATTAGTTTTATAACTAGTATCTTTGTGAACAATGGTTATCCGTCGGACATTGTTCAATCGGTTATTCGAGGGAAGATTGGTGAGTTTAACAAAATGAAACCAATAACGGTTGGAATATGCCCAGTCTATCTCTGAATACCGTGGTTGGGTAGGGTAGTGAAACCTTAATTAAGCGAATATCATTAAGTACACGTGAATGTTATTATGCAGTCAATGTACGAGTTTTGTTTAATACTTGATCTGCCCTTCCATGTATGCGTAAAAGCGTTCTACCCACCACCACTCTATTAACATTGTTATTTGCCATTTTTTAATGTAGTTGTGGAGTCGACTACATATGTAGAACAACGCAGCGTTTGGGTGTTAGAATTAAACAACATGTGCCTGCTAAAATGCTCAATAAAAATTTTCTGTCTGGTAATACCATTCAAAATACATATGTGTCTTCCATAGCGGATCCTTTGATAAATAATCCGAGTTCGGATGCGGATTTTAGAGTGGATTGGTTCTCTGTTTTGGCCAGATCAAGCTAGTTGTTTTATCTGAAGGTGATAAAGGGGCTGTTTATCAGCTCTAGGTAGCCCTCACTTTGTAAGTAAAGGGAGTGTTAGCTTGTCTCAGACATCTTTAATTGTAATAACTTTTAGTAAAAATCAAATAAAAACTTTTTCCACTTCCGTTGATTCATTTCCCCATGACAGATTTTATTTTCATAATTTTTTCCCGTTATACAGTTCTGATGTGAAAGGACGAAACAGGTACACTGGTGATTTTGTTTGAAAATTTGGCATGGCCGGTTATAGTAAAAAACATTTTGTCTTTAACGCCATAATATATATATATATATATATATATCGCTCATTCAGTGAAATGAATTAGAGCCCTCTACCTATTGGGCGCGTATAATGATATGCGCTAAAAAGTCTGCTTACTTCCACCGAAAGCCCATAGCCCAGGGGTAGAGTCGCCGTCTGACGCCATTTAGATCGGGTGTCAATCCTGGGTTAAAAAGCAATCGGAGTCTAACCGTACTGATGATCTGTGATACATATATATATATATATATATATATATATATATATATATATATATATATATATATTGGAAAGAATGCCAACCCGTGAAGACGAGGAGTATGATCAAAACATTTTATCCAATGAATATAAAATATCAGTTACGTAAAAAAAGAGAACTCAATGGATATAACCCAAAGCAACTATATTGCTGGTGGTTCTGCAAAAGTGTACTGAACAACAGCAAACTCTTAACCCTCAGATCTACAGCAGAATTGGTTTAATGTTTTGCTTGTAAATTATTTTCCAACTTCACACTTGACTCGTCAGGAGTACCCACACCCGTCTGACCATAAAATGTGTAAAACTGTTCAAAAGTTCTATTTACCCGAGTGGTTTCGGCTAATCTATTTGCTATTTTCTAGGATTTTTTTTTACATCAACGTCAATATTAAAAACACAACTGCAATATTTAAATTTCTACGGATCAATAACATTTAAGAATTTACAAGACCCTAATTTATCTGCATCTCCTGATCAAACAAAATTAATGAATAATTATATTAGACGCCCCACTAAATTCCTTTCAAGATATCTTACGTTACATCTCTCCAATCACGGCTAAAAACGATGACCCTTTTAAACACAACCTAAACATACTCGCTCCGTAAAATATTGGGAAAAATGTGAATATAATAGTCAAAACGACACGTAAAATCTGCTAAAAATAATGGAAGTATTAATAAAAAAGTGAAAAGCCAACACTCAGTAATATCATCTCCATGACTTTGGAATCGGGATTCTGAAGGTAACATGAAACAGCTAAGTGACAAACTTATTACTCGTATTAAGTCAATAGGTCAGTCAGTCTATCTATCTATCTATCTATCTATCTATCTATCTATCTATCTATCTATCTATCTATCTATCTATCTATTTCAACCCGACGTAATGTAATGGTTAGCAAGCTTGTCTCGCTAAAACCAGTTACAACTGAATAGTGAGTTCGATCCTAACTGGGTACTCTATATTTCGGCCTTCTATCTATCTGTGTGGTTAGATATTTGCTTATGAATCGGAGAACATTATCTTTGATTTGACACAGAAGGGAAGTGTACCACCATATCAGCTTTCCTAAGACTGGCTAACTATGATTACAGTTTTTCAATGACATATGTAGAGAAGAGAATCAGGTCCTCGGCCGCGCAGTGACGCTTTGAAGATGCCCAATCGTGGGTCTGATGAAGATTGCGCCTTTCTATCATCATTTTCATGGCAACCATGCCATCGTTTTACTGCTGAAAATAGCGAGATGTAACTGTAAGTTCTATTCTAATAGTTTCTTTTCTAGCCCTTCTCGTCTGCTAAACCTTCTAGTTTATTTCATCGCTACATTCTCAGTCAGTCAGTTAATACGTGATACACGGTTAAGCGATCGTGTATTTTGATTTTATTCTTCGTTAGATTCTGAGTACTGCGATAAAGACAGATATTACCCTTCTTCATCTCATCTACCGAAAACTAATGACATCACGGGAAATACATACAGAGTCAATCAGTCAATTAAGTGCCGTACACGATACACGCTTGAGAGATCATGTCTTTTATTTTACATACTTCCAAAGATTCTGAATGTTGCTAGAGAGACACAATCTTACGCTTCGTCTTCTCATCTACCGTGAACCAATGACATCACTGATAATAAATATACAACTAATCAGGCATTTAAATGCCATGCGTGATACGCGCTTAGGCGATCATGTCTTTTATTTTTCATTCTTCCCCAGACATGAGAATCAATGACATCACCGAAAAATAAATGCGCGGTCAAGTCATTTATGTATCATGCTTGATAACCGATCGGGCGTTCATCTCTTTCGATCCATGACTGATGTGACAGATGATTTTCTCGCAGTAGGTTGCCATTTTTTTGCGGTCTACTTTCTTCAAAAATCTAAATGTAACGTTAATTACCATTTTCTGCGGGACTGAATCCTGGTCTTTTATAGTCTTTTATCGTGAAAAACTCCTCATTTACTTTCGCTTACAGTGACCACCTTGAGTCTTTCTGACACTTTTTGTCTTTCTTGTGTGAAATGATTTAAAAAAAATGGCGTCGATTTAAGTTTTGACGATTCAAAATAAATCCTTGCTGTCTTCCCTTCGGGTAGCATGCATGATGAAAACAAATTGATCAAAAGGTTTAGAATTCACAAGAAAATAACCAATAAATAGTCAAATAAAACTCTAATCAGTTAAGTGCCATAGGGATGCACCCTTAGGCGATCATGTCTCGAAAGAGACTTGATTGACTGGGTAGAAGATTTTCACGTAGTATGTTGCTATTACTTTCTGCTCTAGACTGGTTGCCAGCTAAGGCTGTAGAACCCAATGTGGCCCGATATTTAACCCATAGCTGGAGGGGAAGATTAATACCTTTATTTGCGTGTAAGTGATGGAATGAATTCAACTGGAATTCGAACTCGGCTCCCCGATTTCTCGTTCCGAATTGATATTCACTGCACTACATCCCAATACCAATAAAATACCAATAAATAGTCAAATAATATACCAGTAAAATAGTCAAAAGAAGGAGAACAACAATTCGAATAACCTTTCCGATCTTAATAGCACGTCTGTATATTGCAAAGTATAAGCTTGAGTTTATACGTGCATTACTGACTTATATACACTCATAAGTTTATATGTTTTATTTTCCATTTTTTCGTTGTCTGTGTATGTCTTCTATGGCAAAGAATTGCATATACTAAACGGTAGTTCAGAAATCTTTTGTCTCTTGGCTTCCCCTTGTTTCTCTTCTTGCCAATTACCTGACAACAGAATCCAACAGCATATCTCGCCAGATTTTCCATCTTTAGAATTCTAGTGCCAATCTAAGAGCAAAGAAAAAAAAAGAAGACAAGTTGATAACTTCAAGAAGCACTTGCAGAATGGAACCACAGCCAAAAATTCCCGCCACTCAAAAATGTATTTTGATCGCGAATGGAATCTTTGTTTTCCAATTTTGGGTAAAAAAAGATTCTTAAAAAAAATGCAAAATATACAATTCTGATCAGAACTTTGATTTATAGGGCAAAAAAATTAAAAGGTAAAAGGAATTCTTTTTTTTGTATGAAAGTAAGACAAAAACAAAAAACAAAAAATAAATCTGCAGTAATGATTAATTTCGATGCCAACACACAATGTTCGGTTCCAGATAACAAAAAAAGTTGTCTATTTATTAACGGCAACAATCCAACGTCATGAAAATGGTTCCATGCAATATTTCGAACAAGTCGAAACTCTCAGAGTACGAGCAAATCGAAACATATTTGAACAGTTTTTAGTTGGCCGTGACTAGTTACTTTATTTCTTCTGAAAGTCTTGTCTATCCTTCTAGCGAGACAAGCAAAATGAACTAATGCTTATTTTTTTGAGATCACTTTATCTAGAACTGACTAACCAACCATAGTTCTAACAGAAAATGCCATTTTGACGAGGCAAATTTTGTATCCATTCGCTCTTACGCATTGGTTCTCAAATGGAAGAAATGTCTTGACCAGCCTTGCATCTCTACATTGGAACGAATTAATTATATAATTTATTTATTTTACTGTTAGTTCACCCTGTACAAAGCATGAGATCCACTCGAGGTAGAAGATTACAGAGTAAGAAGCACGGTTTATGTGGAGATGTGGAGAATATGAAGATTAATCCTAAACTTGAACAGGGGAAGATTATAGAGATAGTGGAAATATCCTTTTGGAATTCGATTCCACAAACAGTGAAATAAGCTTCTCGAGTGGAACTTATATATCACCAATTGAACGGGGTTAGAACTGGGGGAACTAAGGAATTCATTTCTTCCAAGCCTTTTACTGGGAAGTAGCGTTATAGCAGTAACAGGTTTGCGACATTTCGTCTGTGAGTGACGGCTTACAAGGTTCGAGTTGTTAATTTCAGGAGGCGTTTATATGCGTTTATCTATATATAATTTTCCCAACAATTGATAAAAAGGCAAACCAGATTGAAAAATAAGTAAATGATATTTCTTTTAATTGTATTCAAAATATCTGTATACCAGTTATGCTGTTAGTAGCAGAAACTAAATAACAAGGCTCCAGAAAAGATTCTATTTTTACTTTTAAAAAGAAAAGATTTTATTTTATTTTTACTTAAATATAGTTAACGGACACACACACACACAGACAAATTTCCATTTATAAATAAGTTTAGATACAGAAAAGGAACTCTTAGCATAGACCTAACTAGGAATTTAAACTGTAAAATGATGTGACGTTAAGGCCAATTTAGTACTGTGCAAAAACTCATAAATTCAAGTTAGCACTGAGGAAAGCTTACCAGAAGAATTGCCATGAAAACAATTATATAAAAGTAATAAACTACAGGGCAGTGGTGGGAGAGTAACTTAAGTCGAGATGCCATGCAACGACTGATAACATTGCTGATTCTTCCTTTGTATTTTATAAAGAATTTCTAAATTCATATATGCAGAAACACAAGACTCTGTATTGCAGCAGTATTCAAAACAAAGCGAATGGTAAACTTATAAATCAATTATTCGTCTATGAATTTAATAATGCTGCTATATCTTGATCTTGCTATGTTGGGTGATCTTGATATTCATCACAGGATTCTTGACAAAATCCAAAGAAGGATCTGTAATATAAATCGTTCTTTACTTGGCAACTCGACTTCCTTGTCAACGTGGCGTGACGTCCCTCTGTCTTTTCTACAAATATTTTCATGGCAACTGCTCTGATAAGTTTTTTATCGTCCACGTGATTTTAAGAGTGTGACTATATTGGCATCTAGGTCCCACCCTTTTAGTGCGGAAAAAGTTAAACATAATTTTTCACTTCTACTCAAACAGTTTCTTTTCTTGCACTTCCCTACTGTGGAAAACCTTTCCGCTTATTTTCTTCTTGATCACTACAATTTAAATATTTAAATACAACGTCAGTTTCCATCTTCTATCTTCTTTTTTTTTTCTTTTTTTTTTTTTATAAGCGTTTCACCCCGAGCAAGGCATGTCACTGCCACTACTGTGCAGGGGGCTACGTAGAGTGGAGAAAGGCTGGTTAAATATAGGAAATAACAGAAGGTGGGTGATAGGCGGGTGAGGATACCGAGAATGAGGGTTGGGTAGATGAGAGTGTTGTGAGAATAGTTGGGAGTTAGTGTGATAGGCGGTGTCTATTGACCCTACATTTAAACACCTGGAGATTGTAACTGTCGGGAAAGCAGACTTGTGGAAGGGAGTTCCACAGGCGGGAAGCGCGAGAAAAGAAGCTGTTGGAGTAGAATTTACGGTTACATCTTATTTGTTTAACTGTAAAAGGGTGGGACCTAGTTGCTAATCTAGTATCTCGTGTAAATTCGTGCTTAGGCGGCACCAGTGATCTAAGCTCGTCGGAGCAGAAGCCATGAAAGTACTTGTAGAAGAGGCACAGGGAAGCTACATCACGTCGGTGTGAGAGTGGCTGCAGCCGGTCTGCCAAGTCAGTATCAACCACGTTACAGATCCTCCTTTGTATTTTGTCAAGAAGCCTAAGGAGAGCAGCAGGGGCACCCGACCAGATATGGCAGCAATATTCAATACACGGGCGGATGGTAGATTTGTATATGTGCAGAATAGTTTCAGTTCTTGATTCCTGTTTATCTTATATCCTTTTTTAATAACTCTAAACAGTTTTTTTCCTCACTATAACCACCTGAGCACTAGCAACAGTCCTACCTTCCTTAGGGTGAAATGATTAAAAAAAATATGTAAGATAGATTATGGCTAGAAAAATTGCCTTGCAGGACACAGGGTATCAACTTTCCTAGCAGGTTGCTGAATGTCTTTACCTGATTGATTTTTGCGTTCCGGATGGGTAAATGACAAGTTCTGCAATCAGTACGGTGTAATGTCACAATTATAGATTATCCTGGACTTGAACTCATGCCAGTTGATTTACTCTACGTGCAAGCTAATGTACCCTAGCAAGCGATCAATGATTGGGTGGTCAGGAAGTCATTTTGATTTTTTCGAAAATGAAGAGAGGCAAAAGTTAACATTTATTTAACACTTGAGAATGGTTCGAATCGTCAGATGCGCGTGTCGTTTCAAGTTTGCAACAAATGAATATGGTTATACGAAGCAATCATGTAACTTTACGGAAATGCTGCTGAATTTTGGTGATGAGAACTTGCACATCAACTAAAGTCAGATCAAATTCTGAAAAATGTTTTAACGTCATAACACCCACACAAAATCTCGTTTACCGTTCGATACGAAATTAGAGCTTTGCCATGAAATCTTTTGTAACCTTAAACTGTATGACGGAAAATGCAATTAACATTAATTTATGTAGGGATTTTTTAAAAAAAATTAAGAAAACTCAAAACTCTCTAAACGCATAGTCGTCAGCAAAAAGAGAAACCCCAAATGTTAACTATAGGTCAGGGATCCAAAAATCAAGAAGGTGCAGAAATTTAAATATCTTATGCAACACTGATATCTTCAGGCGCATTAGCATTGCCAAGGACGCATTTCAAAACCTAAGCATAGTATTAGGAAAGAAGATAATTTCGTTGGAAACAAAGAAAAAGCACTAAAATGTTATGCAATATCTATCCTCCTATATGGCAGCAAATAGATATTTTTATATTCATTGCACACCAAGCAAGGAAGAAATGCAACTGGTTTTGGGGGGTTACGGTAAGAGAAATGTACAGGAGTTGTCGAAGAAAGAATAAGATGTGGATGCTCGACAAATATTTCAAAGATGAAGGAAAAACTCGAAGCAACCAAAATGTGGCTCTACAGAAGGATGCTGAGAATGACATGGACCGAGCAAATGAGCAACGACAAGGTTTTGGAGAGAATGGGAACGAAACAAAAACGTATACTTAAAACCAGGAAGAGATAGCTGAAGTTTCAGGGACACGTAATGAAGAAAGTGGGCTTGGCGAATCTGATACTCACAGGAAATATAAAGGGAAAGAGAGACAGAGGAAAGCAACGTGTGACAATCTTGATGGGATTGAGCAAGGGGATGGAAAAGCAAGGTTTGGGAGAAATGCTAAGAGAAAGGGTGTTAAGAGCTACAAGGTATAGAAGAATCGGGAGGGCAATGATCGCCTTCCTCCTGAAGAGACACGGCATATAAAAGAAGAAAAAATAAGACAGTGAACTTGTGGTTGAAATGTTCGGTTTTTCAACCATGAGATCATGGTTCAAATATCAACATGGATGACTTGTCAGGACGTCTATCTCAGCGTGCGACACATTTGCAAAACCATACCACGGTTTGGCCCAATACTTGCGAGTGGAAGTGATTAGACGGAACTATTTGGTAGTCATCACTAGCTTTGTTAACAGAAAGCCGAAAGTCGTTCTGTCTGAGGATATGAGTATACTTGTTCTGACTTTTGAATACGCTAAATAATGAGCTCTCTCCCAGTAAATATACTAAGTTCCACTCACCGTCGTAGCAGTATAAATCACATATGGGCTCTACGGGTGTGGGACAAATATAAATGTGCCTGAGCAGGCGTCTCGCAATAGGGATTGGCTAGCCGTTCTAGCAGATACACAGATACGAGGCAGCCAGTCACACAATGCAGACCTCCGTTTATATACCTTTTTTTAAAACTCTAATGTAAATCAGATATATGCCTAATATTTTAATATAAAATCGTAATTATATCGGCCTTTATTACCCTTAAACGGACCCGTGTCGACTTTTTGGTTTTTAGTTCAAACTATGCTTACTTTTTAACTCAAGTGTAATTTATTTTATACTTTTGCAAAACGGGTCAATGTCTTCCTTCTAAAATTGTGTTTATTTTTTTGCACTCCTGTCTATCTATTTATTCACTGATATTCTATAATCATCGAAATTATACAACCTAAACGCTTTCTCTATGACTGACAGTTTTCCAAGTAAGACAATTTTTGAAATATCACATAAATATCTTGCGCTTTTGAGACTAAAATGTCAATAACAATGCGTCATTTACAGACTGATTTCACAAACACCCTAAACTGTATCTTAGATAAATCAATAGTAATAGTTTTTTCGTATTTTCTACATATTTGAGTAGCACCCCCCCACTTTGTTTATCAGACGGTAAATTTAGTTATTCAGGCAGACAGAAGCTATCATTTAGCCCGGCATGCACTACCGACTTGGCCACGAAGAACAGTCGATGAGGTGAGACCAAATTTTGTGCTTTTAAGTCAAAAGAAAACAAAAATGATAGCGCTCTGTGCCTTGAGAGATGCAAGTTCGATACCTGCTGGAGAGATCAAATTTTTCTTTAATAAGATTTCAAAAATATTCAGGGTGGTTGAACAAAATAGATGAATATATTATTTAATAAATAAACGAAGCATCTACACAAATACTAGTATCCACTAAAAATAACGTTTCAAGTGATAAAAATATGTCAGATTAATAAAAATCCCCCCAGTATTACTTCAAAGGTTATTATAGCGAATACTACGTATTTCAAATAAAAGCCCTGAA
Source organism: Ascarosepion bandense (assembly GCA_037127315.1). NCBI lineage: Eukaryota > Metazoa > Mollusca > Cephalopoda > Sepiida > Sepiidae > Ascarosepion > Ascarosepion bandense. Next base: position 1,145,836 of record JBBBDQ010001728.1, read on the forward strand.
TTCATTTAAGGTATTAAACAGTTTGTATTACACTTATCAGCCTGCTCGTTCGAGAAATCTCAGTAGAGAAAAATGCTTTCCGACAGGGTTTGAAATTGCATTTAGAGGGGCGAACAACCGTTTGATCCAATGTGTGTTTCAACGCGATCCAGAAAACTTGCTTACAAAATGGCGTACAAAATGATTAGGTTACCTCAGTAGATAAACTACTTTTGTTACTTTTATTACCCAGATAGAGGAGGATTAGCAGTGTGTTTTCTCAGTACGTTTTATGATCTTTGAGGGCCAGAAAACAAGATACTGCATGTTTGTTAATGCTGTATAGTGGATAATAGGATGTCTTAAGCATACCAGGCCACCAGCAAAAATTATAACTTTCAACTTTTTTTCTCAAAAAGAAATTATTTTTGCAAAAAGTAATCTTTAATATTATGGAAAGCAAAGAGTGTCAAAATATAGAGTTAATAATAAGTGTTAATGACTTTCGCTGGAATAATGGCCTCAATTCCATGTACCATTGAATGGAACAAAGTTCAGATTTTTAATTGGCATCGCTTCTATTCTTCTTGGCAGTAAACTCAAATTACTAGTCGACAAAAGACATTTATAAAATAGTGTCGAGACAACAAACAGGATTTTAGCTAATATGAGGGCGCTGATTCTGAAAATGATTTTACTTTTTCTTGGTTAGCTACCGTTTTTGCTGTATAGAAATGTTTCATTTTTGGTAAAAAAAGCTTCATTTGTTTTTTGCATATATGTTATTGACCGATTGCAATATTCCTTAAATTATAAAGTATAAATAATGTATAATAGTAGAACCACTCAATTTATATGTATACCATCAAATATTTGTCTGCTTATTGAAAAATACTATTATTATCAGACCCTAAAAATTTTACGATATTCCAATTGAATATACCAAGATAAACAAGTATTTTCATCAAGTCAAATAACAGCAAAAATATACATTTGTGAGCACAAGAACTATGGTAAAAATTTTATCTTTCTTGATTGTCATGTTCTATGTTAAGTCACTGTTGATACCCCAGCAGTAGTCAGACATCATTCGTTTGTCCCATCGTCTCTGGTAAGGATTAGCGGATAAAGTGTATTACTAATAAAGTTTATCAGTTAATTTGAAATTTGGCGATAAACTGAAAAAATCGGTAATTTTATAAAAAAAAAACTTTGAAACAGAATCACTTTTTTCTTATGAAAATAGTTTATGTCATGTGGCTGACATAAAGTTTTTTGCCTTCCTGAAAATTGATAAGTTTCTACAACCTTTATTAATTAAATTAATTAATTAAATTAATATTAATTAAATTTTGAGTTAAGCCAAGATCGTAAATTGATCTTTTCTTATTTTAAATAAACAATTTCCGTACAGCAAAAACGGTAGCTAACAATGAAAATCCAAGGACCTTTTCTAAATCAGCCACATCAAATTAGCTAAAAATTCTTCGTTTTGTTTCTAGGGACCAAAAATCGTGTTGACCAGTGTTATCGTGCATTTTATTACGTCAGAGTTTTAATTGGCGTAGTAATTCTACATGGCCATATTTCAGCTTCAATCTACTTAAAACAGAAAGACAAAATTATGAGAAAAACGTTTCACCTGTTACATGGTACATACGAGAATGCAACAATTTATTTACCACTCCTCAATATTCACATAAGCTATTAATGAAAGCATAGAAATACATAGAGGCAATACTTTCAGAGCTAAAATGCATAGCCAATGCTGGTGACTATGTGGGAAAATAGTGTTTTGTAGCGGAAAACTTGCTCTATACAATGGTGTTATTGTGCTCTCTGTATCTGTTGAAGTTACCATGGAAATACATAGAGGCATTACTTTCAGAGACAAAATGAATAGCCAATGGTGGTGACTATGTGGGAAAATAGTTGTTTTGTAGCTGAAAACTTGGACTATCCAACGGTGTTATTGTGCTCTCTGTATCTGTTGTAGTTCCCATGGAAATACATAGAGGCATTACTTTCAGAGCCAAAATGCATATCCAATGGTGGTGACTATGTGGGAAAATAGTTGTTTTGTAGCTGAAAACTTGGACTATCCAACGGTGTTATTGTGCTCTCTGTATCTGTTGTAGTTCCCATGGAAATACATAGAGGCATTACTTTCAGAGCCAAAATGCATAGCCAATGGTGGTGACTATGTGGGAAAATAGTTGTTTTGTAGCTGAAAACTTGGACTATCCAACGGTGTTATTGTGCTCTCTGTATCTGTTGTAGTTCCCATGGAAATACATAGAGGCATTACTTTCAGACCCAAAATGCATATCCAATGGTGGTGACTATGTGGGAAAATAGTTGTTTTGTAACTGAAAACTTGGTCTATCCAACGGTGTTATTGTGCTCCCTGTATCTGTTGTAGTTCCCATGGAAATACATAGAGGCATTACTTTCAGAGCCAAAATTTATATCTAATCGCGGTGACTGTGTGGTAAAAAATTGTTTTGTAGTAGTAGTATTGTTATTTTACTCATTTTAATTTTAAAATATATGTCTGTATTATCTCTTATATTTACTGCGTTATTTAATGATCAAAAAATTCTTGAAAGAAGTTTCAATAAATTGCGTAAATTAAAATAAAATGAAAAGCATAAATCTAACAAATATCACTATTAACTATTCGTATCCTTTTAACTGACGGTTCATTAAATAAACATTTGGCATAATTTGATTTGCTGGTCAAGCTTAATAGTTATGAGGCCTAAATTCGGCCACCATCTTTACATATTCGGCTTTCTTCTACGTTTGTTCACTATTACTTTTGTTTGTTTTTTCTCTAGCTGTTCTCTTTTTTAATTTCTCATCAGTGGTTTGAAGGAGACTTAGAGAGAAGGAAACTACATAACATTTCAATTTTGACTCTTTGTTTTAAATTTCAATACGTATTTTGTTATTATTGCGTTTTATTTCACGATTTGTTTTTTTTTGTGTCAAGCTTCACTGTAAGCCTACCAACATTTGATTTAATTACCTTCTATTTTATTAAAAGGAATATTAGAAAATTGAAATTTGGAGAAAATAAGGGTGTCTTGCGAAAAAGACAATTATATTTACTGCTTTTTTATCTTAAGAAAAAAAAACCCATTCTGGTATTCAATATGATCTATCTATCTATCTATCTATCTATCTATCTATCTATCTATCTATCTATCTATCTATGCTAGTCTCTTCATATCTATCTATCTATCTATCTATCTATCTATCTATCTATCTATCTATCTATCTATCTAGGCTAGTCTCTTCATATCTATCTATCTATCTATCTATCTATCTATCTATGCTAGTCTCTTCATATCTATCTATCTATCTATCTATCTATCTATCTATCTATCTATCTATCTATCTATCTATCTATCTATCTATGCTAGTCTCTTCATATCTATCTATCTATCTATCTATCTATCTATCTATCTATGCTAGTCTCTTCATATCTATCTATCTATCTATCTATCTATCTATCTATCTATCTATCTATCTATGCTAGTCTCTATTCATATCTATCTATCTATCTATCTATCTATCTATCTATCTATGCTAGTCTCTTCATATCTATCTATCTATCTATCTATCTATCTATCTATCTGTGCTAGTCTCTTCATATCTATCTATCTATCTATCTATCTATCTATCTATCTATCTATCTATCTATAGTAACAACATTTAATAACCCTCTACGCTTGTGAAGCTTGTATTGGATGAACATTTAGCGAAAATGTATTATTGTAGTTATATTGACATATTGAAATCTTCGTTATTACAGACCAAGTCATGTTGATATATCCGAAATACTGTCAGTCAGTTATGTGCCATACGTGATACACGTTTTGGGCGATCTTGTCTCGAAAGAGACATGACTGACTGGACAGAAGATTATCTGGCAGTAGGTTGCCATTGCTTTCTGCGGTAGATGGGTTGCCAGCCAAGGCTATAGAACCCAATCTTATTTAACCTGTAAATGGAGAGAGAACACGGATTGATACCTTTCCCAAGGGTATTTGTACGTAAGTGAATGCAAGGAATATCAACTGGAATTCGAAATCGGCTCCTCGATTTGTCGATATCAATTGCACCACATCCCACATCCAAAACTGAGGAAAACCTTAAAATCTAAAAAACTAGACATTATCATATTTTGTAACTGAAGTCAGCCATTTTAATGATCTGCGAATTTCCTTTGAAAATGGCTATATCCATGGCTGCAGTACATATGGTTTCTTACGACTCTGAAGGGTTACAAGAGATCTATTTGGTTAACTATCAGTGATGTGCGTTGTGGTGCATTGGATATCGGCTCGGAACAAGAAATCAGGGAGCCGAGTTCGAATTCCAGCCGAATTCATTGCATTCACTTACGCACAAATACTCTTGGGAAAGGTATTAATCCGTCTATTCCTTCCAGTTATGGGTTAAATAACAGGAGGGATTGGGTTCTATAGCCTTGGTCGGTAACCAGTCTATCGCAGAAAGCAATAGCAACATACTGCGGGATAATCTTCTGCCAGTCATGTCTCTTTCGAGACATGATCGCCCAAGCGTGTATCACGTTTGGCACTTAACTGACTGATCAGTGATTGACGTCGATCACTAGGCAAAAGGAAGGTTAGAGATTTCCAAACATACAGGATACATAAATTACATATTGTTCTACTTTTTAATGAATAAATCTTACATAAAAAAAATGAGGAGAGGTTTAAAAAAAGACGAGCGCTGTTTTGATTGGTTTTGCGGATCACGCATGCGTAATGCAGTGCATTTTAAAATTCCCCGATTATGAAGTGATTGCTCCGTTTAAGCATATTCTATTTAATTTGACTCAGAGCTTGATTGCTGGAACGGTTTATTGATGGAAAGGTTTATTGAAATAAGCAGTTGCTAAAATAGAGTTTGGCGTCATTCAGAAAAACAACTGAAAAGAGAAAAAGTAAAAATGGTGGCCATCAGGCGACATAATGTCCAAAATGTAAATAAGATTGACGCTAAGCTATTAAATAAGTGAACGTTTAGAATGATAACAAACTGACAAGAACAACAATGTAAAATAGTTGTGTCTAAAAACAATTATCTATCTACCTATCCTAGTCTATCTATCTATCTATCTATCTATCTATCTATCTATCTATCTATCTATCTATCTATCTAGCGTAATATTTTTATTATAAGTGTTTAAAATAAAACATAGTTGTCTGCAACATGAGCTGTTGTGTTTCGGTAATGCTTATTAGCACCTTATCAGGCAGTGAAATCTTTTTTCTGTTGGGAATCGTTATATAGAGAAATTTAAAAACCACAGTTGTTAACATATTCAGCATGTTAAAAGTGAGTGAATAGAATTCAAAGTGTTGAACTAGGTTACCAGTAGAAAGTAAGGCAGTGAAGGATAGGGGAATGAGTTGATAGTGTGTGCTGGGGTGGGGTAAAAAATTAAGATGTTGCAGAAAGCTACATTTTTGGTGTCAGTTATAAAGCATTTCATTGTATACAATTGTATTATGACATAATATTTATCACATACAGATTTATCACTTAAAAACGTAGAATTGTTAATAGATCGGAAATGTGTTAAACTATAATGTACGTCAAATATATGTAGACGATCTTGTTGATGATATATCAGTTAGTTATCAGAAGATGGAAGAATCGCTACATTAAAGCGATGGGATAGGCTATAGATTATAGGATGTAGCTATATTATAATATATTATAATAGAAAATAAATTAACTATATTTTAGGGTATATATAAGACGATGATGGTAGTTCGAAGTTACTCCGTCACGTTTGTTTAATTGGTTTCATTGAAGGAATTTAATAATTTGAACATTTCTCGTAAACATAGTGAACATGGCTCATTCAAAAATTTAAAAGTTCTAATTTTTTAAAATATTTTCCATTGTACCGGGTTTTACTGACTTCTTTTAATTGCCAATAGAAAGTGATGTGCTATTGCGGTACGCTTTATTTTTAAAAATAAGATGTGCTGATACCATCGATTTTTAAACGTATTCTTGGTACAGCCGATATAATTGTTTTATATATATATATATATATATATATATATATATATATATATATATATATAACTTGCTGTGACTTGACCCAGAGAGTTGTGAGTTTAATACCATGCTACAGCAGTGGTGAACAAGTAACTTGCAGGCTTAGAGGGATATAACTCATCACTTCCAATCGTGGCATTACTACTACACAAGGAATGAGAATGATATGCCCCATTGATTGTAATAAAGGGATCGGTATGAAATATCTAGCACCTGAAGAAGGCCGGGGCGCACAGCGGCCGAAACATCGTACAAATGGCAACAAGATGAGGACAATAGTCCGAATAATGTAAGTAATGTAAATCAGTAATATATTCAAAATATCGACAGTAAACCAAAAAGACCTCGAAAAGAGGACGTATTTAATACGATAAAGAAATTCTGGAGTCGAGATACTTGGGGAAACGGCGATCAGTTAAGTGACAATTTCTTAAATTAATTCTATATATGTATGTAAGCATGGGATGTGCGTTGTTGTGAATATCAGTGAATATCTTCTCGGAACGAGAAATCGGAAAGCCATGTTCGAATTCCAGTTGAATTTCTTGCATTCACTTACGCGCAAATACCCTTGGGAAATGTATAAATCCCTCTCTTTCCTCCAGTTATGGGTTAAATAACAGGACGGATTGGGTTCTATAACCTTGGTTGGCAACCAGTTTCCCGTAGAAAGCAATGGCAATCTAATGCGGGATATTCTTCTGCCGAGTCAATCATGTCTCTTTCGAGCCTAAGCGTGTTTCACGTATGGTAATTAACTGACTGATGTAAGCACGAATGAAGAAGAAATAAAAATATCGATGCAACCCCATTCTCTGAATCTGATTTAATCTAAAAACAATTGTTTTGAAGGCTTTTTTGGTGGGGTTTCAGGCTGAGAACTTTTCCGTGCCTCACACACACACACACACACACACACATACACACACACACTTATATATATATATATATATATATATATTAACCACTACAATCTCTTGTCAAAATCCCTACACTTGACATTACGAAAGAAAAAAATCCATTATGAAATCGGTAAACTGGAAACTTCGACGTCATAAGCAGAAAACACTTCAATTCATTTTTGGGACGGTGAGTTTGTCGCCTTCAGGTGTATTTCCAGCACCCGTCTCATTTCTGCTCGTCTGCTGTCATTCACACACGTTCTCTTTCTTTTCGGCATTTATTTCCCGCCATTTCTCTCCCGCCATTTCTCTCCCGCCATTTTTATCGTCAAATCAAAATATAAAGAAAGAAAGAGAATTTTAGAAAGTAACGTGAAAATCATAATGGTCATAAAAAAAACCCGGCGTGACAAGAAATCTTTTTCCTCATTACTATTGGTTGTCATAGTAATATTAATGGGAAAATTAACCGTTTCATTATAAGGAATCATTCGGAATTTATTATTGCTGCAACCAGTGTACTCGAGATTAAAGTGTATATTCTGTTGATCTAATTTCTAATTGTAATGCTAACATGAGCCGTTTCCTTAGAAGCAAACATTCAGCATTTATTGATCAAACATCCAATACTACTGCAGGTTGATATTTATAGAAATCTTCCTATTAAAATAATTTTTCAAAAAATAATTTTCCGATGTCTATTAACAGTTATCGTGTATATGTGGGAGTTTCTTTCATAACCTTTTGTTTAAAGTAGTGTGGAATGTCAACGTTTGGATTATGTTATTATTTTATCTTCGAGTTACATATGTACCCATTTCAGTTATTGCTATTGTTGAAAGTTATCAAGTGTGGTCGTTTTTCTGAATTTATGATTGTGTAGCTTCAGTTGACAAAGCCGAATAAAGATGGTCCTTACTGAAAGATACAAGTTCCATTTGCTCAAAGCCATTTTAAATAATTTATCTGAGCATATGGCAGGATATGTTGCGCTACAGGGCAGCCTAGACACGGGGTTCGTCGGTAAGGGGCAACTTCTTCCAATCAAACGTTTTTTCTTCTATGTACAGTGTTCCCTTAGGACATAGACGATCATCTCCCTTCACATCTTCCCATTCTTTGTCGTTTTTAATACTCCTTCTACTGTTATACGACACATATCCCGGCACTACCATCCATCTGCTCAAGTCCATCAACTATGTCATGCATTGTTTTCCTTTGTCTCTCTTCGCATCTATCCCGCCCATCAGAATTTTTTTCTCCAAGCCTACCTTCCTCATTGCATGTTCCAAAACTTCAGCTGTCTTTTCTTGATGTTAAGTATCAGTTTCCTTCTGTTCATCCTCTCCAAAACCTCATCGTTGTTCACGTGTTTCGTCCATAGCATAAAAATTACCCATTGGCCAGATCGTTACTCACGAGTGAAGAACAGAATAATTTATATCAGTAAAGTTGAATTTTTACCTACTGTTACAAGCGAGCGAAGTAGATGTTCGGCATAAGTGAGGGGAAATTTCAGAGTCCAGCGGCTGTTTAACATGTCTGTTCTCCAAGGCACGTTGCGTCTTTTCTGTGTACCTTTTCGTGGAATGGTCAGTTTTATAGAAAACAACTAGCAGTATAGCCCGTTGCTCGGGTGTAATGAAAGCTTTAAAAATAATCCATGGTCCTGGAGCTCAGACTCTTTGGACGGTGGCACGAAAGACTAAAAAGCAATAGTTGTTTCCAGTTAAAGCAAAACCGTAGACTGAAAGAAAAATGAATGGATATAAGTCAAATTTTGATTTCCTGGTATCGATATCAAATAAGTTCTTTTCGTCGTAAACTGAATTTTGAAGGTTAGATAAGTCCTCTGAGTAAATGGTATCATGGCTGAGACTAAGAACAGCAATTATACCTACTTAGAGCCAAACCCGAAGCAAAAACTAAAATAAAAGGGCTGAAAAAAATACAGACATACAGGCAGATAAACAGACACACACACACAAACATCTTGCCTTCATATATATATATATATTATCGATTTTCTGCACTATTATAAGAACTGCAACCTTGAAACTTCTGAATATCATTTTTTATGTCTTTGTCTATGAGTGTATCAAATTTGATTAAAATCGGACCACTCCTTCTATATCTCGATGTTTCGATTATCGATTTTCGATATTTATCGGGGGTACCTCGACACAAAACCTATCTAAGAACACTCGCAGACGCTTGTAGTACAACTGTGTAAATTTTCAAGAAAATCGGTTCAGTCGTTTCGGAGTCTATAGGTAACGGACACACACGCACACACACACACATACACACAAATCTCTATTTATAAATAAGTTTAGAGTTTGTTTTTCTAGTCATCTTTGCTTAAAAAAGTGATTAGTCTTCTATTCGTGACTTTCCCTCAGCCTCTTGCACTGTACTTTGAAGTAGACTTACAGATAATTATTGGTCGAAAGTAAATGTTCTGTATCAATTTCTGCAAAAGGTCCCGCTGTTTGAAATTTAACAAGAACTCTTCCAACTCATATTGCTATTATACACAGCCGAGAGCTTAGCTATGTCTAAACAAATTTAGCTTCATACATTACATCAATAAATATAGCTGGATCTGCTGAGGTTATTAGCATCACTTTTCTCCAATGTTGTTCACCCTATTCAAGACCCGGCAACCACTCGAGGTAGAGACTTATAGAATAATCGTTATAGTTTATGCAGATATACGGTTGACTCAAGACTTGAACAGGTTAAGATTGTAGTAATCGGGAAAGCATCCTCTTGAAAGTCAGTTCCACAAAGCAGCTGTTTGGGGGAAGAAGCTGTTCTAGTGGAACCTATAATCTCGGTCGAGATTATAAAATGATGACTAGCCAGCTCCTGTCCATATATGGCAGCAGTACTCCATTGTCGGTCTGAAATGGCCCTTGTAAAGGAAGAGGTTAGTGTCAGGAGTCAGGTATTTACTGAAGTGGTTTGTTTTGTTTGTTCAACGGCATATCTACACGTTACGTGTCATTTAATGCCAAAATTTAATTTTCTTGAGATAATTAGTAATTTCTTGTACAAAATTGTAATGCTGGTAATATTTTTTCTTTGCAAAAATATATTCCTGGTAATATTTTTCCTTACAAAAATGTATTCCTGATAAAATTTAAAACAAAATAAAAAAAATACGTATTGCTCGTAATGTTTAGACTATGAAAATGTATTACTGACACTTCCACTATAAAATTAATTTTTGTAATTTCATAATGTTTTAAAATGAGTTTGAGTGTTAACTATTTGCATATAGCTCAGAGCCTAAGAGGTGTTACCCCATCGGGTCATGGTGGACCTGGGAACAACAGCAATTAAGAGGTGATTCCATGCTCTTCAAGATCTCTCATTGTGAGGAAAAGAGGATCTTTTATGACAACTGTAAACAATCAGTTCAATGACTTGATCGTGATGAGTACCTCAAACATTTCCCAAAACCAACGTTGCATCAGTAAACGATCGTAGCAACTGTCTGGTGTTCTGCAATTTGTTTTATCCACTATATTTTTTCTGGAAGCCAATCGGAGCATTAATGCAGAGTTTTACGACAATCAAATTGCTGAAATGCATGCATACCTGCAAAAAATGAGGCCTGCATTGTTGAAATGACGTGGTCCAATTCTGCCTCACGATAATGCGTGGCCACATGTTGAAAGAATTACGTTGAAAAACTCGTAGACTTGGTATACGAGTTTACCGCATTCTTCATATTCTCCTAATCTTTTACCGACAGATTATCATTTTTGAAGCACTTAAGCACACTTCTAATTACCTGACTATTGTGATTTGCATATTCACTTCAGACTGACTAATGTTCGTGTGCAACAGTTTTCCCTGAGTCAGTCAGTCAGTTCAGTGCTATTCGTGATACACGATTTGGGCGATCAGGTCTCGAAAGGGACATGACTGAATGGGCAGAAGATTATCCCGCAGTAGGTTGCCCTTGCTTTCTGCGGTAGACTGGTTGCCAGTCAAGGCTATAGAACCTAATCTGTCTTGTTATTTAACCCATAACTGGAGGGAAGAAACTTCTTCCAAGGGTATTTATGCATAAGTGAATGCCATGAATTCAAGTGGATTTCGAACTCGGATCCCCGATTTGTCGTTCTGAGCCGATACCCACTGCACCACAATGCACATCCTTTCATCCCGAGGACACAGATGTAATATTTTGATCCAATATTTAATTAACTCCACAAACGGGTGAATACACTTCTTCTTCTTGTCGCTTCACAACATTTGAAGTCATAGTTCTCCACAACCTCCTCTTCTTTGGATCTCTTAATAATTTTGTTTTTGTTATCTCTTCTAAAACTTGTTTCTCCATCGATTTACTCAAGCTTGTTAGATAGGTTATGTGCTACTTTCCACAATCCCTGTGGGTATCAAATTTTTTAACCTTCTTTCCTCATTATGCGCCATAGACATTTTGTATGACTTTCCTGATGCTAAGTATAAGTGTCCTTTTTGTTTCTATTTTTACACATATTGAGTCCTTGGTATTCTCAGGATCTTTCTGTAGAACCACATTTCTGTTGATTCAAGTCTCTTCATCTGTGAGAAGACTGTCCAGCACTCATTGCCATATAGCAGGCTGTAGGACTGATACCAAGTAACACTTCTAAGTTCCATGCCCCTTCAGGATTTATGCAATTATGACCCTCCACATTTCCCTGTCCCATCAGGTATGTCACGCATTGCTTTCCCTTATGTCTCTTTCTCTCCATCTGTCCAGTGAGAATCAGATTCTCCAAGCCGTCATTCCTCATTATATGTCCCAGAAACTGCAACTGTCTTTTCCTGATTTTAAGTATCAGTTTCCTTTTCGTATCCATCCTCTCCAAAACCTTGTCTTTGTTCACACGTTCAGCATCCTTCTGTAGAACCACATTTCGGTTCCTTCAAGTCTTTCCTTTATCTTTGATAAGATTGTCCAGCATTCACTGTTGTATTTAAGGACCGACATCACATAACAGTCCAGAACTCGCTTCTTTGTTTCCAGCGAAATCTTTCTGACTCTCAATACACTACTCAGCTTCTGGACTGTCTCCTTGGCTATAACAATAAGCCTTCGGATCTTAGTGTCGCGCTTTCCGTCATTTCCCAGGTATTCAAATTTTTTTTAACTGCTTGATTTTAGTCACAACTACTTGGATTTGGTATTTTCGGTTTTTAATGGTTACCATGCATTCAGTTTTTTTTGTAGTTTACACATAGCTATTTCGTTACACTTTCTACTTCCTGTAGACAGTCTTGTGTATTTTCTGTGTCTGCTGTCAGAACTGTATCAGCTGCGTATCTCATATTGCTCAGATTGCGACCGCTAATGATGAATTCAGTACACTTTAATTCGTTTCTACTAAAGTTTTCCTGTTACTTTGCTTAGGTTTTAGAAGCTCCTTTCTCTATCTGAATGTACCTTTGGATTTGGGTGTTGCACTTTCTTTTTTTAAAACATTTTCCATATAAAGGGCGATCTAAAAAGACGGGAACTTTTAAACAATCGAATAAAAACCAGAATGATGGAAAATATTTTATTCAAAGTAATTGAAACCTTAAAACATGCCATTTAAGAAACAATGATGGAATTTTCATCTTTTGAAAATTACGTCCTGTAGATGGCGTCCTTCTTTACGAATGCATTCTTGAATTCTGCAGTTGAGATAGTGACTGAGATTCCCTGTTCATTTAAAAACAAATTAAGGTCCGATGATCCCATGTAATGAAACAGCACACCATACAGCCACTTTACTAGCGTGTAAAAAGCGCTCATGAACTGCATTAAGATTTGTGTCTGCTTATTCACATAACCTGTCAGATGAAAATGGTTCTCATCTGACACCCATAACCTGCTTAGAAATTCATATTGATCCATGGTTACTGAAATGGCAGAGTGTTTACTTCGTGAGGCCACTGTTTCGCAGTGCTGTCACTTGCATATGTCTGCCAATACACACTTAAAAAATTCCTGTTTTTTTTGGGTCACCCTGTTTTTGAAATGTCTGATTTTCGTGAGCTACATTAGTTATTATAGATGATATTAGATTACAAAGAGTGATGCTCTTATTATGCGTCTGTCGCTCTGACTCCACACAACTCTTCCGACCAGAAATATAAACAATCATTAGCGTAAAAAAAAAAAGAAAAAGAAAATCAAACTCCACTTATTAGTGTATGTACGATTGTGTTCTGCGTAATTGTGTTACTAAGTACGTCATGACATCCTGCAGTTTTGTTCGGGCATGCGCATAAATAGACACTATTTAAAATAAATTGCATCATTTGAAAGACCGATCTCCTCACCAGAGAAATGAAACCTCACACTACCCTTGGGAGACAAGGATACTGTAGAAGCTTTCAGGTGGAAGATATTGGATATTCGGTCAGAATCAACAGTGAAGTGGCTTTAGCGGATTTGGAAATCGATAAGAAATAAATATAGACTAAAATAAAAAAAATAGCAAACGAAAATCAAATGTCTTAAATGAAACAATAGAACAAAATGAAATACCAAGTTGTTGTGTATGTTAAATTTTTATTTCGGAGATAAAAATGTTGATAAAAAAATATTAAAAGAATCTTTATGTTGATAAGCAATGCTACTATTAGTAATATACATATATAATTTTCTCTATTATAGTAAAGAACGTTGTACATATATATATATATATATATATATATATATTCATCCGCAGATAAATCTGTTTCGCTGTATCACAGCTCATTAGTACGGTTAGACTCCGATTGCTTTTAGCCCAGGATTGAAACCAGACCGAATTGGCGTCAGTCGGCGATTCTACCTCTGGGCTATAGGCTATATATTTCTCTTCTGTTATGCTCATGGAGAGATAATAGTGAGGCGGCGTCGCCCCAGTTTATGAGAGAGGCAATAGCGAAGTTTATTCTATTTACTACCAGTTATTAAACTTTACTACCACTTATGAAAGCTCTTGCCGGGTTTTCGATCTTTAACATTGGTTTATTAATTTATTTTTTGCAATAATTAATAACCATGTCATCGAGCAGTGAAGTAAATATTAATATATATATATATATATATAAATTAATTATTTAATTACTAAGTTTTTCGTCATAGTAAAATTAGACCAGTACACAGTTGTATTAAAAAGGCTTCAATACAATTATATCGTAGAACTTTTTAATATTCTTCATTTGTAAACGAGTTCTTACGCGACCTTGGTTTCTACCATGTAGTGACTTCAGGCGATTTGCAATAACTGATTTTACCGAATGGAAGAACAGAAATTATGACCAAGTATAACGATACCATAAATACCTATTAGGTTCATACAACCATTGATGAAAACCTTATAATTTCTTTGAATTTTAAAAATTAAAAAAAAACACAAAAAAACCTACAACCCTCCACCTGGTAAAATCAGTTATTGCAAATCGCCTGAAAACACCACATGCTAGAAATCCAATACAATGTATATATATATATATATATATATATATATATATATTCTTCATTTGTTGAATGTTAAACATATAAAAATTCAAATATATAGCTAATGCCAGTTTCGTAGATTTTCGTAATAATAATAATAAAAATAATTATATATATATATATATATATATATATATATATATATATATATATATATATATATCAGCATGCGGTGTAGATATAGAAGAATCCAAAAGAGTATCCTGTACATGCAGTGGTAGAACAACTCTCTAAGAAAGCTTTAAATACATATGTATAGAAATACATATAGAGCAAATACAAGAAAAATTAAGGCAGACACGTAAATCGGAAGTATATGGCATATTTCAGGCAAAACATCATCAGCTTCCGTCTTTATTTTACAAAGGATTTTACACGAATTAAATTCACAAAGAACTAAAAAAAACGAATAAAAATAACGGTCGCTCTCTTAAAAGAGAAAATTTAAGAAAAAAAATGCATCATTACATCAGTTCGGCGAACACACACACATATTCATACATCAGCATATATATACGCAACATATAATCAAAGAACACGCGTAGGAGCGGGTGTCAACAAAAATCCAAAGATACATTAGGCTTGTCAGTTAAACTGCTGACCCGTAGATTTGAAACGTAAAGAAAGTGGGTTAGGTGTGTGTGTGTGTGTGTGTGTGTGTGTAGAGAGAGAGAGAGAGAGAGAGAGAGAGCGTTAAAAAGAAACTAACCCTAAAAGAGTTAATTTTTTAGACATCACCTTCGACCGCTCTAATAACAGCTTTAGACCCTACCAAAAGCCTAATCAAACACCTTTATACATCAATATTAATTCCAACCACACCTCATATGTACTGAGACAAATTCCTAACCACGTTAATACTTGAATTAACAGACCATCTTCTAACCAAATCATTTTTGACGCACACAAAAACACATATAATGAGGCTTTACATAAGAGCGGATTTCAAAAGCCGTATTTTTATGTCGAATCCTTCAAATATACTAATATCAATAAGACCAACAAAAGAAAGAAAGCAATTTGGTTCAATCCTCGATTTTGAATATTATGTAATATTAATATGGGGAAATATTTTCTAAAACTCGTAGATAAACATTTTAGCAATTCATGTCTCCTTCATAGAATATTTAACAAAAAAACCTAAAAGTTAGCTATTCGTGCACTAAAAATATAGAAAGTATAATCAGTTCCGACAATAGAAGAACTTCATTTAGATATAAAAACCAAACTGATAACCTGAAACCTACTACCACTGATCAAGCCAGCTCGAGAGAAATAACTCATAGTCGAGCCAGCCTTAGTTATGCAACTCCCAACCAAAGCAACCCAAAAGTTGCCCGGAATTTACCAGACATAAGGGATGCAGCTGGACATGACAGTCAAACACCTAAATACAATTGCAGAATCAAAAATGAGTGTCCTATGGGTGGAGAGGGTATGATAGAAGGGGTGGTATATCAAGCCATGATATACCCCCCAAAAAATACAAACTTCAAAAAATACTACATTGATATTTCAGCAGGTGCTTGGAAGCACCGGTTGTACAATCACACGCGCTCCTTTTCCAACACTGAACTAAAAAACCAGACAGTTCTATCAAAATATATCTGGTCATTGAAAGACAATAACTTAACCCCTATGATTAAATTGCACCGGTTTAAACTATGTTAAACTTTTAGTCCCTCATTCTTTCCTTTGAAGACTTTACACACATCACACTATTTTACGGATTATATATTGTTTAATTGTACACCATTGTGAAATATGTCGAGGTTTTTTTTTTTTTTTTATGTATGTACGTGTTTTTATATGCCTATGATATTGCTTACATATTTGTTTTTGCTGGTGTTTGAGTGCATATATATATATATATATATATATATATATATATATATATGTGTGTGTGTGTGTGTGTGTGTGTGTGTGTGTGTGTGTGTTGGTATATGTGTATATGTATATATGTATCTGTGTACGTGTACATATATGCGTATACATATATATGCATATGCGGGTATGTGTGTACGCATTTACGTGTGTATGTGTGAGTTGTATGTGGACATATATATGTTTTTTTACATTACTCAAGTTATGCTGTATTATAACTGTACCGTTGATCGAAAAAAATTACCTACATTATTGTATTATTATTATTATTATTGTATTGTTAACCAAATAATTAGTATAATTTTTATTATATAGTAGTGTGGTGGTAATTGTGATTAACGCGGGTTAATTAACTAATATATCTTAATTGTTTAATTTTCTTAGGTTTTTTAAAAAAAATTCAATTTCTTATCCTTTCACTAGTAATATGTAAAGTTATATTTAAACGAAATAATTAAGTTTAAACAAGTAAATTTAAATAGAATAATTAAGGTTACTCTTAAATTAAATATGTTTTAATGTTTTAAAATTTTATATTGTATTATATTTGTTTTGTTGATTGTATAATTAGTATAATTTTGATTATATAGTGGTGTGGTGATTTTGTGATCACAACAGATTAACTATTATCTCTTAAATATATTTTAAATTTTTTTAGACTCCAATTTCTTATTCTTTCACCGTTAATATATAATATTTATTTATTTATATTTTATTTTTTCATTTTCTTCTATCATCTGTTCTTTCTAATTCAAATTTATTCCTCTCTTCTTTCTTCTTCTTCCCTTTTCGTTTACGCTTTAAGATACTTACCCTTTCTTTTTAACGCTATCTCTCTCTTTCTCTCTCTATCGCTCTCTCACCTACCGACTTTCTTTTAATTTATGGGTCAGCAGTCTAACTGACAGACAGAATGTATCTTAGGATTTTTCTTGACATCCGCTCCTACGCGTGTTGTTTGATTATATGTTGCGTATATATATGCTTATTTATGAATATGTGTGTGTGTTCGCCGAACTGATGTAATGATGTATTTTTTTCTTAAATGTTCTCTTTTAAGGGAGCGACCGTTATTGTTATTCGTTTTTTTAGTTCTTTGTGAATTTAATTAGTATTATATTCTGTAAAGACGGAAGCTGATGATGTTTTGCCTGAAATATGCCATATACTTCCGATTTACCATGAAATAACGTGTCTGCCTTAATTTTTCTTATATATATTTCGTTGCTTTCTAAAATAGGAATCACTGGCCGCAGTTTGAAAGTTGCCTCAAATCGTCTTCAGACCGCGGCACAATATGCATCAAGTTGGATTTGGTCGAAAGCAAGAAGTTTTCAGCATGGAGAAAATACACGCGGAACAAACATTAAAGTGTGATTACGTAAGAATCGGTTACTGTAAACGCGTAATAACATCAACGGCCGAAATTGAACAGGCTTTTTTTATTTCAAATCACAAAATGCAAAATAAAGATTAACTTCAAATGTAGTCTCTGTTGTTATTTGATCTGGAGTATATATATATAAATATATAATTCTCTTAATACCCTGTCCGGTTGCAAAAGCTGGTTGGTAGCGCCAGGAGTGTCAGTACCACCCTGAACTACCGAAATTGTGTTATCACCCTGGTTGGCGGCTGATGAGTACAGGGTATCGCACGTGCTCTCACACGTTGTATGATATATATATATATATATATATATTCTTCCATTCACGCCGCTCAGGGATTTTGATTTTTTTTATTATGTCTTAATGTAAGATACTCAATAGTAGGTATATCAACATATATGTTGCCGTCTAGATGTTATTTCGATATAAACATTTTGCCATAATTTTTGATGGCACGGGCCCATTCGTTGTTGATTAAGACAAAAATTTGATTGTTCTGAATTATGGTAAAATAATTGAACTAATTGATGTTTGAATTGTTCTGAAGGAATAAAAAAGTAAACTGACTGGAGAATTCCGAAAAAACAGAAGAATGGACTGCCTGAAATATGTTTCACTTAGTAGCTGAAAAAAAACTTTCGGATAGAAGCAATTTATTGAAAATTCGACTTACCTCAACTGTATTCACTTGTAAAATGTATCAAAGAATGGAAACCTGACACAAATCAAACTTACCTGCAAAAATGGAAAAAATAAGAGAAATCAGTGACGAGTGTCAAGGTTTTATAAAATAATACGGTCGTATAGCGTGTATAATATCAGGTGTGGGCAAATGTTTCCACAATTTAAAGTTAAAAATAAAAGGGTTTTTTAAAGCGAGAAGAAATGACTAAACATAAAATTCAAGAAAACTGAATGCCTGGTCATCAACAAAAAAAGAATCATAAAATTCCAAGTACAGATCGAGTATTATATTTGCAGAGTTCCTCCACTGGAGTGAGATATGACACGAGGCTGAGGGAGCTCGAACGCGTGCACATGGGCAAGAGCCGAAAATTGCCCAGTCCCTCGATGGCGACCACCGATCTACCCCTTTGGTGCAATGCGGTAGTTTAGCCTAGGGATATTCTTCTCCGGGACTGGGCACCTCTCAGTGTATTTTTTATCAGATGCGTTCCTATCTTCGGTCAAAGATACAACTGAGCCGCACTCTGCCCGAGGACAGAAACGCAACTGAAAAATGAAGATCACCACCAGCCAAAAAATTACTGGTAAGATCGAACAGATGCAGAAATGTTAATACCTGGCAAATGTTTTAATAGACGACGAAAGTGCGACACTGAGATCCGAAGAAGTATTGGCTCGGCCAAATATGCATTTCAAAAGCTAAGCAGGTATCGAGAAACAGGAAGATTTCATAAGAAACAAATAAAAGAGTGCTGGACTGTTATGTGTTATATGTCCTTCTATATGGCAGTGAATGAAGGCCGATCCCCTCAAAGATGATAAGAGACTCGAAGCAACAGTAACGTGGATGCTTAGCATAACATGAACAGAACATGTGACTATCGACAAGATTTTGGAGAGAATGCAAACAAAAGGAAGTCTTATACTTAGCAACAAGAGGAAACAGCTGACGTTTCTGCGACATTTAATGAGGAAGGAGGGCTTAGAAAATCTAATACCCACAGGACGGATAGAGGGAAAGAGAGACAGGGGAAAGAAACGACAAGCATATTTGATAGGCTTGAGCAAGTGGATGGCGGAACAGGGATTTTTGAAAGGAAAAGTGTTGCGAGGGAAAAGGGATAGGGGTAAGTGGAAGTCTATGATCGCCTACGTCATACGGTTGATTTTATAAGAGTGATATTTCACTCAATTTGCAAGTTGCATTTTTACAAAATAACGACAAAAAACATTTTCCCAGCTTAGTACAGTTTTAATGTGAAACGTGTCTGAAGATTACATAAAGCTTCAAAATCGTTGCGTTGGAATTTCAAAAGGCCAAAGCCTTATAGCAGTGTCTTAATAAAAAATAAATTAATGTATGAAGATTCACAAATTGTACGCATGACACAATTAAGTTATTACTAAATCATAAAATTAAGTTATTACTAAAACATAAAATAAAATATTTATTCATTTAAAAGGGAACTTATACTGAACAATTTTGCTATTTTATGATAAAATATGTTATACAGTCTAATAGTTTTCGAGTTTTTTCATTGAAAATTTCAAACATTTTGTCTAATATACTATATAATCTACCCAGAAGTATTATAGCGTTACCATGAAAAATGATGGTAAATTATTTATATCGATATGTTGTCTAAAATTACCGCAACATATACACTACCGGCCATAATTATTAGGTCACCCAGTTTTAAAAAAAATAATGTATTTCATACTATTTTTAGTATTTATTGCCAAGTAGATAATTCTAAATGAAAATAGAATGCTTCTTTTGTTAATACTGCACATTGACAGGAGCCGCAAATGAACTGTTCTTGTGTCGAGTTTTTGTGCTCTCTTCCCCATGCTAGTCTCTTCTTATTGGCTGGCTGAAGCAACGTCTTCCTGGTTGCCTTGGAAAATTTTGAAAGGTAATAGTAACAAAAAAAAAATCATTCTTTTTCATTTAGAATTATCCACTTGGCAATAAATATTAAAATTAGTATGAAATACATCATTTTCTTTTTTAAACTGGGGTTGCCTAATAATTATGGCTGGTAGTATCCATTGATGTTTCTACTATTGTGTATCTTTAATTAAAACAAGAAAAAACTAATCAAAAGAACAGGGAGAATATATATATATATATATATATATATATATATATATATATATATATATATATATTAATCATTTCACCCCGAGCAAGGCAGAAATGCCACTGATGAGCTGGGGGCTACATAACTGTAAAAAGATTAATTAGAAAAGAGTGAGGAGTACAAACTAGTTAGAAAGGAGCAATAGAAAGCTGAGAATGCAGGTGCGATGACAGATACATAGGTGGAGAGAAAGGGAAGGATATACGGGGGTGGGGAGAGAGCTAGAGTCCACTGGTTAATAGATGAGTATTGACATTACATTTAAATTTATGGAGGTTGTAGCCGTCAGGAAAGCAAGAATATAGGAGCGAGTTCCACAGGCGGGAAGTGCGAGAGAAGAAGCTGCAGGAGTAGAATTGTCGTCTGCATTTAGCTAACCTAACTGTGAATGGGTGAGACCCAGTTGCCAATCTGGTTGCACGAGTAAACACCTGTTGAGGAGGCACCAGTGACTTAAGTTCGTCCGAGCAGAAGCCATGAAAGTATTTATAGAACAGACAAAGGGAAGCCAGATTTCGACTGTAGGAAGTGGCTGCAGTCTAGCCGCCAGATCAGTACCTATCACATTACAGACTCTCCTTTGGAGCCTGTCGAGAACACTGAGGAGAATATGCTGTACCTTTTTTTTTTTTTTGGCAATTGAGTGAGGGTACCTAAATTCTTAGTTTCTTTCTTTTGTTTGACTATAACCTCCATCTCATAGATGATAAAAAATAACAAATCTCAGTTTCTCAACGATTTTCTATAAAAAAAATTACTTGTATAATTTGTTTCTCGGTGCGTGGTTGAAAGAAGTATGCGTAATTTTTTCTTTCTTTCAAATGTTCATTTTTACTTTTCGCAAGCGAGGAGGAAATATAGATTTGAGTCATAGATAATATTTTGAAAAATGAGTTTCTAAAAGTCTGTGAGCGTCGTTAATCTGGGTGAGAGAGATATTTTGGCTCCACTCTGGAAGCGTTCATTAAACGAATGTTTACACTGACCGGGACGATAAAAGCCCAAAGAGTTAAATAATATAATTGTAGGTCATTCTAAATAACTTGTGAATCTTCAATGGCATACTTTTGGGTTGTAAAAGGAATCAGATTTCTTGTTTCTATATTTGAACGGACACGTTTCATTGCGAGATTTTTAATCGAACGCGGGTGAGTAAAGCAATAAACTTTAATCGCCCAATTAAGTTTTTAATCGACTGATTTGATCGGGTGAGTGAAATCTCAAACGCTATATATATATATATATATATATATATATATATATATACGCACGAAAAAAATCGCAAGATCGCCAAGACCTACCGCGGTTTCGCACAACGGCTCGTCAGGGCTCGTCAGGACCAAGGACTAATCAAATAAATAGACACCTATTAAAGACTAACCCATTTGGGGGAAGGGGTTGTTTGAGGAAAAAAAAAAATTGTGGGGGGGTTCACATTAAGGTCCGATACACTAAGCAAGAAACTTTATTTTGTGCATTCTACATTTATTTAATATTTCTGTTCTAGCGTTAATAAGTTTGTTGGCAGGTTCAAATTTAGCTATTGCTAGCTTCTCCTCGTCACATACCCTACAAAATTTATTATTTTTATTATCGTTAGGGCACATTTTTATTATTTCCCATTTTATTAGTTCCCATTTCCAACCTATATTTTAAGGAAATATAGGTTGGAATATATATATATATATATATATTCCAACCTATATTTCCTTAAAACTTCCTCTCTGCTCCGTCGATTATATTCTCAGCATCCTTCTGTAGAAACATAGCTGTATTGCCTCAATTTTTCGCTTCATCACTGAAGAAATTGTCCAGCTTTCACTGTCTGATCCGAAAACTAATATTACATTTAAAGAAAATTTCCCGTGTCATAATACTGTTATTTTTTTAAATATAAATTTTGCTTGTCAGTATATCCGAGATGATTTATTTACTCTTGAGCTCATCTTCATGTTATTTTTACGACTTTTCGGGCGTTGTATGTTCTGACATTTTTCTGGCGAATGAAATTTTGAACCGAACTGAGTAGATTGTTCTCGTTCTATGAGTCATTCCACTTCCGGATGTTAATATGAAGTGCTAGAGAAAGCCAATTACAGAACATTAATCTTGTAATATAAGCGCTGGTAAATAAACCTGTTTACTGATACATTAAGTTTATAGATCTGTATAATTTATACAGGAGGGCAAAGCAAGGTTCGATAACAGGAGAAGGCGTGATAAGAGCCTCTAAAAGTAGAAAAATGTGGAAGGCCATGATTGCATACGTTCTGAAAGAACAGAGCACATAGAAGAAGAAGAAAATGTGATCAAGTAGATAAAAACGTTGGTTGCATTCAGCTATTTGACTTAAAAGTGTTGTGAGTTCAATACCTGGCAACAGCAGTGTCGAACAAAAAGCTTACAGAGTTGAGTTACACATCCAGAAGAGCAATGACACATGGAACCGGAACAACCTACCTCAATGATCGAAATAATATATTCATTCTATCTATCTATCTAAGTCTATTCCATATCTATCTATCTATCTATCTATCTATCTATCTATCTATCTATCTATCTATCTATCTATCTATCTATCTATCTATCTATCTATCTATCTATCTATCCTATTCTGTTTGATCTATCACCTGAAAAATATCAAACCCTATAATGGCCGAAACGTCCTGAACCTAACAATAAAGATAAGGACAACAGACCAAACAATATAAATAATAAATTCTGCTATTTTAACGCGAGTTCAGTTACCAGTGCCACATATTTTCATCCTCCATTAAAAACATATCCGAAATTTATAACTTCTGTATTTGTTTGGTTTTGAATTTTGGATTCTGTAGTTCACATTTTGTGCTCTTGTTTTTGCAACCATACATCGTTGCATTTTCCAGTTGATGAATTGACATTTCTTCTCGCTTTACTTCTGTTCTCAGCCTTGAATATGCAATGTAAATATCAAATTTTACAAACATTCTTTACTCATCATGTGTTTCAAAGATTTCAATGGTCGCGTTCTGATTTTAAGTTCAGTTGTGCTACAACTTAGTGATACGAAAATCAAACAGGTGCAGAAATTTAAATACCAGGAAATGTTCTAACAGAGGACAGAAAGGGCGATATGGATATCGCGTAGTGGCATGACCAAAGTTGCATTCCAGAAGCTGAGTAGAGTATTAAGAGACAGGAAAATTTCGCTTGAAATGAAGAAGAGAGTATTAGATTGCTATGTGATATCTGACATTCAATATGGCAGTTTCACCAAAATGAAGAAAAGACAACTGAAATGTGGTTCTACAGAAGGATGCTGAGGATACTATAAACAGAGCACACGAGCAACGACGAGGTTTTGGAGAGGATGGACACTAAAAATAAACCGATACTTAACATCAGGAAAAGGCAGCTAAAGTTTTTGGGACATTTAATGAGGAAAGAAGGCTGATGCTCCCGAAACGGATAGAGGGAAAGAGGAACAAGGGAAAGCAGCGCATGACATACCACATAGACTTGAACAGATGGATGGTGGAGCGGGAATTCAGTGGAATAATTGATGAAGGGATATTAAGAGCAACAAGAAATAGGGGGACGTGGAGGGATATGATGGCCTACGTTCTGAAGGGAACAAGAAGAAGACTTTTATATTTCTATTTTCCTCACAACTTCCTCATTGGTCATACATTCTACACATGAAATATCAGAATCCTTTTGTAGAACCACATCTCTAGGGATTTATCTGCCTTCCTATGGAGTCGGAATGCGGCACAATGCCTTTTTAAAGTGGAATCTCCAAGCTCCGTCAAAAATATCTCGTAGACTATGCACAAGGTACGTCGAGCACATGTTTTTTTTCTCCAGAGTCGTAGTCTGATCAGGTTGTGTTCGAGCGGAACCACTTCTCTGTTAACTCAAGTTTCCTCTTCATTTGTGAGAATTATGTTTTACGTAAGTTTTAGCAACGTTTTCTTTTGTTTTAGTGTTTCTTAAATTTTTTCGCAATACGGATCACTCTCTACAGGGCCCGTGAGCAAATCAAAGTAAAGGATTATATTAAAGTTGTAACTATGAGGTTATTTTTTGTTAGTGTCTTCGTTAAGATTTCCTTGTTGTTTTAATGCAATGTCCATAATATTCAAAGCCTTCACTGGCAGAATCACATCTCCGTGTAAAAATCCAATCCAATCCAACCCCAGTCTTTCAAAGATCAGGCAAATGAAACCCTATGTTTCATCCCTATTCTCATTCAAATCAGTGTTATATATTTAATCATTTAAATCACATGCAAATCAATAATATCAATAAGACGCAAGTAGTTACTGAATTTGAAAGAGCATGAGATAAATGAAATGGGAAAAACGAACAATAAAGGAAAAGGTTTAACAAAAATGGAAGGGATTTC
Organism: Ascarosepion bandense; assembly: GCA_037127315.1. Lineage (NCBI taxonomy): Eukaryota > Metazoa > Mollusca > Cephalopoda > Sepiida > Sepiidae > Ascarosepion > Ascarosepion bandense. The sequence continues at coordinate 1,170,822 of JBBBDQ010001728.1, forward strand.
CTCAAACGGAAATTGCAAGAAAAGAAACTGTACGGAAATATTATTTATAGAGCACGCATCCTTTCGGATGACGATGTTAAATTTTATTTTGGAAGCACAGCAAATAAGTGGAAATATCGTTTCAATAAACATATATTGTCTTTAAACAATAAAGCACCGATTTATCTATATATTTTTGGCAATTAAAAAATAACAAGAACCCAACTATTACTAGGAACATCGTCGCTAAAACCAAATTTTATAGCTGAAAAAGAGACAGATATAACTTATGTTTTTTAGAAAAACTTATCATCTTAAATCAAATAAATAACTTTAATTTACTTATTAGATGACCACATGCTGACACAAAAATACTTACTCAAATATTTAGGCATTGATAACATAGGCTCCTCTACGTGTTTGTTTGTTTGTTTCTCACTCCGTTGATTTTCCCCTTGCTTTCTTTCTTTCTTTCTTTCTTTCTTTCTTTCTTTCTTTTCTACGCAAATATTTATTAATAAAAATTATGAATTACCTTCCTCTGAATTCATTTTGCTCAATTCAAAATTTCAATTTTTCATAAAGCAATTTTAATTCATTATCTTCATGTCTATCTTTTTGTCTATATCATAATCTTTATAAATTAAAAAATAGTACCGTCATTGTAAGATTTAATTTCACGAACATTGAATGAACTTTAATTCAAATTTCTTAAACAGCCAGTTTTTAACATGCACCAGATGATTGCTTAGCGCATGAAACTCCGAGTTACGCCTACTACGTAGGAAAAAAAAAATATTTATTGATTCACACACACACACACACACACACACACACATATATATATATATATATATATATATATATATATTCACACAGAAACAGACGCACACATGTAATGTTTGAAGTAATGTGTTTACTACACGTTAAAAATAGCATATGTATTTTCGGAAAATTAATATCTTCGTCCCAATAATTTATTAATGAAACAATCAATAAAGCTAATGCTTACAATGACAACAATTCTAGAAGGATCCGAGATTTTATGTTACCTTCTCGTTAGGTTTGCGCCTAAATTAAGTTTCACAAGTGATAACGAGTTTAAGACGTTTATTACTCAGCGCCATATTGCTGATTATCAATCACAGCAGTAAAACTGATTTGTCGTTTTGCATTAGGTAGATCTGACTTATTCTGACACAAGGCCGTCTTAACTGAGCATCCATTTAGGATCGAAGGCAGAGCAGAAGAATCGTTTACGCTCCCATTTGTCCCAGAACAAGTGTTTTCAAATCTGGAAAAAATATTTTCTATTCTATAGTTTGGAACAAGGCAATGAAAAAAGAGCACCCATCAAAATCTTGACAGGTCTGTGTAGTAAGTTTCTTTATCTGAAATTTCAAAATCCGAATTTTTTTCAGGTGCTAGCATGACTTGCCACTAATGGAATCTTTCAGAAAATACTGGGAAAGTTTGTCGGAGATGTGCAGCTGTTGTAAGTGACCACATATCCAAGCCTCGCTACGGAGCTGACATTGGCTGACATTTCTTTGTTAGCTACTGTCACAGCAAGACCGTAATCCTTGGATTACTTAAGTAATGTTTCAAGCTCAGTAAAGATATTAATCAAAATATTAAAAAGTCCTTCAAATACCCATATGAGGAGAGAAAATATATAAAAGAAAGCATTTATGTGTATGAATATCACAGAAAGTTAAACTGTTAGAAATGCTACCCTATCCCTCCAGTTTATCGCACTTGGTGTTGCATATATATATATATATATATATATATATATATATATATATATACTACTGGCCATAATTATTAGGCCTACCCAGTCTTTTAAAAGAATTGATGTATTTCCTATCTTTATTTTAGTATTTATTGCCAAGTGGATAATTCTAAATGAAAATAGAATGGTACTTTTGTTAATACTGCGCAATAAAATGTGCATCGAATGAACTGTTCTGGTGTCTAGTTTGTGTAATCCCCTCCCTATGCTAGTCTCTTTTTCTTATAATCTGGCCGAAGCAAAGGTTTCCTGGCTGCCTTGTAAAATTTTGTAAAGTAATAATAACAAAAGAACCATTCTGTTTTCATTTAGAATTATCCACTTGGCAATAAATACTAAACATAGTATGAAATACATCATTTGGTGGCAAAATAATTATGGCCGGTAGTGTATTTTTGGGTAGTGTATTTTTGGGGGAAGTGGTGATCATGTTTTTTATACACGTACAGAAAGTCAAAAACATTATTTTTGCGTGGAATCTTAATTTCACGACTTAAAAATCTGTGTGAGGTTTACATGACTAACATCATTACCTGTATGTGCAGGTACACAAAATGTTTTACATTTTATTTAAAACTACTTTCATGGTTCACACAGTTGTCCTCATCTTTATTGAGACTTTGATGACTTTGCGGCCGTTGTACGCTCCGGACCTTTTCAGGTGCTAGGAAATTTTAACCGAACACTTTATTTCGATCACCGGGGTATATTATTCTTGTTCCATGATGCCTTAGTTCAGTCAGTCAGTTAAGTGCCGTACGTGATAAATGCTTGGGCGATCATGTCTCGAAAGATTATCCCGCAGTAGGTTGCCATTACTTTCTGCGGTAGACTGGTTGCCAGCCAAGGCTATAGATCCCAATCTGTCCTGTTATTTAACCCATAACTGGAAGGAAGAGACGGATTATTACCTTTCCCAAGGATATTTGTGCGTAAGTGAATAGAATGGATTCAACTGGAATTCGAACTCGGCTCCCCGGTTCCTCGTTCCGAGTCGATATCCACTGTACCACATCAGCTTCCTTTAGATTAACTCTCCAAGTTATTTGTTCACCACTCAAGGAGATATAGACTAGTGGATATAGGTTTTGGTTAGTTCTTGACCCAATCAGTTGTGATTCAATACCTGACTACAGCAGTTGAATTAAAGGGAGATAACTACATGGCATCCGGAAGTGGCATCGCACATGGAATGAGAATTATATACCGAAGTGATCAAAATAAAAGGTTTGGTTCAAAATTCCTAACATCTGAAGAAGGGCAGAGCATACAACGGCTGAAACGTTGTGAACATTGCAATAAAGATGCAACATGAAGAAAATAGCCCAGACATTGAAAATAATGTAAATATCACTTCATCTTAGAATTATAGATAAATACTTTAAGGTTATATGCTATTTATATAAAACTACCTTAAGGTACATGCATAATCTGTGTGATGAAATGTAAAGGCGCATCATGTTGATACTTGGGTTCTATTTCAAAGCTACCCAGTTTTTAGATGCTCTTCTTCTTCATGTGCCGTGTCCCCACAAAAAGTAAGCACCATTCGTGATCGGAATGTCAAAAAGGCAGTTATTCCTTTGACAACACTATTATTAACTACATTCACTTCTTTGCAATGTGTGCTGATATGATGGAAGTGAATTTATACAGTTATTTATCTTGCGAAGTTATAACAAAAATACTAAACATTATCTATTAGAATGTTTACATACAAGAATGATTTTATATTTAAAACACTCTAAAAACTAATAATCTTGTATTAAAACTAATGCAATTTTATCATTTACCAATGAAAAAGAAATATATATGAAATAAAATACAGTAATAGTTCACCGTACAAGCAAAACATAGTGTCAGCGACAAGATGTACGGCAAAGCTTTGGGGGAAGTGTCTAGCTTCGAATACCTGGGAGCAACCTTGTTAAAAGATGGCAATTGACACGCAGAAATTCGCACACAGATAGCCACTGCCACATCAGCCAAGTCAAGACTGGAATGGATATGGAAGAACAGCATCAGCTTCCATACCAAGTTCAAGCTCTACAAATAGTTGGTTGCATTAACAGATGTGAGATTTGGACAATCCTATTTGAGGCAGGAAAAAAGACAACCAATGATCGGGAAAGTTCCTCGCATGTTACTTACTGGGAGCGTAAACCAGTGATTATGTACCGGCCAAGGTCAAAGTTCTTGTAGGTCGACAAGAATCACAACTCACCATTATCAAGCTTCGGGAGATGTCATGGTTTGGCTACATCACACGTCAAAACAGCCTCTGCAAGGCCATCATGCAAGGCGCTGTTGAAGGCGGACACAAGCAAGTGTTGGCCAGGCAACACTAAAATGGAATTAACATGATGATGTCTAAACCCTGAGAGCCACCCGCCTACAGGTTATGTTGGAGGAGGTTGTCTGTTTCTTCAGCTTTGAATTACCCCCAACCACCACGAAGTGCGAAACTGTCAAGAGATTGATGATAAAGATGATGATGATATATGAAAACAATTCAATATCACAATTCAAAATTTGGGATATGTGCGTTCTGGTGCATTGGATATCGGCTCGGGGAGCCGCGTTCGAATTCCAGTTGAATTCATTGTATTCACTTACGCGCAAATACCTTTGGGAAATGTATTAATCCGTCTATTCCTTCCAGCTATGGGTTAAATAACAGGAGAGATTGGGTTCTATAGCCTTGGTCGGCAACCAGTCTACCTCAGAAAGCAATGGCAACCTACTCCGGGATAATCTTCTGCCCAGTCAGTCATGTCTCTTTGGAGACATGATCGCCCAAGCGTGTATCACGTATGGCACTTAACTGACTGACTGAGGGCTGGTAGTTGGGATTATAGCTATAAAATTCTCATCTGGCAAAGGTCTCAAATAGCCTCCGACATCCAAGTCCAGGATTGGTGAAAACAGTTAATAAATAGCCTCTTGGTGTAAGTTAGAGCAATTCAGACCAGAAAGGCAGTCTATCAAGTGGAAGGAAAACCCTGATTTGAAATTAACTGGTGCTCATATCCAAACAGGCTATAGAAATGAATCTAAGCAAAAAATCAGTTATGGAAGAACGAGGTTAGTTGACCCTCAACAATGATAAACTTCCGGCATCTCCTCCTGTCAGCTGCCCCTGGGCGTAATGCCCTGTATTCCTTTTTGGTATGGTTAACTATGTGCTCTGGGAAGAGCATCGCCTGTATATATACCACCGCTCACTCTGCTCCTTGGAGAGGTTACTCCAGCTTCTCTGCCAAATGAATGAATTTTAACCAAACAGGGTATGCCATTAGCATTTGTCTATATTTCTGAGATGAGGTACTATTTTCAGTATTTACATTATTCGGACTATTGTCTTCATCTTTGTAAAGATATTTTAAGAACATACAAAGAAAGAGTAATAGTCATCATATCATCTCGCAAAATAATTGCATACCCTATTCGGACTATTGTCCTAATCTTTGTTGCCATTTTTACGACATTTCGGCCGTTGTATCCTCCGGGAGATAAGTCATGACTTCCAATCGAGGCTTTTCGCAAGGAATGAGGATGATATAACCCAGTCATTGTAATAAAGGGTTCGGTTAGACATTCCTAGCACCAGCCGGAGCGTACAACGACCGAAACTTCGTACAAATAGCAACAAAGATGAGGACAATAGTCCGAATAGGGTATGCAATTATTTTGCGAGATAATATGATGACTATTACTCTTTCTTTGTATGCTCTTAAAATATCTTTACTCAGCAACTCTCTATCTTCAGGAGAACTTGAGCCTTGTATAGAACATTTAGTAAAAGAATAAAATCAAATTAACTAAATCGGTGGTAGCTAATAATTTCGATGACTTTTTTCCTCTAACTTAGGACTTGAATTTTATGTACGTTTAAGTAAATGAAAGAAACAAAGAAATGATTGATCTTTAAATATAGGAAGCCTTCTTCTTTCTCTACCCTCTTTCAAATTCTATATTATTCTCTCTTTTTTCCAAAATCATGGTCGTCATAACGATGGGATGAGGCGCCAACGTCGACTTTGATGTCATCATCGGTAAGACAGCAAGAGAGAACCGATGATCGAAGCTGACATCTAGGAATCTTGCCCTCGGTTTGTGAGGCTGGTCTTGCTAATTACACGACGTCCAACGAACGCTTCCAAATTAGGCAAGGTGGAAAGGAAAGGTGGCCTTAATAATTTGGCAGCACTGATTTGATTCTATTTTTAGTAAGCGAGACTTTGTTGCAAATTAGCTTTGTATAGTCAGGTTTGTATTAGTCGGGCAATACCAAAAGAAATATAGATGCGGGTGTGCAGAAGTGTAACGGATAATGAAGCTTAACAGTGGAATTGGTGAAGCAAGTTTGACATCTGAAAAAGTCTTTTACGCTCACTTCGTGATGATATCTCTGGAAAAGCATGAACCTGACTGTCCCCAGGTATGGATTAAATAGCAATGCGAACTTGGTATTCTGGTGTAATGTGACAACCAGTTTCGGAGAATTGAATTCAAACCATGTCTTTAAGAGAGGGCCAAGAAAACGAAATTGAGGTTGGTATGGAAAGGTTTCTAATCCATCACAATAAAACGTGACAACGGCTCGTGTAAGATTTCATTTTTAATCATTTAACATTCAGCATTGTCTTCCGAAAAGTTGAGCTGATTCGATGCTTTTTCCAATCTAATCACTTGTGTCGGGAATCTAGCTGTTTACTTAGGCGCTCATACAGAGAAATCGTCAGTAGAGTTTAGCTATCACTCATATATATATAGCCCGCCGTTGCTCGGGTGTAATGAAAGTTTTAAAACTAATCCATGGTCCTGGAGATCAGACTCTTTGGACGTTAGCACGAAGGACTAAAAAGCAATAGTTGTCAGTTAAAACGAAACCGTAGATTGAAAGAAAAATGAATGGATGTAAGTCAAATTTTAATTTTCTGGTATCGATATCAAATAATTTGTTTTCGTCGTAAACTGAAATTTGAAGGCTAAATAAGTCCTCTGAGTAAATGGTATCATGGCTGAGACTAAGAACTACAATTATACCTACTTGGAGCCAAACCCGAAGCAAAAACTAAAATAAAAGTGCCGAAAAACTGATTTTGATCAGACCCGGTAGAATATCGGGGTATCGATTTCCAATATCGGAGTCAAATAAGTCATCCAAGGATAGAACTGCAACCTTGAAACTTTTGGAGATCGTTTCTTATGTCTTTGTCTATGAGTGTATCAAATTTGATTAAAATTGGACCACTCCTTCTATAACCCGATTTTTTCGATTATTGATTTTCGATATTTATCAGGGGTACCTCGACACAAAATATACCTTAGAACATTCGCAGACGCTTATAGTACAGCTGCGTAAATTTCAAGAAAGTCGGTTCAGCCGTTTCGGAGTCTATAAGTAACGGACACACACACGCATACACACTGAGACAAATTTCCATTTATAAATAAGTCTAGATAAGTAGATAGCAACTTTTCTGTTAAGCATGTTACGTTGAAAACGACCGACAAGGAAGATTTTATTAATGTTTTGTTTAATTTTTTCCAGTATTCTAATATTCCTTTTCACTAGAGAAAAGCAATGTAAAAATCTTCCATCATTGTTTTTCCAAAAACTTCCAGACACTTGTTTGGTTATTCTCAAGGGTGTTATGTTTCCGCTGTTATTAACCACTACTTTTAAATGGAAAATACTAAGTCTTCATTGTTTACTTTACAATATGAGTCGTAATATTAAGAATTTATGTATACTATTTTCGCTAGTGTCAATTATTATTTACCTTTATTTGATGAGTATTTTCATCTGACTTGGATTGTCAAATTAGCATTTGCTAGACGCTTAATTTGGATTATATTATCATATTAATAATTTGCTTAATTTAACACAAAACTCCAAATTATATAGTTATGAGGTATGCAATCTAACATGGATGATCATGTTAATATTCGATCGATTTTAATCTAGCATATACCATCTGGTTAATATTTAATATGTTTTTATTATGGCAGGGATATTTAATTTAATATTGAATAATTTTGATTCTCGAATAATCAATTTCACATGGTTTCCGAATTTTGAATTCCTGTCTGATTTTAACTGTTTGTATATCTGGGTCTTTTTCTTTTTACCTGTGTCTAGATTAGAATATATATACACTAGTGTGCATGGGTTCGTCTACTTATTAATGCATGCATGTAGATGTGTATGTGGGTTTATGTACTAGTAGGCATATTGATATTTTGTTTTACATGCTAATGTATATTTGTATGTATATATATGTATGTATGTATATATATTTATATATATATATACATACATATATATATATATATATATATTTATATATATACACATGTATGTGTGTTTTTATATATATGTTCGTATTTCTATGTGTATTTGTGTGCATATCTGTTCGTAAGCCTACGCATGAGTATCTATCTATCTATCTATCTATCTATCTATCTATCTATCTATCTATCTATCTATCTATCTATCTATCTATTTTTCTTGTTTATGCCAGTATATATGTGTGCATTTGTTTCTGTCTAAGTGTTCTTGTGCTTATTTGTGTATGTTTATTCCAAAAGATGTATGTTAGTTGATTCAGGTGTGTTTTATTCTGCATATGATGCGTTGTGGAATTTTAACCGCGTACGCATTCTGTTAAAAAAGTTGCTTGTGTATTTGCATGTCTATATATTTAATTATGTGTATTTGTTCTTGCACTTAAACAGGAGTGCGTCTGTTTTGACCTTGTTCATAACAGGCCCATACCATCTTACGATGTCGTTCTTATTTGTATCCGATATAAAACGTTTTCCAAATCTGGCTTTAAAATTTAACGGATAAATTGGCACGTCAATAAAAAAAAATGTGAAAAATATTCTGTATATATATATATATATATATATATATATATGTATGTATGTATGTGTGTATGTATGTGTGTGTGCGTATATGTATCTGTACATGTGTACGTGTATTGTCTATTTTTGTATGTGCATTTATTTGTCTATTTGTCCATACGTGGATATATATATATATATATATATATATATATATATATATATATGTGCGTCTATCTATTTTACTCGATTCTTATTTGTACATCTTTACAATAATCTAAATCTAATGCTGCGTTCAATTTAGAATTTAAAATTCGTAGTTTCTAACATTAATTTGCTATAATTTAAAAAAATATATCTTAATTTTTATTGTAAAGGGAAGCTAATAGTCGATCAATTATGCTGATTTCTTTTTTAATCAAATGTTAACATTAATGCCTCAATAAATTGCTTACAGTGTATGTTCTTTTGTTCTTCAAATTAGAAATTACTTATTTTGATTGGTCATCACTGACTACATAACAATGTTTCCTTGATTAAGGGGGTTTGGCCAGTTTTTAAAGCTTTTAAAACACTTCAACTTGAAATAAACATCATCACTTGATAAGACAAAGGTAGTGTCGAAACAAAATGTTTGTTTTGTAGTGATATTATAAATTTATGTTATAAATTCTAAATAAATATTATATATATATATATATATATATATATATATATATATATATATATATATATATATATATTATATTATATTATATATAATATCTTATTATGGACTCATGGATTAGAAAAATTAAAAAACTTTTTTACTTTCTGCAACAACTTCCACAATGCAATTAAATTTACCATGGAGTACTCATACACATCCGTCCCTTTCCTAGACGTCATGATAAAATTAAACAAACATACACTTTCCACCAGTCTATACAACAAACCCACAAACCAACATAAATTCCTACACTTTAACAGTTGTCATCCCCTTAAATTAAAAAAATGTATCGTATACAGCTCATTTCTAAGAATCAAACGCATATGCTCAGGCCATCCAGATTTTCTATACAACATTAACAACCTAACAAAGCAATTTCTAAAATGTAAATACCCAATAAAAATAATAAAAGAAGCACTAAATAAAACCATTCACATAAATCGTAATAACACTTCTCACATACAAGAAAAGAAAAAACAACAACCGAATTCCCATTGTTTTTAACCACAATCAATATTCCCACACACTTATCAAAAATTTAAAAAATGATTACAAGAACTTCCAATTAAACAAAAAAAATCAATGACATTTTCGATAAACCACCCATAAATGCAATGAAGCAAACACCCAACCTATCAGCTATCCTCACTTTTACCAAATATCTAAAAAATACCTATCAGGAAATTTCAAATGTCAGAAATCCCGTTGCTTAATATGTAAACATTTAGTAAACGACGCAATATTTTCTCTACCCAACACCAACATCAAATTGCACCCACCACGCCCCACCTGTGACAGCCAAAACATTATATATTTTCTCTTCTGTTCAATATGTCCGAATAGTGGATATATTGGCGAATCAGGAAATAGCTTTAGATTTCGTTTCAACAATCGCAAACTTAGCATACGCCAGAACAACCAATATTCCCCCATAGCAGTTCACTTCAATCAACCGGGACACACTTTAGAAAATTGCAAATGTTTACTAATAGACTCCGATTTTAGTTCTACACACTCACGCAGAAAAAAAGAAAAATACTGGATTTTAAAATTAAATACACACAGGCTAGGGTTAAATAGAGACTTAGGTGTTTTGAATCTTTATAAATATTTCAATAGTTAAATATGTTTTAGATACAATTAAAAAAATTTCTCTAAAACAAAATTTATAAGTATTATTAAAGATACGTTTACAAATATTTTTTTAAAATCTGTCGCTTTCTGCGTCACGTGATGTAAACAATCTCTCCATGAACGCGCTCACGAAATACGTTTCTAATTTAAATTTTAAAATCATTTGTTTCTGATGAAAGGCCGAGGACAGTCTGAAAAACCCAATATAATAATAGAAATAAATAAATACTATTAAAAAATACATTTTTAAACTTACAACTTTTTATTAGTTTTTCCTATATATATATATATATATATATATATATATATATATATATATATATATATATATATAAAATAAAATAAATTCCGATGTTCAAATCAGTTGTATGGCCATTTCTACGAAAAATTTCTAAAAGAAATTTTCGCGTATCATTAGCAACTTTTATTACAAAAAACAATTTATAAAATAAACACAGATATTTTACCGGCGGAAGTTAAAAAAATATTCATCACAGAAAAATTAAAGGGCTAGGATTAATAAGAAAGCAGACGGAAAACTATGTCTATTTTTATTTTTAGACATTTTCATTTTTTAATTTTTTGTTTTAGAGTTTTTTAGATATATGTATATATATATAATTGATAATATATATAATAATAGTTATTAACCATAATATAATTATTATTAATAATATATATAAATCATTTTTATTAATGATATATATAATAGTTATTATTAACCAGTTATTGGTCAGAATTAAGTTAAACTAATATACATTTGTATTAAAAATTGCTCTCTCTATATATAATCTAGAGCATTTAAATATTTTCATTTGTAAGTTAGTCGATTACGGAACTTTGGTTTCAACCTTCCGGTATCTTCAGGTGTTTTATATCAACTCATTTTTCAACGTTTTTTTTTTCTTTTTTTTCAAATGTACAACAGCGATTTTCAGAAGGCAGAAATGGAAGTATAAAATAACTGAAATTTCAAAATAAAGAAGTCTTTTTAGAATTTTAAACACTTTCATGTGGGTTTGTATGATTTTAAAATATGTTTTCTGATATGTTTACATCCGGACATTACATTATTATGATGTGGGAATAATATTATGGATAACTATTTTTTCTTGGCACAGCAGTCAGACATCGCCACCGTTGTAAGGTTTGGCTTTTTTTTAATATGCCCCATGTTATATCAGGGTCACTGCAGTTCTTTTCTTTCAGTTTCTACAAGCGGTTACGATTTCACATACATGTTTCAATGAAAATAAGCTGCCCACATATATATAAAATAGTCATCCGCAGACAGATCTGTTTCGCTGGATCACAACTCATCAGTACAGTTAGACATCCGATTGCTTCTATCAAGGATTGAAACCCGACCGAATTGACATCAGTCGGCGATTCTACCTCTGCGCTCGGTAGAGGAAGGCGGAGTTTAGCGTGTTATATACAATGTAAACACACGCCAGTAGCCGAGAGTGTTCAAGTTCATTACTGAATTAAGATAAAAATAAGCACACAACGTCTATCAATCTAACATGTTTCACGTTTATTTATACTTTTCATGATTAAATTAGTCAAGATGAAATATCAAGATATTAATTTTATATAATAACATTAATATCTTTTAAAAAAATAAATCCATAACAGTTATAAACAGGACGAATCTTCACTTCGAAAAATCATCCGAAAATACGCAACTTCCGTCGACTTTAACAAAAAATTGATTTAATCGTCTATTATAGTAAATTTAAAGCGGCTAACTTCATCAAAAAATAACAATTCACTCGCGAGATCCAAACTTCAACGAACCAACATTGTTTACGAATTCACATATCCCTTGAAGTGCGTACTTGATCCTAATTTCGTAAATAATAATATCGGCTATACAACTACAAAACTGACACGAAGACTCACGCTGCATCTCTCTGAACGGAGCTCAATTTGGATCTCATTTAAACACATACGGAGACCTATCAAACCCTATCGGGAACATACTTGCTGATAACACGAAGATGAAGAGATGAACGGGATTCAAGAAGATAGAAGATGTCAACTGACTTTGCATTTAAATTTTTGCATAGTGTAGTTATCAGAGAGAAAAAAAAATAAACGGAAGCGAGTTCCATTGACGGGAAGTGCAACAAAAGAAACTGTTCAATTAGAAGAGGCGGCTCAACCTACGCTTGTTAAGCTTATTATAAGAAAATAGGTAATTTTATTTTTCACCTCTAGCAAGTCAGAACCACCACTGGTGCACAAATGACTACAGTGAGAAAAAAAAATAGAGTACTGGGTCTGTCGAAAAAAACATAACAGGTGGATAGGATTCAAGGAAACAGAAGACTGCAATTGACGCTGCATTTAAATTTTTGTATATTGTAGCTATCAGAGAAACAATTAAGCAAAAGAGAGTTCAACAAGCGGGAAATGCGAAAAAGAAAACTATTCGAGCACAAGTAAGGGTCAAATTTAACTAATTCAACGGTAAAAGGGTGGGACCTAGTTGCCAGTCTATTAGCACGTTTAAATCTTTGTAGCCAGGGCACCAGGGCAATAAAAAATATTTAGAGCACTGCCATGAAAATGTTTGTAGAAAAAAAAGAGGGAATCCATGTCACGACGGTGAAAAAATGACGCGATTCATAACATGAACCCCTTCCAAAAAAATGACAGCAACAAACCTCTGAAAATGGCTAAAGAAATAGCTGAAAGCGATTGGGACAATCGAATCTACGGACAATTCTTACACTATCTTATTTCAACCAGAAAGAAATATTTACGAACATTTATGAAACTCAATAATAAATCCATGAAATTTTACGTTTGCAATATTTAATGTTTAAAAGAAAGTGTGTTACACATATGTTACTGTGTTCCTACTTTATAACTAGAGCTATATGATCAAATCTAAAGAATCAACAATATTATTGGCCCTGATCTAGTTAATTGTTTCAGTCAATTTCCCACTTTTTGTCATAAATTTGCCTCGCTGTATCTTTTCCATTGATATTTTCATGGTAGATTTTTCCAATGATCTCTTTGAAATGTTACCCAGACTATATGAAGCGCAGTACTAAATTGGCAGCTAGGTCTCATCAGCTTACATTTGAATTGGCTAGATCAAACCTAGTGACGTTTGTGAAATACCCTTCTGGCTTCATGCTTTCCACCCAACTTTGATGTTCTAAATGTTAAATGCAATTTCAATAGCTATCTACAGTTCTCCTAATTATTATTATATTAATCGAGTTCAGTCCAAGCATTACTACGAAATAAAAACAAAAGAAAAGTAATCAGAAGAACATTAGATAGCTATTTAAATTATATATATATATATATATATATATATATATATATAACACGTTAAAGGCCTATGTCTTAGTGGGCTGACACCAAATCGGTCGTGTTTCGATCCCGGCCAGAAGCAAATAGTTGTGTCTAACCACACTGCTGAGCTGTGATACAGCGAAATAGTCTTTATGTGGATGACTAATATATATATAAATTTTAAACACGTTGTATTAAACGTCATAGACAATTTAGTCTTGCAAATTTTCTTTTGTATTTTCTCATATTTTTTAATGAGTCTTTTTATTTCAAAATTAAATTTATACAAATATTGTCCATATGTTAACCGAGGACTTTCGAAAGCCATCGTCCATCATCAGGGTCAAATTTTTATAATTTTACAATCTTTTTACCATCAACAATTGCCTTGCAGCGGAAACTTGTTACTAAATTTTGAAGAACTAAATAAACGTTAAGAAATTTTTTAAAAATTCAAGAGAAGTGATAAAGTGATCATGTGCAGGATAGGCACTTTCTCGCCTACGGGATGTGTCTTCTCTCTGTCTCTTCTACAAATATTTTTATCGCTTCTACTCTGACGAGTTTAGCTCCCTGCCCCCACCTCTACCAGACTGGTAAAAAGGTCCCTTTTACAGTCAAAACAAACAAATGCAACCGACACTTCTACTCCATCAGCTTCTTTTCTCGCACTTCCCGCCAGTGAAACTCTCTTCCGTATACTTGCTTCCGTGATAGTTACAATCTCTAAGAGTTTAAATGACTTGATTCCCCTTGACTCGTATCCTTCTCTTATCATGTTCTTCTCCCTTTTCACTCTATTCTCACGCAACTCTCTTCACATCCGTATTTCTATCTTTCTCTTATTCATTCTCTGACATCCCTTGCAAATGCTTTCTCTTTCTTTTCGACCGCCTCTTATGTAACCCTTCACCCTCCTCTTATGTAGATCCCTGCGCACCAATGGCAGTACTGCCTTGATTAGGGTGAAATGTATCTTGTCTAGACGATCTTTAAACCAGTAGATAGTAATTTGACTGAATGTAAAACCGGGTGTTAATCATTTAACGTTTACATTAAACAAACAAACAAAAAAAAAAACAAGCTTAAGAATTACTTTATTGAAAGTACGGTCACAATAACAGATTTAGTAGTTATAGTATTTTATTCTATGCAGGTCTGTTGACCTCACTTAACTGCAATGGGTTCTCGTACCTAAGTGGTAAATTTTAAAAATTATTTAATAAAATTTGAAGAAACTTAAAAAGAAAAATATACGCCTTCCAATAAAATTCAAACTGCAGTTTTGGCAGAAGTAATCGTCGTTTCATTCGATATGCAGTTTCAAATCCTGCTGGAGTGAATAGTCAGTCAGTTAAGTGCCATACGTGATACACGCTTGGGCGATCATGTCTCCAAAGAGACATGACTGACTGGGCAGAAGATTATCCCGCAGTAGGTTGCCATTGCTTTCTGCGGTAGACTGGTTGCCGACCAAGGCTTTAGAACCCAATCTGTCCTGTTATTTAACCCATAACTGGAAGGAAGAGACGGATTAATACCTTTCCCAAGGGTATTTGCGCGTAAGTGAATACAATGGATTCAACTGGAATTCGAAATCGGCTTCCCCGGTTTATCGTTCCGAGTCGATATCCACTGTACCACAACGCACATCCTGGAGTGAATAGACTTCTCTTTAATAATTTCTGATGAGTGAATAGACTTCTCTTTAATAATTTCGGATTCTGATACCTGTCTTAAAACTAATATTTTCATCATATATATATATATATATATATATATATATATATATATGATTAAAAAAACTGTTTGAATTAAAAGCATATGTTAATTTAAGTGGTTTAAATTAATGTAAATATATTCCACATTTTGATAGTTACTTCCAAAAAGTGCTCAATACATAAGTAGATCACTTCTTTTGTCCTATCTATTTTCTTTATTTTTATCAACAAAACCCTGTAAGACGAATATTTTATTTTTTATTATTCAAATTTTTTTCGACCCTTCATTTTTATACATTAGCTACTGTCATATTTCTTTCCTGTTTAAATTTTTGACATGTCTAGTCTCCTTTGGATAAAATTTGCCAAAATAATTTTGTATGTGTCTTAACGCATAATACTTTTAAAATGTAAACTTTTACTTTTAAACTTCCACCTCACTATAATCACGTAATTCGATGACCTTTTTTATTTTTAGTTTAATTTCATTTATTTAATTTCTTTATCGTTATATGCATGCCTAAGTAAATTAAACACTGGTAATGGTGTATTGAACATCGAAACTTTATAGCTATAGAGTTGCAGTATGCTATTATTATAATATATATAGCGGCTGGCTAATCCCCATTGTAGAAACCTTGTGTTTGTTCAACAACCACAGAGCCCACCTGTTGTTTATACTGCAACTATGCTGAGCGAACCTTAGTTACAGTTTCTGGGAGAGAGCGCTTTGTCTGAACAATAGTCTGAATAATGCCAGGACACGCAAACCCTCGTTCACGATGACTTGAGATTTCGAGCTAGCCAACCATCGACTACTTATCAAAAAGAGCTGTCTACTCGATTTTACTCACGAAGTTTGGGTCGACCCGTGGTATGGTTTTTCCAAAGTTGTCGTAATCGCCTGCTCCAGACCGATAATATCAAGAATCACCTTCCTGACAAATCAACTATGGTAATATTTAAACCCAGGCTTCATAGTCATAAAATGAACATTCTAACCACTCGGCCACGCACCCCCATATATATATATATATATATATATATATATATATATATATATATATAAACTTATTCATAAATGGAACTTTGTTTGTGTGTGTGTATGTGTGTGTACGTGTCTCTGTGTGTGTGTCCGTTAGCTATAGACTCCTCCGAAAAGGCTGAAGAGATTTTCTTGAAAATTTGCACAGTTGTACTATAAGCGTTTACGAGTGTTCTTAGGTAGGTTTTGTGTCGAGGTACCCCCGATAAATATCGAAAATCGATAATCGAAAAAATCGGGTTATAGAATGAGTAGTCCGATTTTAATCAAATTTGATACACTCATAGACAATGACATGAGAAACGATATTCAGAAGTTTCAAGGTTGCAGTTCTTACAATAGTGCAGAAAATCGATAATATATATATATATATATATATATATATATATATATATATATATATAAAAGGCAAGATGTTTGTGCTTGTGTGTCTGTTTATCTGCCTGTATGCCTGTATTTTTTTCAGCCCTTGTATTTTAGTTTTTGCTTAGAGTTTGGCTCTAAGTAGGTATAATTGTAGTTCTTAGTCTCAGCCATTTACTCGGAGGACTTATTTAGCCTTCAGAATTCAGTTTACGATGAAAGAAACTTATTTGATATCGATACCAGGAAATCAAAGTTTGACTTGTATCCATTCATTTTTCTTTCAGTCTACGGTTTCGCTTTAACTGGAAACAACTATTGCTTTTTAGTCTTTCGTGCCAACGTCTAAAGAGTCTGAGCTCCAGGACCATGGATTAGTTTTAAAGCTTTCATTACACCCGAGTAGCGTCGGGCTATACTGCTAGTATATGTATATATATATACTAGCGGTAGAGAGAAAGAGAGAGAGAGAGAGAGAGAGAGAGAGAAAGAGTGAGAGAGATTAAATGAAAATGATAATACTTAAATGGGGAAGATCATATAGCTCTAAGGATATAATTGGTATAATATTGATAGCGAAAGAGGAAATATTCGGATACTTTAGGAGCGCCATGAGAAATGAATATGGTTGGTGAGAGAGAGAGAAAGAGAGAGAGATGGAGCGTGAGAAAGAGAGTGAGAGACTAGAGCGAGGGAATCCCTATGGAAGGACATGATCGCTAAAATATACACATATTTCAAAGATAATACTATTACTAACAGCAGCAGCATGAAAATCATTGTCATCGGCGTGAGTCATTGCTTTAAAAATTTTGAAATAACGTTAATCTTGTTTGGTGTTACGTCAATCAGAGTTCTCCCAAAAGGAGTCTTAAAATGTCTTGCTTTCCCCAGACTTCAATGACTCAATAGCGCACTGCATTTATATTAATGTAAAAACTTGATATTTTAAAGATTTTTTTTTCTTTTACTTTCTATTAGTGTTCGAATTGTGTACATGTTTATCTGCTTATTCGTCGCATTTTTTTTGTTGAAAATACGGTGGAATCTTCCGGCAAGGAAGGAAGACGAATAAGCATTAAGTTTTTAAAGAAATCTAAAAAAAATAAAAAGGTAATTGAATTTATTTATTTCTGTTGGGCTTGTGTGTTTTATATATTTTAACTTGAAAGTGCCTTTTTTTCTTTTCTCTTCCTAACATAATTTCTGATAAAATGATTTACTGTAGACGAGTAAAAAAAGTAATCATATTTGATGAAGTATTATTTCTATTGGCACACATCGGCTTTCAAGCGTCTTGAAAGACACACAGAAAATTAACATATTCTTTTTCAATTTCTGCTGTGTAGGGAGCGGATATGTCTGATAAACGATACTTCCAATTATTGCATCGGAAATGCTAAATATCAAATGCATATTTAGCGCTCTCAAAAGCATTGATGAAAGATTTATATATATATATATATATAAAGTTATTGTATATATATATATATATATATATATATATATATATTTAGTTTATCGAGGCAGCAAATAATTTTCTAAACGTATACTGTTATTGTATTACCGTCTAAATAACTTCTCTGAAGATGGCTCATGTGAGCCGAAAGCTTAGAAACAAATTAATAAAAAATTATCCAAATGTTGGAGAATTTTTGTCTTTATTTTCAACTGAAATTAAAGCCAAACACGACGTTTAGAACGGCTCATGATTAAACATAATGTACATTCATTGTCTCTTATATTTAACAGTATATGTTTAGAGAATATATATATATATATATATATATATATATATATATATAGCTTACATACATAGGTTGTTATATAACAGATCACTTAATAAATCCTGGGCCTAACTAATAAAACAACAACTTTGAGGCAAAATTCGACTTTATTCATCAATATAGTCTCCTTCTCGGGCGATACACTGATTCCAACGCTTCTTTAACAATTCGATGATTTTTTTGTAGAACGATTTATCTTTGGACTCAAAATGTCTCAGTTTCCGATATCACTTCTTTATTGGAGCCAAATCTCTTTCCCAAACAGCCAGTGGTCGCTAGGGCCTAGATCTGGAGGATATGGTGGATGCGAAAGCAATTCGAAGTGCAATTCATGTAGTTTTGTCATCGTTATGATCGATTTATGACATGGTGCGTAGTCTCGGTGAAATATCACTTTTTCTTCTTCATTTGTAGCCGTTTTTTGGCAAGTTCTTCCTTCAAACGCACCAATGATGCTATATAATATTCGCTATTGATGATTATTTCTTTCTCACGGTAATCCATGAACACAATACCTCCTCCTCCTCCTCCTTCTTCTTCTTCTTCTTCTTCTTCTTCTTTTTCTTCTTCTTCTTCTTTTTCAAACGCACCAATAATGCTATATAATATTCGCTATTGATGATTATTTCTTTCTCACGGTAATCCATGAAAACAATACCTCCTCCTCCTCCTCCTCCTCCTTCTTCTTCTTCTTCTTCTTCTTCTTCTTCTTGTGCATCCCAAAATACGAAATCTTGTCTGTTGATGTTTGCGTCTTTAGATGGCTTTCCTTTGCTGCTGTCCACTCAGTTGACTGCCGATTTTCTCAGGAGTGAAGTGTTGGATCCATTTTTCATCCATTGTTACATATTTATGCAAAATCTCCTCTTTAAAGCGTTGAAATAGTTGCAAACACCACGATGAGTCGTCAACGCGTTGTTGTTTTTGATCGATTGTGAGCAAACTTGGCAACCAATTTTAACACAGCTTTCTTATTGACAAATGTTCATGCAAAATGGTGAATACACTGCCATCTGATATGTTCAACTCTTCTGTTATTTCACGCAACTTTAATTTACGATCAACTAAAAAGAGTTTGTGGATTTTTTTCTGTCGGGACAACTACCGATTTTGGGTGGCTTGACAGTTCAGCATCATTTAGGTCTGTACGACCGCGTTTAAAGTCAGCATACCACTTCTTAACCGTTGTTTCCAATAGAGTAGAGTCCGAATAATACTTATCACGCCATTGTTTTGCTTGAACAGCATTTTCTTCATCAGAAAGCAATGCCTTTTCAGTTCTCTTTTATGCAAGTTTGATTAAAAACGACAGACAAGGTGCTATGGTTTTAAGTGCTTTTCATGTGATCTTATGATTGTTTCTTTTTATAACATAAATTATATCAAAATTGTTAACATATTTCATTTCTCCAAGAGCTTTCGGCTGTAATTTTAGCCATTATCAATGATGAATTTTATTTTATTTTAACTGAATATATACATTGTTTTGTGTATGTAAATAGAGTCATAGGAATATTTTATATTCCAAACACGGTGAACACATTGTGACCGTGTTCATAATCAATATTGCTGAGTATTAGATTTTTCTTTTTTTATATTAATAAAGCTTCCATCAATTGTAGATGATACAAATATATTTCTATTATCAACGAGTAAGCTACGAATACGAGTTTGGTAGGACACACACTCTCTCTCTCCCTCTCTCTCTCTCTATATATATATACATATATATATATATATATAATGTTTGCGTCTATTTTATTAATGGAAATTGAGCCTGTTATGTTTTAATGTTTATGTTAAGCTGTTAAAATGTATTAAATGGCTTCCAATAGTTTAATCTGTTTTACAGGTAAATCCAAAAGGATTGAATTATGGTTGAGAACGTTAGAAATCGTAGGATAGATGTATAAATCTATGTATTGCAAGTTGTGTGAACAAAAAAAAAAAACTAGTTTATTGAGGAACTTTAAAACCTGTCTTTTATCTTGTGAGTTTTAAAAAGATTTTAAACGTTTCAAAGTAGAAATGCCAAATGTTTTCTGTATTTGTACAAAATTACTGAAACTCTGTTCTTTTTGAAAATAACCAGTTTTCAAACATTACTTGTCCTGACCTAAAATTTTGGCTAACCTAAACTCTGACTGTAACACCACAAGGAGACGCCAAGAAGCAATGGTTAAAAGACCGTTACAGACGGTTAAACGTTGTGTTCGTTCCTTAAGAGAAAATCTATTGGAACCAAGTTGTCTTTTGACAAGTTTTCACTTCAGTCCAGATTTTTATAACACTTCAACCATCCTTGGTAGATCTCCTATTATCACTATGTGTGATATTTAATAACAAAAGTGATGGAAAATCAGCACAATAAAAAGAGTCTGAATAAAATCTATTAGATTATATTCCAAAAGATATTAAATTAAAGAAAATTTAATTTTAAATTTAAAATTTCTTAGCGTCTCTTTTTCGTTCGCATGTGCAGTTGATCAAAGTAAACATAAAATTATACTGAAGAAGTCCTAAACGACGAAACGCGTCACATGCAAACATTTTTCACATTCCCTTATTTTTTCTTTTCATAAAATATGTATGTATCGTTGTAATATATATAAATATATGTGTGTGTGTGTGCGATTGATAAATTGTGGCCTAAATTACGCAGAAAAAAATAAGACTAACATCTCATTTTAACAGATATATTTCACAAAATTACACGAAATTATCTTGATATACTCAACAGTTAATTTTTTTTTAATTATGTCACCCCAAGCAAGGCATTCCACTGCCACTATAGCGCAGGGGGTTACACAGGGCGATAGACGAGTTAGGCTGTACATAGGCGGAGAGATAGAGAGAATGGGAGGGTTAGTGTGTTAGGAGGTGTCTGTTGACCTTACATTTAAACTCCTGGAGGTTATAGCCGTCGGGAAAGCAAGCATGCGGAAGGGAATTCTACAGGCGGGAAGTGCGAGA